>JAYRBT010000178.1:13687996-13712194 GCA_036023395.1 Myiotriccus ornatus
TCAGACTAAAAAAAAGAGGGACAGGCAATAAAACTTCTGAGGCGAGCAGAAGGGAAAACAACCCTCTTCAACAAAGACAAAACCAGAGCTTTCTGAAGCCACAGTAATTGTCCATTTATCTCTCTCTCCTCCTCTGTTTCAGCACCAATTTCAGACTAGTGCAGGTAAAGTAGGTTAACAAGATCTGAGGAAGTTTGAGAAGTTTTTAAATGCTCATTTTTATAAATCTTTACTTTAGTCAACATTAATTGTAAGCAAGATAATAGCTGCTACCAAGGTTCATTCTATTTCCAAAGATACAATAAATGTTTAAAGAGTTTAAAACCCACTTTGACTCTCACTAGCAGTTTTATATTTTTTTCAACATGGATCTAGAACACAGGCACTTAAAATCTGACCTTCAGGGTTATTCTAAATACATATCCCATATCTAGACTGAGTATTAAGTGGTGCAGTTGAATAATTATATTGGTTTCTAAAGGGTCTGTCTCACTTTATAAAATATCAAGGTTCTACCAATGGTGTGTCTTCATCCTTAATTGGAAATATCACGAAGAAAAACAATAAAGAAAGTCAACCCAGACAAATTTTAAAAAGTAATAACAAACAATAAAAGAACAGGTTGTTTCCTCACTACTGCTTCTGCACTCTTAGAGTTTTGAATGAGCTATATACATCTTACAGCATCTGTTCAACTCTCTGATATTCACACTCTCTTAAAAAAAATTTAAAAGTTCTTCAGCAAGCTACTGACTACATACGTAATTATTTACCTTCAGAAGAATTAGTGTTCACTTGTAAAATCTATAAAAACTATACAGTATTTCAGAAAATACACCTATTTTCAGAGAATAAAAATTACTTTTCAAAACTTTTTTGTGTAATGTGATGTCATGTTTTGCTATGAAAACAAACCTCCTCGCTGAACAATCATTCAAGCAACACAAGAAGTATTTGCCTCACACATCTTTGTCAAAATTGCCTCAGACATTCTAAAATGCAAAATACTGATCCTTTATTAAAGCAAATAAGCTTTAGAACTCCAGGAGACAATCCAACCTGCATTTCATCTCTTTTATACCTACTAAAATGGGAGACTGAAGCGCAACACACTTGCATCTGGCAAGGATTGGACCTAAACCTATAGCACATTGCTTTTACACAGCCATCAAAATCCTTGTTTAAACAAATGTTCCATCTGTTGCCATGCATTTTATGTTAATTTAAAAGATGAAATTATTACAGGCCCCATTTTGCTACAAACTGAAGACGTGCACACTCTTCAGCAGATTACTCACAAGCATGGTCAGGAGCAATGCATATAAAATGGTTAATGGCAGTGTTACTCATTTTTTATTTACTACACAAATAGAGAAGACTAAAAGTGAACATAAGGTCCTGTAGGGCAAGCTATGCATTCTGTAGATATAAAAACATTGCTCATTAAGGAAAAAAAATCAGATGCAGTGGCTACATTAGAGTACAGTCAAGTGTGTAGAGAATGGAAAGATAAATCAAAATACGACGAGTTCATATTTTCTAGGGAAGATCAACAGTGATACTGATGCTATGAGCCTCCTATTTTTCATTTAGTAGGTCTCAAAACTAAATTATTAACAGTGGACCACTCTACATCAGTCAAAAAGACTGAACAGAAGACCTTTTGCCTGAGGTTAGGCTCTCAGACACTCCAATCAGCACATTTAAACTCTTAAATATGATGTTGCCTTCAGTATTTTTTCTATCTAGCTTCAAGAGCAATTTATGAGCTTATGAGAGACAGATGCCCAGAGAGAAAAAATTGACCTGTCTTTTTCACAGGACGTGCAAACTTCAAAAACCTTGAACCTTTCTAATCTGTCAACAAAATACTTGTCTTCAGTTGCCAGATGGGTATTTGTAAAATAAAAATAAAAGCCACACACAGAATATTGAAACTAACAGCTCAACAATGAGACAGAATACATATATGTGCATATTCGTGCAAGCAACAGAGAGAGAAAAGATGTAACGGAAACACCAGCAGCATAACAATGAAATTTCTCTGATGCATAGTTTACCCAATTTTTTACAGTAATAAAGTGGCACAAGTGGGATAAGCAATTAAAAAAAAAATCAAAAATATTTAAAGAAAAAAGAAATGTTTGCTTCAAAGAAGATATCAGATACAAAAAAACTTCTGTCAAAATCAATAACTTTTGTAATGGTTCCTTACCTGCCACTTTAAATGTATTCCTTGTGAATTATACTGTTCATAGGCATGCATAGTCTCTAGTCTAACCCTGTCAGAACAGGTAGAAGGGTGGAATGCAGAGTGTGTTAAAGCTTTATTTTCCAAATAGTAATAATGCTAAAATACAGTTGAATATTTCAATAGGTCACAGACTACTGTACTAAAAACTCTAATATAGTTTACTGATATATCCCAGCTCCAGTCAGAGGTCAGCAAAGCATGTTTATTTGACTGGCTTCTATAAAGTTTATCTGTCTCCTTGGGTATCCAAGAACTGAATACTGTCATGTACACATCTACAAAGTAACAGTGATCCATCAGGCTTCAACATGATTTTACCAAGAAGAAAGCAATCCCTGCAGTAGAGATGCAGTAGGTACTCTAAGCATCAGAGCTCTCTATCTACTGAAAGGAAATTTAGACACTTAAATTACCTCAACTGAAATAGAATTACCACTTTTTTTAATCCTTAACAATAGACAGTTACCAAAATATTAAATGGTTTTACAGGGAGTTGCTCTCTTTCCCTCCCACGTACTTTCCTTTATAGCAGGTAACCCAAGAACATGCCAACCCCAATTATCCACTGCATGCTGGTAGATTACAAGGAAGAATACACCTTCTTGCAATTGTAACACTAATTTAAGAAAAAAAATAATTGGAGAAGACAGAATCACACTGTGTATACTACTTTGCCTTTGTAGTATAAAAATCAGTATTTTAAGTCCCCAGTGCTCACAGAGGTGTAGCATCATAAATATGTGGTTATGAGAAGAGCACTACCATTTAGAATATGAAGATCATCATGCATTTTCTAGTTTAACATAAATTACATTCACATCCAAAGACAACTGAAAAGCTTAAAATCTTGATTTTGATCTTGTTGGAAAATCATTTGGTCTAATAGAAAGAGGTGTAAGATATTTCTTTAAACTGAAGTGAGCTCCCCTCTGAACCAACAGCAATTTGGCAAGGAGGATGGGCTGGCACATCAGAGCACTCTATTAGTTCATGAAGACCAACAGCTTCTCTGTAAAAATTTCCAAGGGCCTAATGCATTCTGACAAATGACAAAGGTTATTAAAGGACAGCTTGTGGGAGTATAATTGCTTTGTGACTTTATCACTATTAGCAGAAAGAGCATCAGTAGAGAGTTAACAGCATGAAACATGAGCAGAGGAATCCACCAAATCTTGACTCAGCAAAGCACACGAGGACATTAATTCCACTCCTATATTACAAAACAATTAAAAACATGGTTAAGTGAATGCTATATGACTGTCAACTGGAAAAAAACAGTCATCTTTTCAGATGCCACAGCAGTCTACATCACAGTATAGATATAGATATGTAGGTAGATAGATAGTACTGCTATGCTAGTATATGTTTTCTATAGATGATGAAAGAATTCTTACCAGCTTTGCTGCAGTCTTTACATAGATTATACTGAATAAGTTGTAAGATAAGTGAAAGTTTGCAAGGACTCAGTCTTCACAGCTCTGCCCAGAACATTCAGGGTCTCCCCAAGAGAAAACTATTCTTTCTGCATGCATCAGTTTCTCCATGTTTCTCAAAAATACTTACCAAAGCTGAGGTGTAAATCAATTTATATTACAAGAATTTAATGGTTTCAAAATAGGAGGAGGAGGAATACCAGAGAGAAATCTGACAAGGTCAAAAGGAGACTGGGGAAAGGTTGAGGACTAACACATATTAAATAAAAATCAATCAACCTGACTCTTCAAGAATTATGAAGTAAGATACAGCATACAACTGCTCAAAGTGCGGGGAAATGAGGGATAGGACTCCAAATCACATGGCAGCACTTGCTTTGTACAGAAATAACGTACATTAACTCTTAGCTCTCCGCAAAGCACTCACTCGTGGCAAAAGTAAAGCAAGAGATTTGATGCTTTGCACTGAACAAGCCAGGAATTCACCATGAGCCTGAAGTCTCAGCCTTGCCCCTGGGCAAGACTTCCACATATGCGTGAGGCTCCAGATTTTGCTTTTGTGAAGACAGCTGCACCTTCGTCTTCTTATGCTTCTGCAGTGACAAAACACTTCAGACAAACTGATAGGAAGCATCTTGCCTGACACAACACAGAACTCCCAAGTTTCAAACTACTTTCTGACAAGGCTGTGTGCAACTGCAGACCTTGCCCTCCTCCACAGAACAGCATTAGCTGGAAGAGCAATTGCATGTATAGTATATTCAGAAGGGTAAATAATAGCAAAACATGTTTAAATACTTACTTTATATCAGAGGTCCATTCTATACAACAGGAAAAAATTTTAAAAAAACAAGGGGTTGCTTATTATAAACACAGTCATCACAATCAAGCTTGAATTTGGTTGTACCATTGGTTTGGATTCTTTTTAGAACAGATGTATTGCATAAACAGCTATTGAAATCTATGCTATTTTTCTTTCAGTAAAAAGGTTACACTGGGTCCTCAGACACTAGGCAGAGTGCAGTTGGCTAACTATTATCAACTATGGAAGGATCAAGCAACATTTATTGTTAAGTGCCAATTTAGACATCTTCAAAATTGTTTCTGTATATTTTGTATTTCCTTTGAGTTACGAACTACAGCAAATTGAAAGAATTTAATGAAACAGTCATAAATGTCCATGTTTTACCTAATCGCAAAGGAAAAGGCTTTTACAACTTTTGTGTGACATCCCTGTCTCTGGCATCATTTGTATCCCCAGCAGCCAACAGATGCTCGGCCTCCCAGCTCCCTCAGTATCTCAGCCAATATACTGGTATTTGGTCTGAGAATTTTGTTCCAGCCACAGTCTGAAACTTTCATCGAGTCATCACCTCTTTCCAGCCACTCACGTAACTAACCTCAACTCCTTTTTAGCCTTATTGTCTAGCATTATCTGGAAAACTATTGCAATCTACATAACTTTACCAGTTTGCTTTCTTTTTAACTGATTCAGTGTTGCAATACTGTCTGTATTTTATTTATCTGCTCTCTTCTCTGCTGCTGATGACAACATCATCTCAACAAATACTGTGACTGGTGTTATCCACAGCATTTGATAGCCAAAATTCAGTTTAACTAAGTCAGATATCTATAAATGGATACCTGTTTGAAAACAACTCAGCTTCCATTAGTAGATGCTGCTGCTACAGTTTTTCAGCAAAGGAAATTTACTACACCTCCAAATTAATTTGCAATGAAATGTGGGAGCCAGTAAATCAGCACCAATACTGCTATAGCTGGGTATGGCCTCCAGTCTCTCATAATCAGAGATTATTCTTGCATACCATCAATCCATATGAAGCAGCTATGCTTAAGGACTAAAGGTAATTTCTTTAACAACCATCTGTAGCTAGCATCAGTATTAAGACCCCCAGAAACAGACAAAGTAGAAAAGGAAAAGCAGGGGTGGGGCAGTGGTGATACAAGGAAGAATAATCTGAACCAACATTCCTTCAAGAATGATTCACTGATTCTTTATTTCAACACCATAAAAAAAAATCTTTCACAAAACAGATTTGCTTGGGTAATACATGATGTCATCATAAATAACATTTTCGTCTTCTGTCGGTGTCAGTTTTCTTGGACTTCTCTGAAGGAGAGGGGGAAGAAAAAATTTTTAAAATAATTATTAAAAAAAAAAAAAAAAAAAAGAAGCCAGAACCATCTTCCAGCTTTGGCAGAAAAGGACCTTTTTGTTCCCAAGACATTTGTCTTCACGTAATGCATCACTGCCCTCCTGTAGGAGTCAGGCAATAAGAAAGCATCACAAAGAGTTATCAAAATGCAAAGCCAGTATCAATATAAAACTCCCTTCTAGTCTTTCCAACATGAACTTCCTTTGTTGTAATCTGATTTCCTTTCCAGTGGAGTAAATTAATACTTGTTCACATTTAAAACAAGAATAAATGTGATCTATGCCTGAAGGACATTCAGACCAGTCAACAAAAGGACAGCTCTGTGTGACAGAAGTCATGAATTAAAAGTAAACCACATATTAATAACAAAACTAAGCAGTCACCCTTCTCTACTTTTGTCCCTTCTTTTTGGCTTTTATGAGATTGCGTAATGCTTTTTGCTTCTTTCTAGTCAAGTAATTATTTTTTGTCCACAGCATATAAACTTGGTTTTATTCTGATTACAGTTCTCCACTATGACCTCTGATTACTACACAGAAATCACTGCACAGGACTATGATGGTTTATGAAGCATTCGTGAAAAATAACAAGAAAATAGGACAAAGCCCCTAACACAAGGATTAAGTTTAATACACTTCAAGACTTTTATTACTGATGGGACTTATAAATTAGAAGAAATACCTTCATATTTATCTTCCTCCTCTACAGATATATAAAACATACTTTATTTGTCTGCTTATGCTTAAGTCCTGAGCCTCCTAGTTTAAAGTTCATGACTGTAACAGTCACTTTTATTATATTAGACCTGTCAGCTTTAACAAGGAGAGAAAAGCAACATGATAAATTTTTTTCCCTCTTTAGTCTTCAAGAATGTATATGGTCTTCTGACACAGCAAGCAGAGAACAGATGCACCATCTACAACAGACTTGCAACAAAGAGTAACACGTTTGTGAAGAAGTTCCACCTTGATGTGCTGAAAGCAAGAACTGTCTTACTGACTGAAGGAGAAGGCAAAAGTACAGTTAGGTGCTGTAAAAACATATGATTGGCAGGCACTATGCTATCATGTGAGATAAGATACCTGGAACCAGAGGAAACATTTTTGCAGCCACACAGAATAGAAGAATTTGTGGGAATAAAGTGGAAGCCAGCACAACTGTCCATCACTGGGTCATCCAAAGTAGCAGTCAGGCAGCACACAAATGATTTGAGAAGAACTGAGTACAGAGCAATTAGAAAGGTTAGCAAAGTGGACCAGCAAAGAAGTTCCCTATATTTGCAAACCAATACACATTATTAGAACATATCAAAACAAACAAGTGAAATACCCACCCTGCACGCTTCCAAAATCCCAGCATTATGGTAGGAGCAACAAAACAGGTTAGAACTGATGGCACAGAACAGAATCTACTCATTAGGAGGTCTCTGACTACTAAAGAAACACATAACAGAGCAAAGCAAGTTCTGCAAGCTATTCAGAACTTAGACTGTTCTTAGTTTATGATTGAAATTTATATGTTGACTACTTCTCTGACCTTACGTTTCATTTTTCAAACATGCAAGGAAAAGTAAAAACAACATAGGGCTCACATGAAATGGATTCTCCATTGAGAAAAACTTATCTCTGTGAAAGGAAGATAAATAGAGCTTAAATGTAGGCTGGATGTAATGAACTTAGATAGGCCTTTTCTGTGACTTGTGATCAATTATGAGTTTTAGGATTGCACTGGACAGGTTTTAATCAGAGTAGTAAACATTGCTCCTTTTTGATGGTAACTTTGATAATACCATGAAGCCACTAGGTAGATAGATCCCTTGCAATTATTAGATGCCATCTGCATCCATGCTTGGCTTGGAGAATTTCAAAGGAATCATAGACAATTTCCATAACAAAACCAAACCAAAATCCCCATAAAATAAGAATCAGAGGAAATTACTTCTGAAACTTACCATCCAAGACACTTGTAGCAACTCTGAAAATGAGAAATCATCAGTAAGACTGTACATTCTTACACATTTCACCAGAAGGCCTACATCCAACTTTACTAAAAATTTAATCTTCAAGACTTTTTTCCTCTCCCAGAAGGCATGTTTCAAATACCCATTTTGAAATCTTCTCCTGTTGTGCCTTGTATTCCAGAGATAAAATGCTCAGGTTTTTTTAATAATTATTTCAGTTTAAAATAACTTTGCGATTCTTAAGAATAAGTCATCTAAAGGATGTCTGGAAGCATTAGGCGGGAAAAGAACCCACTAACTACCATTGTGAATACTACTGAAAAATATACTCCCAGACATGAGAAACTACAACAAAGCAAAATTAGTATAAGCATGCTGGGATCTTGCTTTAAAGGAGAAGGATATTTATACTTCCAAAATTCCCCAAGTTTTTCTACGTAGCTATGAAGATGTAGACAATGAACTTACTTCAAGTAACCTACACATATTTAGAGACTGTTTTGTTTCTTACATTAGTTGCATGCAGATGTGGATGTAACTTTAAAAGCTCACAGTATTTTCACAAAAACAAGGAAACACAGACTAAAGACTGTGTTGATTAGTACTCTTGAGTGCTACCAAACAAATTACTTCAACAGCTGCTATTCCAATAGTTAGAAGACAAACTCAGAGTTGCAAACATCAGCATATAAATTACATAAATACATATGAGGATGATGGGTATGGAAAAAGTACAAGATTTGAAGACAGAAAATTACTTAGCAGCACTCCAATAAAGTATTCCAGTACTTGGAAAAAATTTTTTTAAAAATAATCCCCCTCAAAAATCCTAAAGTAAGAGCACATAAAATGTCTGCAAAATAAGCAAAGCAGAACACAGTAATTTGGATTTAAACTTTAATATCTTCTAACATAACACCAGAAATGGTGTATAATCACAGATTCCACCCGAAATCTCACCTGTCATTCTACAGAAAAACAGTAACTATAGATAATTTACTATTAAAATAGTTTTAAGAGCACCCAAGTGACCAAGGAGCCTAAATCCCAAGAATTTTCAATTAAAAAAATAAAGGTAAAAATAGGAATAAAGCTTAAAATGCTGTTTACACACTGATTGTAAAGGGGGGAAAATGGTGAATTACAGATCTTAGAGCAGATTCATTAAACCAGTTGTAGTCTCAGACTACTTTCTTCTCCTCTGCTGAAATATTATCTGAAGAAGAAAAAGAAACTCAAACTAGCACAACTGAAGTTTTTATAGGTCACATGGGATGCCTGCTGTCATGCACCAGATGTGAGTAGGGAAAAGAAAGAGGTCAATGTATGATATTAAAAACCAGTGCAGTTTCAAATATTTTAAACATGATGTCAAGTGCATTCAACAGGTCTACAAATGCACTACATTAGCCTAAATTTAGTAGGTGATAATTGAAATCAGAGATCCAGTCGTTACCACTGACATGTTTCTAAATACTACCCAATAAATTTTTGTCTGTTCCACATTCTGTATGACAGCTGGCAGTTGGGAGGGGAATCACCAAGAGGGTATGTGCACACACACATACAATGTTTCTGTAGTTAAATTCCAGTATCTTCCTTTTCTAGAGCTAATTTAACAGTGACAATACAGACACATACTCCTACAGCTGAATTCTACAAGCCAAAGGTTTCCTCTCGTCTCTTCCTGGCATAGAACAGGATGGTAATTTAACAGCTCCAATCGTATTTCCTGCATATGAATTTTCACAAAGAAATTAATTCAATTATTTTAGAGAGACCAGATCTGGTATTCATACTTTTCCTTATTGATTATCTCTTGATTTTTAGTTACAAAAGGAAGTCCAGCAACAACAGAAGATACAGTCTTAGTCTATTTTTTTTTTGCTGTTGCCATTGTTATTTTTATAATTACATATTGTTGAACCACAAGGGAACAGTTATGAGAAAATCTCAATCTATCTGAAGGCAAAGAAATTTCTTCTGTGTCTATAATGTATCCTTTCTTTTTAGTCTCTGCTGTATCATCACCTTGTGATACACCCGCTATCAGATAATACAAAGTGCAGCCAAGTAGCACATGAGTATCTCTAGAATCACTATGGATTTGGCAAGTATCAACCATGACTTCTCCAAACTTGCAGAAGTGGTTTATCCAAGTTGGTATGAAGAGCTGATAATTGCATCTGGCCCGTACAGTTTATCAAAAAGGCCTCCTCACAACTCAGTTTTGCCACCTGTAAAATGGAGGCAGTGTTGTCTTTCCACTTCTCAAAGGATACTGAACATCAGAGCACATGATGAAAAACTGCCTGAATAGATGTATCACCACCACCAGCATGGATTTTGACTGGAAATTTAAACATCTGCTTAAAACCAGTGAAGGCTGGGAATGGAAGAACAAGATGGGAATGGAAGAACAAGGCTTTCACTAAAAACTTACAGTCATCCAAGGCTCACAAACCAAGCAGCAAATACCTCTTAATTTTCAAGGATGTTATTTTAAAATATTGCCTAGCAAAATGAATTCCAAAGAAATTTTAAAAGACTACCTTTTTTTCTTAAAAAAAAAATAATAGGTCTTCAAGAGACAAACTTCCTTCTCTCTTAGTATTCTGTTTTTTAAGAAGTCTCTTTACAAAGCAGCAATATTTCTATCCAAATAGTTAAAATAAAAGGAAGCTGCATGCTACTCATTCTTACCTTTTTAGACCTTAAGACACAGAAGACCCGTAGAAGAAAGCACCTACTAGAAGTATCCAATTCTGTCACTGGTATCAACAACTAAAATTAAATCAACAATCAACATTAACCATGGATTGAAGTAAAAGATCCAGAAGGTACCTTGGAGATAAACAGAGCAGTCAAAGACAAACAGAATTTGAGAACCCCACATTCAGTGGTGGAGAGGGGAGGGAGAACATTAGTTTGATAATTTTTCTGCTGCTCAAGTAGTCACTAGAAGCAAGTTTAAAAAAAATAAATAAAAGAAATAAAAAAAGAGGAACAATGACAATTCTGCCTGTATTAAGTAGTATCACAATTGAGAATTTTTAAGATTTACTATATTGACAGGTTTATTTCAAATGCAAAAACCAAGTAATTTTAAAATAACACTTTTAACAAATTGTTGTTCAGAAACATCTATCTTCAACTCAGCCAGCCTCACTACAGATCACGAGTTAGTCCTTTACCAGATTTTGTCAACATAGTCCTCAAAACCCCTGGAGTTCAGACAAGGTCATTTAGAACCCAAGTGACCGGTCATTTTGGAAGGAAAGGGTTACATAGGGAGGGTCCTGTAGCACTTACAGCACAGGGCTGTAAGAACTGCTGAAGATGAATGTGCCGATTTATCTTTCTTATGATTTTTGATACAAAGTAGAAAGTAAAAGGCAGCCTTTTATGACATTTCAATTCTATTCCCCCTTTCCACCTCATCCATTAAAACATCTTCCTCCAATTTTTTTTGCTATCTGATATTAAAAAGTCATTTATTGCAATAAAGGGGTTTAGTGATTTGGGAGTAACTCTTGTACACTGTGCACCCTCCAGACACCCTGGAACTACGTTAAAAATTTTCTTCCTATTAATTGTCTCATCAACTCACAGCTGGCTATGCTTTTTATTTCATTATGTTATTCATCAATCTAAAATAGAACTATAACAGAAAAAGAAATTGGAAAGGAGCAATTTCAATATTTCAAAACAGATGCAAATCAACGCCAGAGATGCTACACAGCATATTTTTGTTGAGACAATTCTATACATGTTTGAAAAATGAACTTGTAATAAACTCATATCCTATGAAGGTATGTTTTTCCTTCCATCTTATGAGCTAATTATGCCAACACAACATAACGTTTTCCTAAATGCCTTATAAACTGACCCAGTTACTCAGAAAGTATTATTTTTAAATTGATGTGATAGATGCAAACTGGAACGTTCGGATTTCAATTCTGGCACCAATTCCCGGATCCCCTTCCCAAGTAATTTAAGGACTTCCTCCCGATAGTTTTTCATATTCTTTTAACTGACATTTTATCTTTATACAGTATCTCAGCAGAATGAACATGCACTAAAACAATGACAGCCCTTCTTTGGCTGTCATCTCTCATTCTGGCAAAGACAGATGTCTTACACTGGCTTATGCCAATAATAGAGCCGACAAAAAACAACAGAGACTACCTGCCTCTGATGTAAAGGCACCAATTCACATTTGTGACACTCATTTGTCAATTAACAGATTTCTTCCATTGTTGACACATGGGACTTAAAAGATGTGGGCTAGAATGTGATGAATTAAAAAAGACAGATGAGTAAGCTATGAGCTGCAAAGTAATACTATAATGTGCTTTAGATAGGAATATCAACTGACACCCCTGACAGGCCATACAAGGTTTTATTTCATTTTGCTCTGTATCTAGGCTTCATACTTTGTCTTTTTTGTTCTCTTTTCATCAAGCTCCTAACATCTCATTCTGACAGCCAGAGACATTTAAGGCACTTTCGTTTCAAATGCAAGTTAGCATACTTGATTTGTCATTAAAATGCAAAACGATTGCCATTGCAGGTAAATGTAGGTATGCTTAAAAGGTTGTATCTGCAAAGTAAAAGCTGAAAATGGTTTCTGCCTGCTTTGCTTAACTCTTTCATCAGCTTCAGAGTTTTTCTAAGGCTAATGTTACCATGCTATAATAGAAGTGTAGCAGCACCTGCAGTTTGATACAGAGTACATTTTAGTATATTTAAATAACAAGAAATCTTGACGTTAACATGTCAAGCATAGAGAGGTACAGTCAAGTCTACACATGGAACCTTAGTATGATTCACAGACGAATTTGAAAAGAGTCTATCATGTAAAGCTTTCTGGAGTCAAAGCTCTGACCTACCTAGACACCAATGACGAAAAGAAGGGGGAAGTTTGTTTGACTGTTTTTAATACACTAGTTGTGGTTCTGTTAGCTGGAATCATCAGAAGGAATTTCAACAGCAATTTACTTTCTCTTTCAATGAACATTTAAAGAGACATCAAGGCCTTAAAATAAATAAATAAATAAAGCAAGTAAGTAAGTAAGTGCTCTGTAGCAAAAGGCAAGTATAGATTTAAAAACCCTGTGAAAAAACAGACTTGCACAGAATAACACTTAGCTTTCTACATACGTGCACAGATGTGAATGCACTGTATAATATGAATAAGATTATTTCTACTCAACTGAATAGATTCAAACATCAAGGATCTCAGTTGTGTTCAGCATACAAAATTTAGTGAAAAGAAATATCTATTTTTTTCTGCAAGTGGTTTGAAAAGCAGCAGTATAATTTAAGTAAATTTTCTTGACACAGAGGCAAGTTTATTTGATTTTAGGTACTTACAGATGAACCTTTATCATAAGTTTGTACCTACATATCTTTTTTGTAGACTTTCTTCTGCTTTTTTACTACAGAAAGAAAGAGTAGTACTAGAGTGCAGAAGCCTTTTTCCCTTTTTTTTTTTTCTGTATGAATGAGAGTTGTATGGAAATTTGCAGTCAGGCAGTCATTCAGAAAATCTGATTTAGTTTGTGACCTCATAGTGCATTAACAAAAGGTAGAGAACCTGAAACATTTGATGCTTCCGTCTACAGAATGAAGCTTACTGACCAATTCTGACAAACTCTGTCTACTGCTAAGATGTCATCTGCTACAAAATATGAATGAATTTTTTATTCGTTCCTGGTTATATGATAGTAAGAAGCTGTGCTGTAAATACAAATATCAACTTCATAACTAACAGCTATCTTGGCAGGTTTCTAGTGTTACTTTTTCCACTCATGTTAGTCTTAATTGCATCCAGTGCACTTCTGTCCCCACAGAGAAAGAAAATGTGGAAAAAAAAAAATTGCAAGACTACCTTAAAGCTGACTTCACCCTTTCATTTAGGTTTTAAAATACTAGGGCTACAGCAACCAAAATTTTCATATGCTATATTAAAATACACAAAGAAACAGTTGCCCATTCACTTTTAGCTCAATATGGCCATTTGTCCTCTCTTCCTCCATTTACCAATTATGAGGAAGTGAGGCACAATCTACAGTAAGGCATCAGTGTCCTTAATTCTAGAAACTTCTTTTCTGTTGCTTGATCATTTAAATGCAGGTGAACCTCTTGTTTCAAACCACTTGTGACTGCAATGACTAGAGCCTGTAATTCAGTGGCAAAGTAGTGGCCCACATTCAATGGGTTGAGATAGATTCTCATTAGAGGTATGTCCACATTTCAAGAGCCCTATTATTAGTGGCAGTAACAGACCATTTGATATGGCTTATTTAAAGAAAGTCAAAGAATTCACAGTGAAAGACACTGAACTGCCCTCTGACATTCCCCACTTAGGCTGGAAGACAATTTACTAATTGTACACCTGGTAGAACTAGAACCAATACTGTTCATGAATAGCTGAACTTGCTAAATCTGGTATTACAAGCAGCACAGTGAACAAAAGAGAAACCATTTGCAAGAAGGCTAGAACTTCATGTTGCACCTGCACCCAAATCTCTCTGTAGCACCTTCAGCAGCCTTCTACCAATTTAAGGAGCTGGAGACAGTGGGGAGGAAAAGAAGGCACAGAGTAAGGGAAGAAAGTAAACTGGACACAGCCTCTCACTTAGTTTGCTAGTTTCCATTTCTCAGAAAAAATAGTGCTTGACAATTTTTTCCCAAAGACATTCCAACATAATCACCTTCACACATGACTGTTTCTGAGCTATTCCAAAGTGATTCACTATCCAAGATAGAAAGTGCATTAAATGCAAGATAATAAGTAGAAATATAAAGTGCTCAAATCCTTGAGCAGCTGTGATTTTAACATTCACATCACATACTGGACTGTCATATTATCTTAACTGTGTTGGAAGCAGAGTTTTCTGAATATTCAATATACTGTTATTCCTTGGCAGGTCTAGAACATCTTTCCTTCAGCCTTTAAGGGCTTTAGAATAATCAGTACACTTTATCACTTACGTAATTAGGTCAAGTTTTCATCTTATCTCTCCAGCTAAAAGGTCTCGAAAGTCCTGGGAGTCTAATACACAGCATCCTCATCCAGTGTTTCTGTGGCCATGTGGCCTTGCAGAGCCATGGCACTTCAGCAAGTCTTGGACCTTACACATCTCAGATGGTTCAAGGACAATTTCTTGCACTTTAAGAGATTTTACGCTCAGGAGACAAAATAAGTTTTTAGCATTTGGTAAAAGAAATGAGACAAAAATAGATGTACAAAAACCTCAAATCTCTGTCACCAAAATAAAAACTTTACTAGCCATATCCTGGTCATAAAAGCTGTTTTCTTGCTCTAGGCAGGTGACCGGATGCTTGCAAATACCCAAAGACTTAAAATTAAAATATACTCATCTTGAAATAAAGAAAATAAAATTTAAAAATTCATTATGAATAAATATCTAAACTAAAACTAAATAAGCCATTTAAGGTGCCACAAGTACACGCCTCTCTTACAAAGAATACATATACTAAATTTGATCTTCAAACTAATGGTTGGAAATTATGATTTTAAAAGGTGACTAAATATTGGTAATAGGTATTTTTTCTGTTAAATTCATGAACTGAGTTCCCTATCAGCAGGTCTGATCACAGACTAATATTTTAAGGAAAAGGCATCTCACTTTTCTGAATGTAAAAACATTGAGCACTGTGTTATCTTTCCATTGGGCATATTCACAAGGAAAAAGCAGCAGCAGTGAGCCCATCTACCAAATGGGAAATGCAAAGTTGACTCATAAAATAGAACCATATTTTCAATATCATTAAGTATATTTTAACATTATATATTTCCACATCTTTTAACATTCAGAAAAGCAAGCACTGAAAAATGGTGCTTCATGCAAATTCAAAAATAAAGGACTGAGCAATTGCACTCAAAGTGGTTGCATCAGTGCAATACATGAACCAGCAGAGAGAACTGAGCATTTAAGAGCTTCATACTTAAAAAAAAAAAAAACAAACAACATGACAAACAGAAAATCCCCTACAACTTTTTAAACTCTTCTGTTAGTTTTACAAAAATAAAAAATTGAGTTTGGAGTTGACAAGCAATAAGGCAAACACTTCCACTTTAGTCTTCAGTGTGACAATATCAACTATCTAGCAATACAGCTCCTATACCAACTGAACAGGAACAACAGTAGAGACTTAAATACCTGAAATAAAGCTGTTGGTCCAATTTGCAAGATTGGGCCAACTTCCCTGAGTTTTGGACAGATTACAAACTATCTCCTAACATTAGATCTTTTGCCCCTCTTATTCATGTTCTTTTAAAAGTGATTTCTAAAGTCTCTCACCATAGAAAGGTTTCCTACAAATATGAGCAATGAGGATGGATGCATTTTACAAAACACATTCATTGCTACCACTCATGGACTCAGCAGGCAAATTCAGATAAAATTGGAAAATAAATTATTAAAAAAGGAAATGATCTTCCAGCTCTACCAGTGAGCAACGCACTCAGTGAAGCAAGGTCAAAAATAAAGACCAGGAGAAACACAATAAAAATATAAATAAAAATCATGAAACTTCACGATTGCTAGCATTAGTTCATGGGTAAAGCCTGCAACTGAGCTGTAACACTGCATTAACCATGACCTTAAAGACAGTATAATTATTGTATAGCGTGTCTGGTTTGACATGCTGGCTCCTGAGCCTGAGAAAAATACAGGGCCCTTTTGCACTTCTGTGCTACTCATTCTTTACGCCTGTCCGAACTAAGGGTTTGGGGACTGTCTTTTTAAGCTGAAAAATCATCTCTGAGATAATTTATGTAAAGATGATTTATGTAAAATGCAAGATCTCAAAAAATGGCACAAACCACACACGACCACATAAAACAAACAAGCGATGCATAAACAGAAGCTTCATAAGGATTTTCCTGCCAAATGCCAAGCAGCCATTTGTACCAAGATCACTCAGCAGGCTTCTTCAGCACTGAAGGACAGAGACCCTTCTTAATGATTGGAATCAGCAAAATTAGTCAAGTAGATGCTGAGAATCTTTTATATTGCATTAAGGAGAGAAGATACCTTTCAACAAAACAGAGCGGAAAAGACAGACAATAACTCCAGGTTTAATGCAGGTTCTTCCCTTCAGTCAAGCTCCTTATCCTCAGACAATAGTTATTTCTGCAGTCCTTCGTTCTTGTCTCACAACAGCAGTGATGAGGAAATACTGTTTTAGAGTGAAAGAGATTAAGGAAGTCAGAAAGTAAGCATGGTCCACCTGATTATTGTATTTAACACATGCTCTTTATTGTGCCCTTTTCTTTAATCCCCAATGCTCTTAAAAAAAAAATACTTCTCAGTCTTAAAATCCAGATAACCACAGACTACGCAGGAGCAGTCACCAAGATATTATTTGCAATCTACTGATATTATTTCAAAGCTAAAACAAGTGCATCAAACTATTTCTCTTCCAAATGTCAATACTTTCCATAGATTGTGATAGTCTTTCATTTAATAGCTAACTGATTCTCTATCTAACATCAATTCCTGTTATTCAGTAAAGAATTCAACACAAAAAACTATTTTGTTTAAGACTGATTAGAATTTTCACAAGAGGAGCTGGTTTCACTGTGCCAGTGAATTAAGCCCTCTGGGTACCCAAAGAACAAGTGCAGATTGTGTGGATTTAGCCTTCAACATCACTCCAAAATCCAAATTCCATCTTATACAGGAAATCACATCAAGAAAAAGCAGTTCACCCCCTGCACATTAAAACACAAAGAAAATTACCTGATGCAAACAGCAGTTCACTGGAAAATGCTCTGCCTCAGTCAAAAGCCTTGATTCAATGGATGCTTAATAAGAAATCTGATCTCTGCCCAAGTTTGTCACTCACCTCTGTTTAGAAGTACAGATTTCACCTTTACTCATAATTGCACCAGATCCTTAGAGATGGGTATCACCAAAAAACCAACTTTGATCATCCATCACAGCAATATTCACCAGCTATATTCAAGGATGCAACAATTCAAGCTCACAACTTTATTTTACTTCCTCTCAAATTGTGCAGTTTGTTTAACATTTTTACCAGACTTCAAGCTCTAGAAATCCTCACAAAAATTCTCCACTACACAATGTAAACACACACTGACCCCCCGGCCAAAGATTCAGGTGACAATCTTCTGGCCAATTCTGCCATTTGATACTCTCTCAAGACAACTCCTTCCACAATGTTAAGCCTTCTTGAGAAAAGTAGAACAGAAAACAATCTTAGGTTCTGATCTGTCAGACACAGTAAATCAATGGATAATGGCCCGCATGGGGGTCAGAGGTATATATACTACAGTGTTACCACAGTCTGTTAGTGACTATGTGGCCATAAAAAGTCAAGCAAGGATCAATGGAAAAAAGGAGAGGCTGCTGGGACTAAAGAAGGTAACAGCCACCTGTTGTAGACTGAAATACGACAACTTAGAATATAAGTTCACCCTGACATATTACAGATTTTGGAAAAATAACTTTTTCATCAGAAAAGCAGCTTCCATCCTTGGCATAGTATGCCTAAATTGGTGAGATATTTAAATACATACCATAACCCATTAATTTGATAATTTTAATATCAGTCATTGACTGGTCCCCTTCACATCAAAAATACACCAATGACTGCAAATAAGACACACCAGGAAAATACACGTCACAAAATTACACACAGATAACACTTCGTAATGGCAAATATTCTATAGTCACATTTAAAGCTGACACAGAAACAGAACACAGGCATGGCTACTATACGCAAGACGAGGTATATCTTAGTAGTATTTTTTAATATTTTCAAAGTTATAAGGTGTGAAAAAAAGTTTTCCTTATACATTACCCAGATCACATCTGGTTCCTGTTGAAATGCCACTTTTAAAATGGGACAGGCATGGTAGAAGGAAAATAGAGGGGAAGAAGAGAACAAGGAGCAGATTTAGTTTTGTCTATAAACTATCAAAAGTAGAGATAATATTTGAAGTTTGTAATTCTTTTTGCTACTGGTAATAGTCCCCTATTTTTCCAACACATAAACATCTATAAAACTACCTTATACAACTTTCTAGGTATTACCCATGTGGAAAGAGAACCCATTATCACACTTGTCTTCAGTCAATCTAGCAAGTAAAAGACTATTATAATCTGTACATTTTAAATCATTTCAATGAGTTCTTGTGTATAAATATTTCATTTAGCAAAATGATTCTAGGAACTAAATTGCTTCTAAAGAATGACCACCCTTAGCAGTGTTAGTGTACACGTATTTTGAGACATTCATAGTATTTCAACATTATTTAAAAAATGGCATCTTGTGCTTAATGTAGGACATCCCTTTAAGGGAAAACTTTAAGTACCCACCTCAAAATGCAACCATACTCACTTGAACTTGATACATTTCTGCAATAGTAGAAGAAAAATCATTGAGAATTTATACATTTCAGATAGCTTAGCTGAGGAAAATATTATCTCTTTGTTGAAGTCTCTATATACAATTCCATTTTCCTTTAAACACTGAACTTCAAGTATAAAATTTACAAACATTTGTAAACCTCTGTTTTCTTAGAGTAAGAAAGAAATTTCAGCTACTACTAAACATTTTTTTTAAAAAGGCAATACAAAATCTTCAATACTTAAACAAATTCATTCTCTTTTCACGTAGAAAACTGTGGTCATGCCTGATAGAAAATAAAAAAACAAGGAAAGTGAAACACATTAACAGCATAGCTCCAATACACTTATTTCAGACAAGATACCATAAATCATCTTGAAACAAAACAGGCAATTATAATGTGCACAAATGTTATGATATTATGCATCTCTACTGGTCCAATAGTTTAAATTATTGAAACTGATGGTTGAACAAGGGCATATTGTTTCAACACACTTGGATTACTCCAACAATTCAAATTCTCCCTTTAGGTCTCCAGTGCTTTGCAGATCTCTCTAATGTCAATAAACAGGTAGATTGATGTTTCTTAGATATTTCAGGTCACATTTAAGGGGATTAAAATATATGAACAAAATTTCTCTAGTAATGTCTTTTGTAAAGAATCATGTGGTTTTCTTCCCTTCAATACTGTAAGAAGCATCTGAAATTAAAGCAAGTACATATATCTCCCTTCAAAGCATTCAGTGAGAACAGAGCAACTCCTTTCTCCTTCTAACCACTATCGCATATTTCAATCCTCCTCACCTCAGCATGAAGGAAACAGGAGTGAGAGCCATAAGACAGAATCATTTCAAAACACAATCAGCTATTTGTAAACACTCTTTTTCCTGCAGAAAATCTGCAACTGTTAGTTGCAAGAAAAACCAGCACATAAGGTAAATCAATTAGCTTGCTAATTTCTCGCCCTCATTCATTTAGCTCTGCACTGTATTTGTCGTAATTGACTATAATTATGTTAATTACCAACTCCAGCATAATTACTATATTTATTGTCATTGAGCACACTACATACCCAAAGCAAAGCTGGCATTTGTCGGGCATCCAAAAAAATAAATAAATAAATAAAACCACACAACTGTCGGGAGGGGTTTCTCTGAAAACTGGCTGATATACCTTCAGCAAATGAAAGGGCAAAAGAGATTTCATGCAATGCTAGTTTGAAAGCATCGGTTCATTAAGGATATTAATTTTCTGATAACTACACATTTAAGCATGACACACTGGAGCAGTATCTACAGGATTTAGCAATTATTAATGCGTGACAGTTTCAAATGCTAAGTGAATCAATTAAACAGCAGCATTCACAATTTGAGAAGAGATAACTGCTTCATAACTGCCTAAGACTACAATTTTCACATGACAAAAAAAGGCCATTCAGGCTCCTTCAAAACCTGACAGGTCAAGAAAGAAGTTTGAAACAAAAGCACCTTATAACCATCATCTCTCCTCTTTACTTGTCAGATCAACTTTGCTAGTGTCTCTGCTGAAATGGCATCACCATGCCAGCTGCCACAAGGTGATTTTTCATGTCTTGTCAAAGAAATCTTTTATTCTATTTGCTCTGCATTAACATGTTACATTTATTGATCAAGCCCTTTCTGCAGCCACAGCAGGGCACTGTGCTCTTATGCCTAAGGGGGCTTTGATGTCCTGGTGACATTCTAGACCAAATAATGCACATACTAAATGGATTTAATGCAGAAATGTGTTTGTGCATGACAGCTACATTAATAACAGCCCCTCATACTGATAAATATGCAATTGCTACGATTAAGAGTTACCCAATTATGGTGAAAATATTTTTCTACCTTATAAATAAAGCCATCAAAAAGTTTTAACAATAGTGCATTTTCTTCAACAATTTAAAATGCTATAAAGATGAGTCTAAAGTCTTTAAAAATATGTCATGCTTTGTTTTGAATTTTGGCTTTTATTTCCCTCTCTTTTTTGTTTTTCATCTTTCTGTTCTGCGTATCTTATTGCTGCATAGACTGGGAAGGTGGCAAGAAAAAAAAAGCGCCTCTCTTTCACATGCTCAACTCACAAAGAAGAACGTGCCCTGTAAAAACTGAAGCCCATTTTCAGTCTGCCACTTGCATATTCCCCCAGGCAAGAAAACAGTAGGCAGAAGAGAGAAACAATCTCAAGTCCACAGAGAGGATATTACAAAGGCTCAGCCTCACAAAAGTCACGGAGGAACATTCCAGACTAGGATTATAGTTCAAGGGGGATGTTTTCATATATACACCTTCTTCATCGGAGAGTGGAAATTATGCACAAGCACATACTGTGCAAATTATTCATGCTCCTAGTAGAAATAATCTGCACCCTAGAGAGAGGGAAGAGATACTTGTATCTCTATGAGCACAATTATTGGATTAATCCTTCCTCATTGGCCAAGATTTAAGATTCACTCTCCTTTCACCTCATAGCTTAGACCCAGAAGAAATCTCTGTAAGAAA
Source organism: Myiotriccus ornatus (assembly GCA_036023395.1). NCBI lineage: Eukaryota > Metazoa > Chordata > Aves > Passeriformes > Tyrannidae > Myiotriccus > Myiotriccus ornatus. Next base: position 13,709,752 of record JAYRBT010000178.1, read on the forward strand.
AAGGAAAACAACTCACATGTTTAAAACTACTGAGGATAAAATTACAAGGTGGACTTCTCTGTGAATTGAACTGTAGATGTTATTTACAAAAGCATGGCACCTATTTGTACAAAACCACTGATATCAAGTTATTCAAGCACTAGAGTGCATTCAGCCTTTAATGTGAAAGGAAAAATTTGGAACAAATAAAGTTATCTAGGACAAATAAAAAAAGTTTTGAATAGATTGTGGGTTGTTTGGGTTTTTTTCTCCCCACAAGACAGCATGATGCATCTAAAAAAAATTCTTTACATTTCATCAAAATCTCTATTGTCTACCTACATTACATCCTTTCTTACTTACTGCTTTCTTTCCTTCACCAGTGACTACTACTTACCTTCTTTTTTAATGAAATCTTTAACTTTCTGTGATTAATGAACAATAGTTTTTTACTCCCTCTTAAAATCCTTTATAGCAAAGTCTCTCAGTAACACCAACACATCAGTGAGTCTTCTTCCCATAGTCTATGCCTTCATTAAATGGGACTTGGGGAATGTTTTCGACGTATAATGAAAGGCCTCTGTTATCAGGGAAAGCTATCAAATACAGTTGCCATGAGAGACTCAGAAGCAGATTCCCAAAGCAAAACACCTCTACTCCTGAAACATGCCTTATTGAAAACACACAGTGTAAATTGTTCATTTCTAAAATAGCTGAAAATCACTACCAACATTAAATCAAAAGAGCTGCTACAACTCAGGTCATTATGACCACACCAATAAAGCTGCAGAATAATAGTATTTTAGTTGGAAGGGGCATCTAGAGGTCTTCTAGTCCAATTCCCTGTACAGAGCAGGGGGACTTCAAAGTTAGATCAGGTTGCTTGGGGCTTTCTCCAGTTGCAGTTTGAATAGCACCCAGGATGGAGATTCCACAGCCTCTCTGGGCACCTCTTCCACTCAGCCTTCCCCGTCGTGGTTGGAAATTCCCTTGCTGCAGCCAGTGACAACTGCCTCTTTTTCTTTTGAGTACATCTGACAAGAGTTTGGCTCCACCTTCTTCACAACCCCCCCCCCGTTAGTCCCAGAAGGAAAAAAAAGACATAAGAAAGCATTTAAACAACATCTGTAAGGAAAATGGCGTGAGAAGAAAAAATTCAGAAGTGGACTATAGTTGTCTGGGGTTGAAGGATTTGTGTCTCTCAGGGATGCAAACAGGACGCAGTCCAGTGGCACCATATCTTCCTGATTACAGCCAGCATCTTTTAAGTAAACACTAGTTTTTTTCCACTGCCTCATACACAACAAATTGCTGTTACTCTTCCTTTTTCCCAACATCCCCAGAAGTTCCCTTTTGCCATTCACCTCTATCTTTCCTTTCCCTCAGGGAAATGGGGAGACACACAGCTATTGCAACTTGTAACAGTCACTTTGGCTGCCAGAAGAAAGAGCTGGATCCATGTACTGCTCAGGGTAATCAAGAAGAGACACTAGTTGTTGGAAAAAGGCAAACAAGAAAGAAAATTATTTTTTAAAGCAACTTTTTGTGATTATATGTATCAAGTGTTATTACTAGATTTACCACATCTGATGCAAAGAGAATAACGCATCTACACAAGGCCTAAGGTTTTTTATACAGAAGAAGGGGCTCTAGCCTGGAAAGAACTCTGAAGTCAGAAAAAAAAATGGTGAAAAATGTATGTTTTCCTCTGCATTAAACTGCCAGCTCAAAAGAACTAATTACTACCCTCCCCTCCTTTATTTTAATGTGTATATCTTACAGCCAGAAAGAAAATAATCAGAGAAATCTGAGTAACAAAAACACCATACTAAGAACACTTGGTCTTCCTTTTTCCTTTGAATGAGCACACACACACTCATCTAATAATACATCACATTATAATGAAAACTAACATATTTACTGCAAATAATATTGTGCCAGCAAAGTCTAGTATTCTCTTCATTTTTTCCTATATTTTGATCACCCTTGGTCTTCTTCATTCAACTTTTGCTTTTACCAACAGATAACAAGTTGCAGTAGAAAATCAAACTCATTTTTAAACCCACATTAAGTGCAGACATTAAGATTCTCCACATACTAAACTAAACTTTTCAGATTAGGCATTCACTGATAAAAATCATAAAACTCATTGCTATACTAAAGCCTTGTCAGATTTTTCAAGCAATAATACTTGTTTAAAGATGAAACTGCTTACACTTGCTTCAACAGCTGCCCAAGGATTCTTCTATACTGCCGTTCATTTAAGGTTATAACACTTATTCTATATTTCATCTGACTTTCTCTATAATATGTAGGTACAGGGTTTACATATGAGTGCAGACCAGTCTGAACAGCTACTATACCATAAATACTTCATTCTTAGTTTTTATAATGGCCAGTCTTCGCGAACGAAGAACCGGGGAAGGTCTTTACACCTTCCAGCCTGCGCATTGGATTTTTTAGG
>JAYRBT010000178.1:13725124-13771799 GCA_036023395.1 Myiotriccus ornatus
GTTTAATCAGTAGTCATCAGTATATTTCAGTACATTTCAGTATAGAAAAACTCGTATATATTAAGTAGCAAATGTTTTAGTTCCCCATTGTTTGCTTCTAAAGCCAATTGATATTTTTTGGTTTACCTTTTAAGCACCAAAGATTCCCATGGAAATGTATGGAAGCTACTAAAAATGTGGATGGCTAAGAAAGAAAAGAGCTCCAACAAAAGCCACCATCCTCTGCAGATTGTTAAACAGCAACTTTTCCCATTACTCCCTACTTTCATCCACCCATCCTTCTGGGTGAGGAGGGATAAACACAGTGCAGCTAGCATTAATTCTGCCTCTGGAGACATCACTAGGAAAAGAACATGCACATGCATGATGTAAGAGGGAAAGGCTGAAAGCTGAAAGTTGCAGAGGTATAGTCTCACAAGCAATATATTGTCGACTAATCTAGAGAGATATACATAAACATGGTAACTACAAGAAACTGGTTTTACACTTGTTGAAAATGAGAGAACACATGTGAAAACAAGGTGGTTTAGTTTAATTTGACTCTTTTTGAATCTTCCTGCTGGTGACTTTATTTTTACTCTTCTATTCTCCTTGCATACAAATATACTAACTTAGAAATCCTTCAAATTCAATAACATGCATAATCCTGTTTCCTAGGCAAGATGAAGCAGAAAGAGTGCCTAATTATAGACTGTACATTCTGTAGTACCTGCTGGTCCTACAAGACATTTTTGTCCTAGGTTCTCCAGTCCTGCATCTCTTACAATTCAGTCACACAATGCTGAGTTCTTCAAGTACTAGAAAATCATGTGTGAGCAAGTGCAAGAACAAAGGAGCCCAGTGCCATTGGTAATGTATTTTCTGCAGGAAAATCTTTTAACAAGAAAATGGCAATACTGTGAACAGGAAACACAGCAGAAAAATTTCTACTTGCAAGTCAAGCAGTCCTGTGATATTAGGATTAGATTCATTACAACTTTAAAAATACTATCTCAATCCTTTCCAAAAACCTGTACTTCTATACTCTTCTCACTATCCAAGTGGGAAAGTGAAAAGGAAGAAAGTAGCTGAGCCAATGTAATGCTTCATTCATTGAGAACAGAGCTGTCCTCCATAAGTTGTATGTTATGTTTTAGTCTCCAAACCATCTGTACAAATAACAAAAAAATAATAAAAATCTTTTGATAAGCCTTCATTTGGTGAGAAACAAAAAAGTAATAGAAGACTAAAGCCAAAGAGATTTCCTGTTTATACTGCAGAGATTATTAGAGACAGACCAGTGCTAAACTTAGGGAAATTCTTGTCTTAATTTCAGAATCCAGCTGTGACTCCATACATATAAAAGTATCTGAAAACATGCAGATATTGGCCATCATACTGGGGACCTTTTCCACAATCACAAAAGAACAGTTTAGAGCTTCAGATTTATAAATGCTTGTCTCAAGTAAAGATGAAGGTGGACTGATAACAATAGACAACTGATAATAATATAACATAAAGCTCTCTATTCCTATATCTTTTTGTGGAATCCCAGTCAGATGAACAGTCATGGTGTTGGAAAATATATATGACTAATTAGGAACAAACTATTTTCAATCAAGCAGAAAGATGTCCACATTACAAAACCAAAATAGAAAGAGATACCAGAGTCAGCGTATTAAAAAAAAAAAAAAAGACAATTAATGGACAATTAATGGATTAAATAGACATCAAGAATAAAATCACTTCAAATTCTGCCAGGTTTTGTCTCCATATCAGAACTGAGATAGCATGAGTCACAACACGATAGTGTAAGAACTTCGGCTTCCAAGTTGACAGTGTAGAATATTTTAATACCCTTAACTTGCCATAACCAAAAAACACCACAGGGTTCTGGTTTGGGATTATTTCTAGTAATGATTATACTGGTGTATCTGAGTGACATAATAGTTCACATGATCATTTAGTGAGTTAGACTACTGTGCTACATTTGGGTCACATACTGAAGATTCTCTACCTTGTTAAGACAAGACTGTGTGAATTCTGTTATAAGAAGTGAAGGCTGAAAGATCTAGTCACAGATGATGTTGCGGTCTTAAAATTTAATCACAACAATATTCATAACAAGCCAGAGAAAGAAAGGTTCAGGAAGCTTAAAACATTATTATTCATAAAACTTGTGCAAATTAATTGTTTTCCTCTCTCTCGGGGTGGGGGAGAAGGGGGGAAGAGCCAAACAGAAAAAAACAACTTTATAACTCAATTTATGTGACAGAACCCAGCAAAAACGAAGCTGTCATAACAAATATCACTATGGATCAGGACTGCAGGACAGAGGAATAGCAAACTGAGCTTTGCAAATTGAGTTCTTAGAGAACTGGCAGCAACCAACAAAAACTACTTTATTCTCAGCCCAAAACTCTTGAGAAATATGCTCAGTTAATTCTCATGATGAAAGGATAGAAATATTCAGATTAGCCAGCCAAGTTTCTAGCATTTTTTTCCCAGTTTGTCAGTTGACTTAGACTTCCCTACTAAAACAAAAAGAAACAACCATTAGGCAGTATTTTATAAGGTTTTGTTTGTAAATAATGTTCAAAACAATGCTATGCAGTAAGAGAACCTGCAAAACTCTACAGCCTGAGAACCACGTGTTGAAGCTGTTATTGAATAACAGTCAAGAATGGTTATAAGCAGTGTCCATTGGCTTGTTTAATCTTATGTCAATTCATTAACCTCATATTAAAATATTTATTAATATTTCATTAAGCTTTTTGGGAATTAAAACTTCTTTTTCTTCTTTTGAGAATGTGCACTCTGATTCACCTGCTAACAGTGATACACAGCCAGGAAAGGTCTCACCTAACCTTCTGGCTCCCTGGCATCCCAGACACGGTACTGAAGCCCTCTAATCTCAAAATGCAGTTTGAAATGCGCTTGAGATACAGCAGCCTTGATACAGCGTGTGGAGCCTCCTGTAGAAAATCCTAACTACCTTGGACCTAATGGCTAACTTGGATGCTTTTTAACCCTTTATTTGATTTTACTGCAAGTAGAAGTCTGACTTGAAAGAAAATGAATTGAAAAAAGACATTAAACTCTTCCTAACGTGAAAAAAATCTGGTGAAATAACCTCAAGTATTTCTGCTTATTCCATATGTTAAAACATATGAAAGGATAGCAAGATATTAAATTCAATTCTTCCCTACTGTTAATTTTTCATTATGAAAAAATGCATGTTAGTGAAGCTACAGAACTGTCCACACTGTCACAAACAGAAAGAAGTTCTAATTTTAATGTAACCACAGCTCTTAAAATTGTTTGTTACCTAGAAAGTTTTAGGGTGTCTGATTTATACTACCATTTAAAAATTGTCCTGTTTAGGTAGAAAAGCTAAGACCAAAACCTTCATCAAAAACTAAACAGGTAAGTGAGCAAAAAGAAGACAAGTCCACTGATTTTAGAGATTCTATTTTCAGTTTAATTACCACTTATATATAATGAATATATATATTTTCATCACACTGGCCCATAAACTGACATATTGAAAATAATATTTCCAAATTGTTATCTATGAGGGAATTTATTAGCATTTATCTACTCCTTCTAGTCAGTGGAAATGCATGTTAATTCTTTTCTACATTTGCTGTTTCAAATTGCATTCACTGTACAGTATAATAATTTGTCTCTCAGTGGAAAGATAAGTAAATGTATTTGCAAAAATTGTCCATAATGATCAGTTCTTATTGCTATTTATACTGGTTATTTTAAAATATAAAGGAAGTCATACCTAATACTTCTAAAGTGTCATTCATCTGAAAATTTGATGATATTTTACATACATAAATCAATTAAGCCCTACTATACCCATCTCAATTAAGCATTAATATCCTAGTTTTACAGTTAGTTACACTGAGGATAGCTTGAAAGGTTAGCTCTCTTGCTAATACCACTCAAAAGTGGGGATAAAACCCAAGTATGACAATTGCTTCTCCATGTGTAATGAAAAATGAAAAATATTTTCTCTCTTGTAGAATGGAAAATATAAAAACAAAATGCAAAATTAATGGACAAAAGTTGGGGCTTTTACAGGACTTCTATCTTTTCTTGTGAAACAAACTATTGCTTTACAAACTTCTTGGTCAGAGGGCAATACATAAGATCAAGAGATTTCTCCAAGGAATTTCACAAGATGTGGTCCTGTAGACCAAAGAAAAAAACAGTGACCCAGAAATACAGCCCATACTAACCTTGCCTGTCCCCACGTCCCCAGCCAGGCTAAGCATCTTGAACTGAACTTCCACTTTGTATCACTTGGAGAGGGTTTTTTCAGCTGACTCCCTTAAAGTAGGTCCAGGCCACTTTATGCTTGTTTTAACAGTAAAAAATAGTGTATCCAATTAACATAACCATATAGTCTCACATCACATTGATTCTATCAAACTTGTCAGTCTAATGCCACTAGAAAATTATTTTATTTCAATTTTATATTCTGATTTTAATACACAGAATAGAGAAAGGTCATCCTGTTTATCCTGTTACTGAGGTACAATAGTATGTCACTGATTATAAAATGGTAAACCAATGTGTTTCCAGGTGTACATACTAAATTTAACCCATATTAGTAGTCATAACTGCATCATTTTTTGTATGCTTTCAGCACTAATATCTAGAAGTCATAATTTACTGGTTTAGAACTGCATTCTTATCATTACCTTAAACTATAATCCTTTATTGCTTTTAGTCCTCTTACTTGGTACAGAAACCAGTATGGGTTTGTAATTTTGTATCAGTCTTCAGTATGTTCTCTGTGGGTGAAATAAAAATAGGCTACTTTGCTGTATTGTGCTACTGCCACACCTCTCAAAGGGGCCAGTGACAAATTATGGTCTCTTGGCATTCACTCTCTCGCAGATATTTCACCAAATGCGGGAGGGATCACACAGAGGTTATATCATTTGATCTTCATATTCTATCCTCAAGACTCTCATCATGTCCATGAACTGAACAACAGAACCAAGAGTGTAGAGTCAACCTCTATTCTGGTACTTCATTTTTTCTATGCCCAACTTTCCATGCTTAATATTCTTTCATTTGAGAGTCACTATGACTGTCATTGACAGTCTGACAATTCTGAGCCAGATACTGAAGAGTAAATCTGTAATACCCTTGTATTTCTTCCTTGTAAGAGAAGAAAATCTTAGCTCTAAGTCATATTTATGTAGAATGGGCTGATTTCCAAACTGGTTCCACACGTGTCCCTTACCAGCTGCAGCCATGGGCCATTCTAGTACTTTGCATATCTTGTAATCACTTAATCAATGCTTCATGTCTAACACAATCTCTCAGGTGTGCACTGTAAAAGCAACCTGTTCCAAAGCATCACTTAATTAATTAGTGACAGTTCCCAGCATTTCAAAAACCTGACAGAGGACACCTAGAGGACAGCCATAACACTGTGGTGAGCCCCAATTCACTCAAAAGAGAAAATCAATCTGTCAGAGAGGAAGTCTGTAACACCAGTTTTCTACCCCTGTAAAGTCTGTATCAGCCAGAGGTTCCTAAGGTCAAGCAGACTGTCACCCACCCAATACAATGCTCCCATCTGGCTCTTCTATTGCATGAATGAGAAGAGACACCCCTCTAAAAAGAGGAAATTTAGGTTACATGTCAGAAAGAATTTTTTTACTGTGAGGTGCTGTGATGAGCATCTTCTTTTCACGATTGAATTCCAACCAAGGGATTCCAATAATACCATATCTATAAATGAGGCTTCATTGTGTCCAGAAACTACACACCACAAAAAAGCAGTTGGTAAGCTCCCCACCTGAGTGAGAGGACCATTCATGTTACTGAAGTGGTTGCAGGAATGTGCTGACACTGATATTTTCCAAGTTAGTGTGGCAGCATCAGAAGAAAAGCACAATCTTATGCCTTACAGAGCCAGCAATATGATTGATACAGAAAGCTGAGGAGAAGGCATGAGAGGGATGCTAGAGAACTTAATAACTTGAGTTCTTGCTGACTGTGGGTTTGATGTCCAGGAATATATGAGAGGAATAAAGAGGATTTATCCTCCCAGCCTGTGTGGCACCACTTGGTGCTTTGAAATTTGGTACAGGTGGGAAAGGTGCTAGTGTGAACACAAATGTGAACAGCCCCCAGCAAACAGATGTCAGAGTGAGTTCAGGTTGTGACTATACTGTGTGCTAATGATGACATGTACAACACTGCTTGCTGAGATTCTATGCCCTTCTCTTGGCTGCTAGTGAGCTAAGATGTGTCACTGTTAGTATACAGGCACATATGGTAGTTAATAGTATGCAAACAATGAGCAAAGTCTGCAAAACTATTGGTTAAAGAAGAAAATTTTTTCTTGTGACTGTGGGGGATATGGAATGAAGGATCCTGGAAGCCATTCCTGGCCTTTGAGGGCATCATTTCTTCAATGGGCACCTCCTGTTTGGTTGTCCACTGCCATATAGCATACAATCCCTACAAGCTGCTATTCTTCCTTCCCCAACTTCAAACAGGTATAATAAAATCAGGGCACTTACCCAAGCTCATGTCTTGTCTCATCCTGGAATTTCTGTCCCATTGCTACCCTGGAGATGTGAGACAGGCAGAAAATGGCACCTTCTCCTTTTCACTAGAGAGCTGTGGAGGTTCAGCTCCTTCACCCATCCAGCCTAGCTTAAAGATGTGGCCCTAAACTGAATAGTAAAGAAATCCAGATGGCTCTGCAGTGGTCTTCAGGTCAGAAATTGTAGATACATATGCAGAGCTACTCAAGCGATGTACCGACATCCTTATTTTTTAACCAGGTAGCTTTCAGGGTTTTTCCTTCAAAATGCTTGTCTCTGTGGTCAGAACCATCCATGTCAAGGTGCCATCAAGTCACCTCTTCTTGTGTGCTGCTGAGAAACTTCTCCTTATCACTGGCCTGGGCTACTTCCAGCAAGCCAGACCTTCTCAGGTCTCATTTCATACTTGTGTGCCCTTCCAACATCATAGTTTTCTTTATTCATTAGTTAAAAGTAACTCAAAAGGCTAAAAAAATTAAAGGCTGCATTACTTTCAGACAGATTTCTATAATTTCGTATGAGACATAAAATGTGTTGTGCATGTCTGCTGGCTCTAAAAGGACATATGAATCTCCAAGGCCTTATGGGTACCGGTATATCTCTCATGAGCAGAGAAAATGAAACCCAGCATGAGTCTATATTATCCCAGTGCAGTCCCTGATGAAGTGAACAGCCTGCTAAACCAGCCTCAAACTTTCTCTTAGCAGGAAGGAAATTACTTTTTCCAGGTGGAAGCCTAAAAGTGAACAGTGTACACAAGCAAAGCGTGAGAACATCTTAAACTGACAGGGTAGGTACTGCGTTTTATAGGCTTGGCACACCTCAAAGTCATAGTAAAAACTGAAAAAAAGCTTTTTACCAGCTCCCAGAGTTGACAGTTCACCCTTCACCAAAGCAGCCACACCAGGTTCAGCACCACTACAGCCCACAAATTGCCTGAGCTATGTTCCCTCCTTCACTTAAGACATTTGTTCTCTCCATAAATCTCTATAATTTAAGAATTTCCCATTATTAGGGGAAACCCAGTTATCATTAAGGTTCCTTTTCAACTCATTGGCACCTAACAAGTAACATACAGGGGTGAGGAGAGGGCTTTTTCACTTTGTAAGAAGAAGAAAAGAAGAAAACTTCTGATCTGTTTTACTGTTTGACTTGAAGCAAGCAAAAGAGCTAAACTGGTTTTATACACATTTTTATAATGCAAGACGCTTTCAGCATTTCAGGTATAATAAAAGTGCTCAGGTTAGTTCATCAGTTTGCGTAAGTCATTTCAATTGTGCTAAAAAGCATTATGACCAAAATGTTGTTATTGGAAACCAATACCCTGAAAACACTAACTACTAAAAAATGTTTTTGTCTACTTTTACAAATTATCCTAGTGTTGTTCCTCATCCGTTACTGACAATAATACCTGTGTGACATAAATTATGCAGTAAATATATTTATGAGAATTCAGAACTATCTGTATTGAACAGTGACAGCAGATATTCACTCATGATTTAAAAATGTTAAAGTTGATAGTATACATATCAGAATATCATAGATTAGATTATAGTAGATATCTTCAGGCAGTTTTATTTTATATGGAATGGAAGGGTGGAAGACTAAGCATTTTTAATCCGAAAAACTCAGCTCACAATTTGACCTAAACTGACAAAAATCAGGAACTTCATATCTGAACTTGTCACTTAAAGGTGAAGCAAAAGTCCTTAGCAGGAAAAGGGCAAAGAATCAAGATCAGCTATAGTATATGAGGAGTGCTAAAAAAAAAAAATCAAATAACTTTGCGTTTAGAAACTAAAACATGGAGCTAGTAACCACTGGATACTGTATCAAAGTCTGTATCAAAGATGGTTGTCACACTCTGTTAGGTAACCAGTCAGACAAATTAGTAGGCATCTCTATGGCAGAAGAGACATAACTGGTATTTTTGCAAAAACAACAGAGAGGATATGAATGAACTGCTCTCTAATTATTCTGGCAAGGCAGGGGAGGACATTCTGCACTTCATTCTCTGGTGTCATCAATTTGATGTCTTTATAACTGTTAAATTAATTTTTCTGTACTTCAGGAGTCTGTTTCAGTTCTTAATCTTATAAAGATGAAATTTACCCTGCCCTTCAAGGTCTTAGGAAGTCCCTAGTGCAACAGATCTTTTGATATGCTAGTACCCACAGTGAGGATGTGTAACTGGAGAAAACTGTAGGTGCTGCAACTAGGCCTTCCGGGAAGATATAAGGGCATTAATGATAAACAGTTGATCTATCTAGAGACATGCCACCAAGACTGTGTAAAAAATACCAAACTGTCTTTAGCTCAACAATTCTCCAAGAGGGAGCACTTTTTTGGGGTGTGTATATACTACGAACATGAACATACCCTACACTGGGTTGTGTATTTTGGCATCCCATGATTATTTACCGTTCACTGTAAAAATGTTACTGCTTTCATTACTCCAGAATAAATACATAAATAGAACTACAAACTGTCACAGGAAAGAACCATATTTCCTTTCAAGTTTTCTTTCAGTTACACAAGGTTGCTCCAGGAAAAAATCCTAGAACTCAGCCAAACTAATCTTGTCCTTTGCTACCGCACATAACAGATTTTTATACCATCCAAGTCACAGAAATTTCAACTGCTGGCCAAAAAATTCGAAGTCAAGTTATCTCCATAACCCCAACTGGGCCCCAGTTGTCTTTATTACACAAATGATGTTAAGAGGTATATTGAAATAAGGAGGTAGTTCTGGCCAAGAATAGCTTTTACCTTCCTGATAAAGAGCCCATTACAGATCCATAGTTGTTTATATGAGTGCTGTAGTTAGAAATATGCCCTCTAAAAAAATCCTATCTACTCTACATAGTTTTCATGAGTAACAAAAAATGGCATCAGATTCTTATTTTTTTCTCCTTTGGTTTATGAATACTGTTTATTATTAACAATAGCAGATACAAATGGGTACCAACAGTCCAGGGAAAGTGAAACATCTTTTTTAATTGGGTGGTAATGTTTCCTGTTTTTCTTAGATGTTATAATTTGGGTTCAGCCACTCCTCTTTCTTATTAACATACTTTGATTTTAAATATCTGTAATACATATAAAGGGATCCTACTTAAATTTGTTTCTTTCCCATTCAGATTATTATAAAAATGTGTCAGTGAGACAATGGGTGATTACTGAACCAAAACATCTGCCTGCCACTGTGCAATTCTTTTCATATACAAGTAAATGAGAAAATTTCGCCCTTCACTCCATGGAGAGAGGATGCAAGCCCTAACTGAAGTAGCCACAACGCTATTATGTTATCTCTGTCTTGGAGCTATTCAACCAAAGAATACTCGTATACAGTGTTAATAAATTACATTTCAAAAATGGTGTTTTGCTAATTGATTTTACCCTTGTATATTAATAACATTCAAACAAACCTACCAATGCTATATAATAATAGCATTTGTACCTATATTCTACTAGCATAGAGATAATTCATGAGTTCAAGGTCACAGGTAAAAACAGCATATTGTATAAATATAAAGAAAACAACAAGAACAACAGCTTCCAATGCTTTAGAGATATGTGGCAACTACTAATTTAAAGGACCAAACATACGTCATCATTACATGTATATGTTGTATTATACCATTTCACAAATCTGAAAATCAGGGGAGGAATAAGAAACCTTGATGCATGTTTGTTTCTTGTAACTGAGTAATGCAAAACATAGAACTTGCAGCAGCACCAGCACATTTAATTCTGACAGTAAATCATGGCACTCAAATAGGAATGAGATGATCCTCTTGATTTGACTATGCTATTATACAGCAAGACACACTGCATAATGTTGGAGCTTTTCTATAGGGGATGTGAGATTATGTTCTTGTACTTTTATGCCATGGTAATGCACTATAGCATTTACTGTCTTATCCTCATTACAACTCTTTGTAATTGAAAACTAAATACAAGGACCTATTTCACAGATACAGAGCCACAAAATAGAGTTGAACACTGTTAGTGGTAAACCTGGAAACGCAACTGAAGTCTTCCTACCTCTGTCTAGTCTCTGTTCTTCCATGGCCCCAGTTTAAGAAGTTTACTTGAACAGACTTCTTATTTACTGTAAGGACTTGTGCCCTTAATCTCTACTCCTGACACTAAAGGTAGTACATTAATCAGAGTTGGGAGTACCTGAATGAAACTGGCCTGTGGCAAAAAAAAACACTTTTATGCTCCTTCCTACTTTGTCATCTATTAAGGATATGAACTTTCTATGAATGATACAGAAAATGAAGGGAGATATTTTAAGGGGTTTTTTAATGGGAAAGAAATTACATAAATTGTACCTCTCGGCTCAGTTAATGAAAAATAAAAAATTACAGTTAGATAAAGTAGAGTGTATGATAGGTTGTTCTTAGCAAAAATGCAAAACCCACTAAAAAAGAACACTGAATTTTGAAGAACAAATTTTCATTGTTCAGGTGTTGAGAACAGTGATGAAGAAGAAACACTGCTACCAGCAGTTGCTTGGCTAATGCGCCTTTTTTTTTTTTTTTTAACATGGGAAATTTTGTAACCAGAGTTTGTAGTACCCCATCATAAGTAACCCTCAAAAGTTGCAGGATTTAAAACTTACTACTTTTTTTTTCCTCTCACCTTACTGGTGGCTCTCTCATTTAGTCTAGCTTGACCACAGCGTAAAAGTGGCTGTGTGCATATTTTTAAGTTGAACTTACATATCCTAATATTTGGCACATTTTTGTACTATTCTTTCTCTCTTTACCTCCAGGTAAGCCACATAGCACAACGGTGAGCAAAGAGGTGAGATTCCGGTTGAAATGATGTAATGCTGAAAATTAAATTTACACACAAGTGTTCAGAGTCTGGGTCATAGCTGGGTCACTTCTCTGAGTGGGAGGCAATCCAGCAAGGAGCACTGGATAATGACTTCTCTATGCTGAGGCCCTTTTCATGAAATATAGCACAAAGCTTTACCTTGATATCTGAATCTAATCTGATTCAATGTGTGTAATTATTGGTATTTGTTGTGTGGTAGTAAGGAGCGATATTATTTTGTTATATGCTGGACTATGTCTCCTATTCCTTTCAACCTACTAGCACCCAGAAATAAGCTTTCCAGTATCTGAACCCTTACCCAGAGATAGTGTTTTAGATAAGGGCTGGCTGGCTGAGGCTTTTTACAGAATACAGCATATTGTTTAGAGTTGGGGGGGATGAATTCCTTGTTTCTTGAAAAAAAATGGAGTTGTTGTTTCAGCACCTATGGCCAGTGTTATTTTTTCTTAGCTGTATTTATCCACTGTGGTCATTTGCTTCCAGGTATAGCTGTCACATACCCCTTCATAACCTTGAGGTGAGCTTTTCTATAATGACTTCCAAGTGGGTTCCATCTTGGGATGGTAGGAAGTGCCTGCAGAACATCCTGGCTCACATACAACTAATCAGGCCTTCATGGGAGACTCTTCTAAGCGATTTAGGCTGGTGGGATAGGCTTTGCAAAACGTCTATGAGTCTTAAAAACATAATCACATCAAAAGGTAAAGCAGCCTGTATAATTTCCTCCTGTTGTGCCAGTTGTCAGTCCCTTGCATATTACATCGCCAATGATTTTGCACTCTACCTGCAAGGTTTCCTGCTGCCACCTGACACTTCTGCAGTCAGCCACAGGCTGACAACCACAGCACCAAGAGAGGGGCTGTCAGGGCCATTTTGCATGAAGCACACGCAGCTCCTACCCAGCGAAGCCCTAATGTGTTGATTTACAGAGTCCTCTTGGCTGACATGGGAAAATGAGTCTGGTCATGGTTGATTTAACATTTTATGGGCAAAGAGTCAGCCTGCTATTGTAAGTTTGGACTAGTGCAAATATTTTACACATTTATACACAAGTCTACAGGAAAAAAAAAATTCAGGATATTAAGTGGTTTTAATGCTCACATCGCTCGAGCTCTACTGAAAATAACGTAAGTTTCAATTAACGAAATACAAAGGTGTGCGTTACGGGCCAGGCTAAGTTAGGAAGTCTGCGATCACAGCCGCCCAGTGCAGGAGGAGCTCGGCCAAGGCGCGGGGCAGGCTGCGGTGGGGCGCGGGAGGACGCCGGCGAGTCCCCCCTGCCCAGTGCCAGCCCCGCTCCGCCGCTGCGCCTTGAACAGGACCCCCACGCCCTCCCGGCCCCTCCCGGCCCCTCCCGGCCCCGCCGCTCCCGCTCTCCCCGCGGCGGGGGCGGGCACAGGCGGCGGGCGGGGCGGCCACGGGCGGCTCCGCCCGCCCCGGCGGAAGTGCCGGCGGCTGCGGGGCTGTCCGGCGGCGCTGGGGCGGCGGCCCCGGCCCGGCCCCGCCGTGCCCTTGTGCTGATCGGGCCTCCCCGCCGGGAGGGTGCGGTGACTTTCCCTGTGATTAACTAAAACAAGCCAGCGGCGGAGCGGCCGCCCGCTGCCCGTGTGCCCGAGCCGAGCCCGCCGCCGCAGTGGGCAGGTAGCGCCGTGCCCGGCGGGAGGGCAGCGCAGCTCCCCCGCCCCTGCCCCCGGCTGCCGGCGGGCCGAGGAGCCGGGCTGGGCCGAGGTGGCCCCGGGCAGAGCCGGCGGGAGCAGCGAACGCCCCGAGAGAAGCGCTTGTCTGCGGCCGCCGCGACGGGGCGAGGGCGAGAGGGGCCGGGAGTCACGGCGGCACCCCCCGGACAGCGCTGGCCGCCCTGCCCGGCCCCGGGCCGGCACTGCTCCCTCTCATCAGCCCCCTCTCCCGCTCGCAGACCGGCACTCCCTCCGAGACGAGCGCTGCTGGACGGAAAATAAAGTCTAAGAGGAAAAAATAACGCCTGTTAAGTCTGCCTCCGGCTAGTTCATCGCCCGAAAAGAGAGGGGCAAAGCGCGTATGCCTGCGTGGGGGTGCCAGGAGAAAGATGAGTGTTTCTTTCATTAACCTAATGGTAATTGCAAAAAGACTCCCTTTTTGTCAGCTTCACCTAATCAAAACCGAATATCTGTATGTGGCACTGACAAAATCAGTAAAACTTCACCTTCGACTTTATTGATCTGAACAGACAGGCAGAGTTTTCTATGGTGTTCAATTTAGGGAATTAAAAAAAATCACTCCACTAACAGCATTTGGTACATTTCTAACCCATATGTCACCTCAGTGCTTTAAATAATTATATTTGCATGCAGGGAGTGATTCATAAATATGTCAGGATTGTGAAATATAGGCAGGCATTTCAAACTTTCTATTTAAAAAACATGAATTATGGCCACGAAAAATGTGTTCCCATTTAAGGGTGATACGAAGTATTTGGTGTCTAGTACGGAGGCCCATCCATCATATAGACAATAAAGAGAGTTTTTGCCTGACGTTGGAAATTTATGGTTGCCCTTCTCTGCCCTAATAACTCAAGCATTGTGTCAGCCTGTGACAGCCTTTGCAGAAAAACAGCAACCCTGTTATCAATCAAAAAGCCCTTTTACATTTTTAGCAAAACTCTGATCATCCAGACACCCTTTTAATGTATATATTACATCATTATAGATCATTCTGCACTTTTACTGCAACTCAACAAAATAATCCATCACTTCAGGACAGTCCTGATGAACGCTGATGTAAATTATTTGCACGTTGCTAGTACAGTACAAAATGAAAAATGTACTTTAGGTGGAATTAATTTTAGGGTGTAAAAAGCTAAAACTGAGAGCAGTGGGGATTAGAGGAGACCTAAATGCATCATTAGGGATGACTGAAAACAAGCTAATAGTTATTAAAAATTAAGATTATTTTAACCTTTTGGGATCATGGACCTAGACTATTTCAAAAAAATAGCTAAGATATATTGCATGCTTCTCCCTGTCCCTACTCTCTGTCCAAAAGTAGCTGTCTTGTAATTGAGTTGAGGATTATTATTCATTTGTCATTTGGGTGTTTAGATAAGGTTAATTATTGGGGTTTCAGTGCCTTTTCCAGCCATATCCTTAAAACTTTTCCTTGTCTTTCAAAAGACGCTGTTCCTATGCTGTTCCTTACTCTCTCGAAGACGCATCTGGTTGATCTACACCGTTTCCATAACAAATTTGTCAATAAACACTCTCTGCATTTGGGATCCGAGTGACGAAGCTAAAGATCGCCTCCATTTGTGTGCCATAGTTAATTTCTGAGGGATTACTGTAACCAAATATGTGCTTAGTTGGTATAATTCTCCCCCATAGCCTCCAGGCTTTTGCAGAAGATAAACACAAAGATGCCTTTATGATTGCTGAGATTGAATGATCAGACCAAGGTGTTACAAAAGCTAAAAGACTTTTTTTCCCCCCCCACTCTTAGAATCTAGACAGCAAATACCAGTTCAGGTACATATATACGAATTAGGAAATGTGTTCACTCGCTTTGGGATCGATCATTTTAATCATAGTACGTTCAAGAACATGACATTAAAAATCTCCATGCACTTAACTGGAAACATACCCAGCCTTGCTCGTGTCATTGCACTCATTTGACTTGTTCTCTCCCTCTAGAAAGTTACCTTAAGGCGTATTTTAAATAACAGCTGTTTGCGTAAGAAACACCTTAAACATAAAAGAGGGTAGATTTGGAAAATAGCTGTTGGTAAACGGGTTTCAACTGAGGAGTAAACATTTTCACACTCACATGAAACAATGTCAATAGGGAAATCTGTCAAAGGGCTTTAAAGGGAAAGGTTGGGGTGGTTTTGTTATTATTAGGTGCATTAATCTCTTCCTTATCTCAGTGTAACAAAAGAAACAAAATTAGACAAACTCGGTCGAAGACATTCTAGGAGAATGTATATTTCCGAAAGCAGTAAACAATCAACCAACTAAACAAAAGTGATTTTCTGCTCCTCTAGTAAAAATACCATTGACTACTGAAATTCACATTCACGTTAACGTGACTATTATTTTGAAGATGGCTCTGAAATTATCACTGCTTATAAAACGATTACCTACATCTCATGCAGAGTAAAATATATACTGCTTCTATGTGTTAGAAAAGTCATTACAAGCATAAGGGTAAATATTTTCAGGTACTATGCGAACAGGGTTTGGAAATCTTAGTTTCTGTTGGCAAGCTTTCAAACTATTAGTTTTAATAACATTCTGGAATAAATACCCCACACCTCTGCCGGATACCTAGGCAGATACATCAGCTATTAGCTGAGCACATGCAGTCTTGTGTTTAAAAAAAAAAAAAAAAGGAAAAGTGCCTCTCCCCAAACGTACATATTCGTGGTGTGGTATTTCTGATAACCCATCACATTTCCTATCTTTTTATAAGAAGTATTAACATTCTTGTGAGGAAAAAAAAAAAGAAAAGAAGATGCACTGTTTGCAAAAATCTAAAATCTATTGCAATAAATATCTTAATAAAAGCCTTGGGGTAGATAGGGAAACGCAAGTACTATCAAAGGAAAAAAATTGACGCACCGGATGGACAGACAGGTAGCTGAATTGTGATACACATAGAAATACAGCCCAGACACAACTCAGCAACTATGCTTCTGTTAATTAAAATCTTAATCTTTTTCAAAACGATAGAAAAGAGAGGGGGTGAAAAGAAAAAAAACCAACCAAACAAACAGAAAAAAAGCCCTAAAGGGCCTGTAGGGTTGTTGCTGTTCAGTTTAAAAGACTAAACGCCCTTTTCCAACATGATCTACAGAAGCTGACACTTAAATGGCAAGAGAGCAAGCTCGCAGAGCAGGCACGCTGGTGTTGAGGTTTCTGCAGTTCCCTCTCCCGAGGGAAAAATAGTCAGTCAGTCCGGGTTTTTTGGGTGATCCTGACCAGGGTTTGCAGCTCGCCAGCCTGACCTGTCAAGCGGATTATTTTAGAGGGAGATTAATAGGGGAGGCGGGCTGCAATAATAATCGTTTTGTTTGATGTGACAACTTTGATAGGCGTTGATTTACTTACAAACTGATAGGCTTTTAATTGAGCGCCTCCATCCAGCTTGAGATGAAAGGAAAACCGCATTGAAAAGCTGCCCGAGTGCCCTCGAGCCTCAATACTGATTAGCCATCTCGACAGTGAATAGTTCAAGGCATTTTCAAACTTTTTTTCCTCTCTCGCTCTCGCTCTCCTCTCCTCCTGAAATATCTGCCAGCCCACTCCTTTTTAAGAGAAAATAAATCATTTCCATTGTGTGCAAATAAAATCGACTTGACATGCTTGCCAATAGCTGGTAGGTAAAGGAAAGTGTGGACTGGCACTTGTTAATTAATTCCCCCTTTGCTCTCCTTTTTTTTTTTTTTTTAAGTTACAATTTTCCTTTGTAAGAGGAGGACGACGGGTTCCAACCCTTAGATTTATTTTTTTTTTCAGAAGAATAAAAGCAACAACCACCAAAACTTCAACAAGACTACACAAGTAAATGCCAAACAGCAAACCATCTGCACGGACTCATTAAACAAGGATCCCTCGCGAAGGTAACGAGCAGGACAGAATCCCTCTTCTTCAGCTCAAGAGAGGAAAGGAGCCCGCAGCAGCCAAATCACAAACTACGCACCGCTTTCAAGCTGCAGCCCCGCCGCCCGCCCGATCTTACGCGTGTGCATCCTAACTCCGAGCCCCTCGCTGGGAATCATTTTCTGCGTGTTAAGCGCGGTGAACAAGCTCTCATAGCTCAAAAATGCTTTGGAGGGCGCAAAGGGGAGGGGATGTCTTGGGGCTGATTTTTTTTACAAGCTTCTACATAAAAAAGTTTACAATACTGAGTGTGATTTAAATCTCATTTCAAAGGCTGAGTGGGGAAAAAAAAAAAAAGAAAAGAAAAAAAAAAAAGAAAAAGCTGTCCTCTGAAGTTGCTAATTAAATTACCCTCTGCTGCTTCTACTTCAGCCAGGAAGATCGGGGTTCGTGCTGTTCCCCCCCGCTCCTTCCCCGGCTTTTCCCGTCGGTGCGCTGCCTGTTTTACACATGTACCGGCTCTTGCCTTTGCTTCCCTGGCTTACAAGTAAAACAACCCCTTCCCAAAATCACCCTCACCTCCATAAGAAAAGAGAGAGGGAAGGGAAAATGGGGAGGGGGGAGCCTTCCCACAGCTGACTCTACCTTAAGACAATTAATCTTTAGTCTTTCACCCTGGGAGGCAGGATAAATACAACGAGAAAACAGATAGGAGTCTCCCCGGTCCTGTAAGGAAAACAGCTGTTCCAAGCACTTTAATGCAAATGAACACAAATGAAGGTTTCAGCTTTTTTTTTTTTTTCTTCCAGAGTTTTACTGCACTCCATTTATCAATTGGACTTGACAACAAAAGAAAGAACTGGGGAAAAACCTGGGGCAGATTCAAGTCACTTCCACTCTAGATAAAGGAAGGGGGGGAGTTCCTTGAGGGCAAATTGTGGGTCTTGTCAGTCCTATTGCAATATCGTGGTTTTTTATGCAAGGTTTCTTTCTCTATCTCCTCCCCCCCCCCCCGCGCCTTTTAATTTTGACGGTCTTGTAAGATGACCGCGCTGATTGCAAAATGAAAGTACATTTATGACTCTCCACTGAGAAGTTGTGGCAATAAGCCTTATGCTTTCAGAGAAAATATAGAAATCTAAAAGTTTGTTAAAATTAATCGCATCTTTACAGAAGCTAGAGGAGTTCCGCGTATTTATCTTATTCTATACACTACAGTAAAAGAGCAAAGTGGTTTAAATAAAATACAGCAGATATACTTACTGTGCTGCAAGATTTAAAGGGGTTCGTTTTAGGGGGTGGGGGAAGGGGGGGATACCTAGGAAAACCTTCCTTACATTTACCTCGTAAGAAGAGCAGATCATTAAAGGCTATCTGACAAATCTGTTTAGGGACTGGGGCAGATCGGTGTTTCAAGGGAAGAAAAAGGACTTGGTTCAGCAGAGAAAGTGAAAGTCCTTCCTCTCGTCCAACCGTTCCAGGATCAGCGCCTGTTCTGGTTGGAGTCCAGGTCAGGAATTGGACGCGACCCCTAAAGCACTTGCCTTGTTCTTCACTTGTCAAACGTGTTTTATCTCTAAGTGACCTTTTTGTTAATGTTGTAGATTGTGTGGGCCACCATGTCAGATCCGGAAACAAAAGTAAAAGATTGATTAACACATTTTGCCCGTGAAAAAATGTTATGGGATGAGGAGGTGGGGGGATAGTGGGATGCAACGTACAAAGAGAAAAGAAAAAGGCAGTCCAGCGACTTGAAGGACTGCGGACTCCGCTCGGGGCATCCGCCGGCACGGTAAAACCGGGGTTGGGGGCAGAGAACCCGGTACCCGTCGGGACCGCACAGACACAAAGCAGGACGTGTGTAACGCCCGGGTGGATACTGTGTGCATATCCACAAGGTTCTCAACACAGCCTGGCTAAAATCAACCACATAAATGGCGAACCAATACTCTCGCTAAGGCGGGGGGCCGCATTCCCAGGGCCCCGGTGCCAGCGACCGGTTCAGCCCGGCGCGTACAGGGACGAAGGACTCTTACTCGAGGAGGACGAAGGGGGAAGAGGAAGAAGAGCCCAGCAGCCCTCCTCGGCAGGGCAGTGTGGATCTGGGGAGGGCTACCGGGTGCTGGCACACAAATCCAGTTTACTCGAAGGATTTATTCCGTAAATTAAATGGCTTTTTCTCCCGAGGAGCCCGTCTCTCCCTCTGTTTTCCTTCCTCCCTCTCTCTCCTTCTCCCTTCAAGTCACACCAGGCTTGTAATCAGCAACAAAAGCTGACATAAATCAAGGGCGGATTGACAGGGGCTGACAAATAACTGATTGATTGCGGTTGGGGAGCACTGACAATTGACGGCGGGGCGGAGAGTCCCGAAAGGCGGCGGCGGGCGGTGCGTGACAGCCCCTCGTGTGACGAGCGGCCTCCCCCAATCCCGCCGCGCTCCCCGCGCCGCCGCAGCGCCCCGGCCCCCGCCCGCCGGCGACGCGCAGCCCGGCGCTCTGCAGGTTCTCGGCCGAGCCTCCCCCGCGCTGCCAGGCGGAAGGGGCGGGAAGAGGGCCCCGAGACCCTTTCGCGGGGCCCGGAGGGGACACGGCGCGGTGGCGGCCGCGGAGCTGCCCTAGCGGGCTGTCCCCGGGGGCGGGGGCCGCAGGCCGGGCCCGTGAGCTCCGTGCTTGGCGGGCGGCGGGTCGTGCTCGGGGCGGTGTGCGAGCGGCGGGGGGAGAGACGCGGGGAGGCCGGCGAAGCCCCCGGCGAGCCCCGCCAGGAGCGGCGCCCCCGGCCCCGCGGCCGCCCCCGCTGCTGCTGCGATCCGCGCTGGCTGCGGAGGGAGAAAAACGTTCGCAGCGCGTGATGTGAAACACAGAATTAACGCCCATCCCAGGAGCGAAAACAAGGAAGGAGGGGAGGGGAGAAGGAAGGCGGACGAGAAAGGGAAGGGGGGGGGGGAAGAAAAAAAAAAAAGAGTGAGAGACCATTACAAACGGAGAAAAAAAAAAGCCCCAGAAAAGGGAACGTCACATCCCCTTGACCCTCCAATCACCTCGGGGTCCCATTTGATTGGAAGGCGGCAAAGGCTTTAATCTCAGACTAATTCAGCTGCTTTTGAAGTGAGTTTCTTTGCCAGATCCCGGGCTGGATGGGCAGCGGCTCGCATCACAGCTGAGCGGCGGAGGCGAGCGCTCCGCTCCGCGCCAGCCGGGGGAGCCGAGAGCGGCCGAGGGGGACCGCGGCACACGCTCGCAGCCCCCACCCCCGCCCCCAGCACAGCCCAAGGATTACTCGGCTTTTTTTTCCTCCTCTTTCTCTCCGGCCGGCTCCCCCTTTCCCTCCCCCTCCCCACCCACGCCCTCCCCGCCAGAGAGAGCCACGGGACGTTGTATGTTTGTTTTTCTGCTCGGGGGGCGTGTGGCTTTTTTCCTTTCTCGCCCGCAGAAAGCGAGCGAGCGTTTCCGAGTGCGAGCGGCGCCACTTGCCCCAGTTTTCATGCGAGGTTTTGGGTCATGATCACATCGCCCTCGCTTTCTGCTATAAGAAGTAGTAAGCGCAGCAGCAGTCTCAGCGAGCCCGGAGGCAGCCCCCGCCGCAGCCGCAGCGCCGCCGACCTCGCCGGGCCGAACGGGCACGCTGGGAATAACGGCAGCAGCGCCGCCGCCAAGCCCTGCTTCCACGCCGTCCCACCCTCGGACCCGCTACGCCAAGCCAACCGCCTTCCCATCAAAGTCTTGAAAATGCTCACGGCGCGGACTGGACACATTTTACACCCTGAATACCTGCAGCCTTTACCCTCCACGCCCGTCAGCCCCATCGAGGTAAGGACATCGGAACCAGCCCCGGCCCCCGTTGCTTTCTCCCGTCCCTGCCCGGGCGCTCGCTGTGCATGGCGGCTCCGCCAGCCGCCCTCGGCACTTTTCCTGCGCTTTGAAATGCATTTACACCGGGATAGGGGCTTCTTTTGATCTCGAGTTAGTGCGAGGAACCGCTCCTGGGTATTGTTTCCATGTTTACCGGGATAATGTCTAGTTCCTGTATAAATTAAGTTTCTCTTTTTGCTATTTTGAGCTTTTTTTTTTTTTTAATTATTTTTTTCTTTTTTATTTTGAGAGAAGGGGTGAGGGGAAAGAAACGACCCGCGCTGGGGTCACGATCCGGCCACGCAAATAAGCAAGCGCTCCGAGTGCCAAACAACCTTGCTTTTGAAGGCAGCATTTTGGGTTTGGGAGGGGGGGTCACAGGACGGGGCGACGCGACGCAGAGAGGGACAGGCTCAAACGTGGGTGCGGCCGGATAACTATTTCGGGTCCCCGACCGATTCCTTTCAAGTACTGACACGCATTTGTACTTCAGAGGCCCTGTTAGCCCCTTTTCTTCTCCCGGTCCCCCTTTGCGTAGCTTGCTGTTTGCGGGACCGAAACTCGAAACGGAGCGGGGTGGTGGGAAGGGTGTGTCCGTGGGAATGAATGATTTCATTAAGGTCTCTGCGGAGCGAGGACACCCCTCTCCCGGGCAGCCCGGCTCGCTGGATAACTCGGGCTCTGTTTATAAATAGTGTCACCAGTCAGGGTGCAGAAATGCTGCAGTCGCTATAGTTCACGGGCGGGTTCGCGCGCCCGCACGGCCGGAGCGACGCCGAGTGAGCTCCTCGCTACCCGGGCCGCTGCCAGGGAGGAAGTGGGCACTGAAGGCGGCCACGACGGGCTCCCAGGAATACCAAAATCCCCAGCCCTTTTTAAAGGCTTTACGGAAAATGGTGCATTCAGGGGAGGGGGCTGTCAAGGTGATGAATGCGCACAAAATTATTCGTTACTTCCAGACTGTACTCTGCAAAAACCTACGGGACAAGAGTCGTAGGTATGTACTGGGTTTTTTCTTAGACCCCGATTAAATCTCTGTCTTTGTGTGTCCTTCTGATTTCCGCAGCTGGATGCGAAGAAGAGTCCCCTGGCCCTTTTGGCACAAACTTGCTCGCAGATAGGGAAGCCGGACCCGTCCCCTTCATCCAAACTCTCTTCGGTCACCTCCAATGGCTCCGGAGGCGACAAGGACTCCAAGTCGGGCCCCTTGAAGCTCAGTGACATCGGCGTGGAGGACAAGTCCAGCTTCAAGCCGTACTCCAAGCCGGGTGCGGAGAAGAAGGAGCCGGGGGCGGCGGGCTGCGCGGGCGCCCCCGCCGCGGGGGTCGCGGCCGGGGAGAAGTCGGGATTCCGGGTGCCGAGCGCCACCTGCCAGCCGTTCACCCCAAGGACAGGCAGCCCCAACTCCAGCGCCTCCGCCTGCTCGCCGGGGCTGCTGCCGGCCGAGGGCAAAGGCGGGGAGGACAAGAAAGACTCGGAGGGCTGCGGAAAGAGCGGCAACTCCGGCTCGGAAGGAGGCCCGGGCACCACCAGCATCAGCCACAGCCGGATTAGCGTGAGCTGTGCCGGGATTAACGTGGAGGTCAACCAGCACCAAGAGAGCACGCCGGGCTCCAAGCCCATCGCATCGGACTCCGCCTCCTCCTGCAGCAGCACCACCGCCACCTCCTCCACCTCCGTCCTGGGCTCCGGCCTCGTGGCCCCCGTCTCCCCTTACAAGCCGGGACAGACCGTCTTCCCCCTGCCCCCGGCGGGCATGAGCTACCCAGGGACGCTGGCTGGAGCCTACGCCGGCTACCCGCCCCAGTTCCTGCCGCACGGAGTGGCTCTGGACCCCACCAAATCCTCCAGCCTGGTGGGAGCCCAGCTGGCCGCCGCCAGCAGCCTGGGCTGCAGCAAGCCGGCGGGGTCGAGCCCGCTGGCGGGCGCGTCGCCGCCGTCGGTGATGACGGCGAGCCTGTGCCGAGACCCGTACTGCCTGAGCTACCACTGCGCCAGCCACCTGGCAGGCGCCGCCGGCGCCTCGTGCGCCCACGACCAGGCCCTCAAGTCCGGATACCCCCTCGTCTACCCCACCCACCCTTTGCACAGCGTCCACTCCTCGCTGACCGGCGCCACGCCGCCCTCGCTGGCCGGCCACCCTTTGTACCCCTACGGCTTCATGCTCCCCAACGACCCCCAGCCGCACATCTGCAACTGGGTGTCGGCCAACGGACCCTGCGACAAGCGCTTTGCCACCTCGGAGGAGCTTCTTAGCCACTTGCGGACCCATACTGCCTTCCCTGGCACCGATAAACTCCTCTCCAGCTACCCCAGCTCCTCATCGCTGGCCAGCGCGGCGGCCGCAGCCATGGCGTGCCACATGCACATCCCCACGACGGGCGCCCCGGGCAGCCCGGGCACGCTGGCCCTGCGCAGCCCACACCACGCGCTGGGACTCGGCAGCCGCTACCACCCTTACTCCAAGAGCCCCTTGCCCACCCCCGGGGCCCCCGTGCCCGTGCCCGCTGCCACCGGACCCTACTATTCCCCTTACGCACTCTATGGGCAGAGACTCACTACAGCCTCGGCCCTGGGGTACCAGTGAGCGCAGGCAGCAGGGCTTTGACACACAACACAACACAGAGTCTAGCGGTAAGGGAAGGAAGCCCTGCGAAACTTTATAAAAGTTGGAAAGAAAAAAAAAATCTGACTTTTTATAAAATAGTGTTCATTTGAGGACTGGATCCATGAGCACTGTATTTATTTATGTTAGCTTCAAGCGGGACAACGAATCATAAAGTGCATTACTTAACTGAGCTCAATAGGTAAAAGTGGAACACCCATTGTAGAATATAAATAAAAAGATAGAGGTCTTCTCTTTAATGTTACTTTAAAATTGCTATGATTGTATTGTACGTTCTTATTTAATGTCTCATTGAAACAAAAAAAATTTACATGCATGTTTGTTACTAAAAAACAACTCGCAATTTGTCAGTTATAATTTCAAATTGCAATTATTTTTAAGGTGTATACCCTTGAAAGAGAATTGGTATTTTTTTGTATGTATTCTGGAAGAAAAACAAAAACAATTCTATTCCAAAAACCTCATTTGCCTTATTTTGTTCTTTAAAAGGAACACTTAACTATTTTTAATTTTTAAGTCCACCCTGTGAAAAGGGTTAAGTAAGGTTTACGTCATGTACTAAAATAGACAATGTATCGCTTTAAAGATTAAAATTCCGTATATTTGATGTATTAAAAGGTTTTACTTTTTTTTTTTTTTTAATATGCTTTGATTCTGTTATAAAACCCGAGTAGGTCTTGGATGGAGGCAACTGCTAATTTCTCCTTAAGCGTTTATTCAATTTTAATTAAAAATTAAAAAAAAAAAAAAACCACCCCCCAAGTTTTTTTTTTATTGTAACCCCAGGGCTCTCTAAAAAAATAATCAGACAGAGTTGGTTTTTTTTCCCCTCTTCGGTAGAATTTGCTGGCATGAAGTAGGAAAGCTGAGAATTGCTTAAATCTCCCTTTCTTAAAGCAGATAAACTTTTTTAAAAAATGTTTTTACTGTGAAAAATCTGATTTTTAAAACTAGTTTTCAATTCTTTAGAAAGAAACAGGGAGGCAAGACTGATTTGTAAAAGTGTAAGACGATTATCTGAAACCTATTTTTTTTTACAATGTAATGCATTCATCTCTTTCTAAATGAGAAGTTCAGAAGCAATTAGGGAAGCACTGTTTGAGCTCATCCAGTTATTTTCAGTTTCTCTCTTCAGTTCGCACCGCAGCACAAACGATCATCACCTTAAAAAAAAAAATCGGACAGTTCTGAAAACTCATTGTCTTTTAAAAAAGGAAGCCATCCGTTATTTGGTCCGAGTTTGCTCTTTACTGAAGTACGGTGCTAAACTCGACGTGTTACCGAGAGGGGATGCCCCTGCCTGCGCCGCGTCTCTCCCTCCCCACACGGGCTTCCATGCGCCCAAGGGCCACCGGCCGGGTCCGGCTCGTCGTCCTGCATTCAGGTAGGAGAGGGAGCTGCGACGGCAAAGCCAGAGCAGCTACCGAGACTGCGGAACAAACCGTTGCAGCCGGGATAGTCGGAAAAACGATCGCAAAGTCCGTAAAAGCGATGCCAGCGAAGGGCTTTGCCCCGCGGTGTGCCAGGCGCTCGCAGGCAGCGGTTCAAGCGGAGCCGGGTCCCCGCTGCCCCTCGCTCAGCCCCTCTCCCCTCGCCGCCGCCTGCCCTCGCCCCGGCCCCAGCGCGAACCGCTGGCGGGGGGGAAAGTTGCAAGCGACGACTTTGCTTGACAAATCACTGTTTTTTCTCCCTCGTTCTGGATCTCCCCCACAATATAATTACTGTTCAAAGTTTCCCGTGGTGCCCAGATGCTAATTAGTCTAATACATTTACTCCAGATAATTAGTGGAAGTTAGCGTTAATGTGCGAAGGCGAGAAAAGCAGCAAGCTAAAAGGAGCTCCAGCGCTCGCCAGGCCGTCCCGGCACCTAACACGGCGCGATTGCTGAAGCCGGGCCGTGCCGGCCCGGGACCGCGGCGGGGGCCGGGATGCTCATGGGGACTCCGGGTGTTGGGCCGCGCTGCGGCTCTTTTGGGACGCTGGCCGAAAGCGGCACGGGAAATGCTTTGTGCTTTAACCAAATGTATTTCACCCCCCCCGCGGCCTTAAATGGAAAAGGGACCATTGCGAATCTCTGCTTTCGGGAATGTAAAACGAGCTCTTGTTATGAACTGATGAGTTAGAGAAGGGGAGGAGAGGGCAATGCTGTTAACTGTACCAAGTAAACTTCAGTAATAAAATAGAAAGCGGATACAAATACAGCAAGTAATCGAAAGAAGGGCTTCTCGGATCGGGGGTGATGGTTGTAGAGGATTCACCCAGCGAGTCCGAGAAAGGCAGAAAAAGCTCGCAGTCCTCTCCCTACGCCGCACCCCCCCGCCCTCTCCTGTAGCCCGGCCAGACTGCCCTCCCCGCTTCGCTATTTTAACTACTCTTAATTCGAAGAAAATTACATTTCAGGCTCCATCTGGGTGTGCGAGCAACAATTACAGATTTGCCGCGATTAAAACGCAACACTATCGCCACGCTCCTCTCCTATTCATGTATTTTACAATTACAGATCTCTAACAGCTGCAGCTCAGACTTCGCTAGCCAAACCCCATCGGCCATCAGGTGCTGCAGGGACGATTTTGAAAAGAGTGAGGGAGGCATTTCTGTGTCCTGGAACCCTAATTGCAGTTTTGTGGATTTCAGCTCTTAAAAGTTATATACAAAGGTTGCTGATGCGAGTGGTGAAATGAACGCTTAATGTTGTTATTACTGTTTTACTCAGATACTGTCCCGGAGATTAAAGAAAAATTAAAATAGCTTATTTTATATGCAGAGTGGTGGTAAGGAAGTCTCTCTTATGGCTTGTTAAGTATTTGACCTGGCAAGTGCCACCTAGAATTTTGATATTAATCTAGGAAATTTGCCTTTTTTTCTAATAGAGATTGACTTATGGACATTAATGTTTTTAGGTAAAAGGACTGCATTTGTTATTCCTCCCCCCCTCCCCGTTCTTACTAACTGGATGGGTTGTGGATTTGACAGCAGCCGCTGGTCCATGCCACCGAACTAAAATAATTTCACAGTGAAAAACCAGCTCAAGAGGACAAGCAACAGAAGGGCAAAACCCATCAAACCCCGAAACTGTGATCAATCTGACCAGAGTCAGGCATACATTAGTTTAAATTAAACAGTTTCGTCTTTCTCACAAATCTTTTTTGAACATTAAAGATAAACTCATGTAATATTTAAATCAACTCTTGTCAGATGCTAAGTGCAACTGAAGAACCAAAATAAAAATTAACGCAGTTCCATCCCCTCTCAAAAGCTTACTCTGGATGCCACTTCGACAAAATACTTCTGATAAGCAACGCTTAGAAAAGAAGGGTACTGTTTATCTTATCTATGGGGAAATGTAATTAAGGTAGTTTTATGAAACAATAAAACACCAGACACCACAGACAGCAAAGGAGTCTCTGCAATATATCTGAGCCTATATGGGCATATGTATCTTGGCTTATGTGTACAAGCCCACACCAAACATGTGCATATACATTTGCTCGTCTGATTTTAGAATGCAAAATATACGCTAAAGCTAAACTACAGGGTTGCCTTTATTACGCGAAGATTTTCCCCAGCGATAAGAGACTCCATTTTCTAAGACCGGAAAGTCACCCACTGCCCATCCACTCCCTTTGAAGCCACCCTCAGCGTAGCCAGCAAGGTATGTGCAATATGGTGACTGCGGCTGACCCTCTTCTCTCTAATCCGAGGTTTGTAATGATCTGCCCACATCTACAGCCAAAATCACCCGGGGAGAGGGAATCGTGGAAGGCCCAAACTTTCTGAAACAAAAGTAAATGTGCATTCCTATTCTGTAAAAACACTGATCAAACTTAATTCTTCCATACTTAGAAAAGACAGAGAGCAATGCTGCCTTGTTTTAATACTGTTGGCTCTCACTCTACCATTTCAGTAGAGCACAGTTTAGGGGATTTTTGTGTTTAGTTTGTATGTTTGGGGTTTTATTTTGTTGGTTTTAGTTGTGTTTGTTTTGTTTTAAGTAACAAATCTAAAGTGGAAAATTGCTGGAGTTATCAGCATCAAATCTCCTTTCCATAAAGATTTTTGGGTGTAATTTCGGACTTTCCTAACCCCATGCTGAGACACCCAGCCACCCCCGATTCTTTCTGCACCATGAAGCATAGCCCGCATTGCTTCACGAATAGACCTGAGGCAGGCAAGCAACCAGTCCTGATCGAAGGTGTCTAATCCCTGCTAAATCTCTGTCTCAGATCACTCCTAGAAAATTCGGAGCAGGCTACCTTTTTTTTTTTTTTTAAGGTAAAATTTTGTTGTGATGAAGCACAGAGGTGTCAGAAGAAAAAAGACGGACCCTGAGTCCGTATGCTCTCACCTCTTTGGAGGTGGAATGCTTTGGCAGCAGAGATGCAGTTGAAACTTGAGCAGATTATACATTTGAGCTTGTGCATAAATACGAAAAGACTGTCTTAATGCTGGATATTTCTCCATCAACATGAACCAGGTGCTGCTGCTGCTGCAAAAATCCCACCTCTGGCCACTTGCTCTGTGCGTGTGTGCGCGCACAGCAATGCATAGACTTTGTTCTCTCTCCATGTCTGAAATTCATCAACCGCTCCCCCACTCCCAAGCCCCCCCGTCCCCTATGTGAAAAAAAAAAAGTGAATCCGTGCAGCTTTGAATATTGTCAGAAGCCTTGTGTGTATTTTTTTTTTTAATCTTCAAATGAATTAAAGACAACCTGACAATGCTGTCATCTGTCTTCAACGTCACATCAAGGCAAGAAATAATGATAACAGAGCAGCAGAAAGACGCCCACTGAAACCTGGAGGATATATATATACGCATATATATACACACACATATATGCCTTGAAACAGTTTGAAAGAGAACAAAATTAGATTACCGCTCTAAGGCTATCGCAGTAAGAACGTGTGGGATTTTTTTTTTTTTTGATATGTGTGTGTAAGTGCTTCATCTTTTCTGCCTTATTTTGTGAAACGCATGCTACTCGATCCAAACCACTTCTGTGGGATGGGACAAGACGACGAGCAGGCACATTCCTCGCTCCCAAACTACCACGACCAATGGAAGCACAAAAAATACCTCCCCTCCCCCGTTTCAGGTTCACGTTCCAGCTCATAACAAACGTTACTGCTCTCCCGAGGCGCGGGCCAGAGCGGGCACGCTTTGCGCGGAGGCCCAGGCGGGCGCGTTGCGCAGCCCCCCCGAGGAAGAGGAGCTGCTCCCGGGAGCAGGGAGCGGGGCTGCTCCCCTTTGTCTCCGGGCTCAGGAGGTCGGGGCGCGCTCCCGGCCGCCAGGCGGCGCTAGCGCGCCCGGCCCGGGACCCCACAGACATCGCTGGGCTGGGGCTCGTCTAATCCCGAGAGAAGTGTTACAGTACAAATGGATTTACCCAGATAAAAACAGATAGGCTGGACGGAAAAAACACGTGGTGGTGGTGGTTGGGTTTGTTGGTATTTTGTTGTTGTTCTTTTTTTTTTATTTATTTTATTTTAATCACGCTTGTAATCTCATTCTCTCTGAAGGGTAAATAAATTGCAGTTGTACGAAAAACAATTGGTGCTACATGTGTTCGTAACAGATGGGATCTTATCACAGTTTAACTGTAATAAATTCTGACTTCTGGAAATTGTAATCTTTACTCCATGGTAGATGTCTCTTTTCTACTGTAATGATAGGGCTACAAACTCCTGAGAGTAAGTAGAAAAGTTTTCAGTGCTAGGGTTACTCAAGAGCCAGGGCATGCTCCTGCAGCCTCTTCACAACTCTCTTTCACAGTTTCTGTGAAAACGCGTCTGAAAATCAAAAGGGAGAGAAAACCCTGGCGCATAGGAAGGCAAACAGCTGATCCTTCCACCGATGAGTAACATTATTTACTAAGGCCGATGATAATAGTCCTTAAAATACATGCAGAAAAACCAAGAAGGAGCTTTCTGTGTGGAGAAGCCTTGGCTAATGACAGATCACACTTTGCGAAGAGAGAACATGTCAGAAGAAGAAACTGAGCCCCCGAGGAAGCAGGAACCAAACTTTAGATTAATCCCCCTGTGCTTCAGCTCACAAAATTAAAAAATAAATTTGAATAACCACTGAAAGGATAAAATTATAATAATAAATTGTCCATATTCACTGAGGCTGCGGGACTAATTATTTTCACCATCTCGGCTTCCCATTGCTGTTTATCAAGTGGCAGGATAAATGCTTGTAAGTTCATTACATTTCCATAAATCCTTTCGCCACTTTCTTTTTGGCCAATGCTTTTGCAACATTAATTGATTTTACTGCACTTTCTAAAGTCACTGTTTATTAAACTCAAGCAAGTTCACTCTGAAAGCATTGGGTTTTTTCCATTGACGTATCAAACCCATGAACAGGAATTACTGAGGCTACTGCAGGCTCTAGTCTCTTTTTTCCCCTGCTGTGATCCTGATGGCAAATGCGAACTGCAAATTACAAGTTTGTAATAATCTACGCTGTTACAGAAAACAACCCCTTTATCGCTGGTGAAAAATTAGTCTAAATCCAAACACCTCTCTTTCCCATTGTTTTCAAACGGGGGGAGGCATGAAATGCTACTGGGCGATGGAAAACAAGCACACTTAAAAATGCTTTGGAAGTTCTTTTACGTTACTGGATGGACAGCAGTTATTTTTAGGAAAGGATTTTGGATGTGTAACTAGAAGTTCAATGCCATTTAAAAATGAGTACACAGTCTCCAGGTTTCTCAAATCCTTCTCCCTTTTTCCTCAATCATCTTAAGAAAATTGGACCCAACCAGCCTCAAACTGATTAATAATTTCTCACTTAATATCAGCTGATTTCCAGCTCCTTTACCTGTCACGCTAGCCCCATGATCATTACTTAAAAGCGTTAAAAGCTGATGCTTATGTTTAGAGAGCTTTCTCTCCGTTCCACGCCGCGCGGGGCTGCGCAGCTCCAGCCCTCGGCAGCGAGCTCCCTTCCCTGGCGGGGCCCGGCGCTCCCGGGGCTGGGGCGCCTTCGCACAGCCCTTTGCAAGCCGTGACCATCGGACCTAAACAGGCAGCGGAGTCACCTCGAGGTACTTCAGTGACGCAAGAGTCTTGTAAAATACAGAGGGGTAATTACTGTAGATCACAGAAGACACGCAAAACTCTCTGCTTCAGGTAGGACAGCAGAATGTCGGTAATTACGAACGTATTCTTGGTATTACAAGTTCAGCGTTTGTACCCTATCTTTGACTCACCCAGCCTTTTTAGTCTCATAAGCTGCTACCCACGAAAACGTTTTGCAAAGGTAAACGCATCAGTTTTTAGTGATGCGGTCATTACTTACACTGGGAGCAGGAAGGGAAGGAAAGCTCGAGAACTGCTCCCTGCCTGCTCCTGGCCCCCGCGGGGGGTGGCAAGCGGGCCACCCGGGCAGGGCAGGGCAGGGCTGGGCTGGGGCCAGCCCCGAGACCTGCTGCGGCGCCTCCGCGGGGCCCCCACGCCCAAAGCGGGCTACAGGAGAAAGGCCGGGGCATGTTCCTGCTCCCTGCCTTCTGCGTGGGGCGGGATGGGGCAGTGCTGCAGCTCAGCGCCCCGGACCAAGCAGCCACCTCGGGGCCCTGCCGGCAGGACCAGGCCAGGAGAAGCCTCTCGGCTTTTTCACGGCAAAGCGTCCTGTTTGGAAAAGGGCAACTCTGCAGTTCATTTACTGCCATAGCTTTCGAGGGGTCAGTTCAGCTGGGACTGGTACTAACTAAGGGTGCCAACACCCTTTCAGCCATCACAAGATCTAAAACTGCAGCTGCAATATAATGGTTTAGTTTCACTCAAATTAGTAAGCATCAGCCCAGATTCTCAAACACACCCATCTATCTGACAGCTGCAGTAAAATGTTTCCCCTCTTGTACAATTTACAGCCCTTAATCTTCTCTTTGTGGAGATGTAATTTTTTCCTACCAGGAAAGTTCAACTGCGACCTTCTTTCTCCATGCTTGAAGTACTTGTCTTGAGGCAGAGGAATATGTATCAATTCCCTGATCTGAAAGGTTTCAAACCCACAATCCTCACTTATTAGGATTCCTAGTCACCTGGCTATTCTAATGTGGGAAAAATCTCCATTCTCTCCTTTGAAGGCATTTCACTTTGCATAAAAATGCACTGAGCCAGAGGGAAAGAGAAGGAAGGAACAAGACTCTTTAGTTTACTGGTTATAGTGCTTGCCAAAGCCTGGAGCTTGGGTCTTCCAGTCAATGCTCAGATCTAATCATGTTCCCACCTAGTCTCTCTTTGCCCCAGAAAAAGCTTTAAACATTCTATACAGAAAAGGTAACGCAACATGACCTTTCCACCCTAGCTGGTAATTAGAGGAGATGAGTTTTCTGCTCTTCTGAGGTGAAATAGGAAAAAATCAAAAGCAGCCACTAAGTTTTTAGATAAAGACCTAACTGATTTGGGAACTTCGAGTCACCATTTTTTCAAAGAAAACAGAAACCACCATGGCATGTTACTTGACAGAAAACTTTGCCTGACAAGGCTTCAGTAAAAAGCAAGATTTCTCACTGCACGTATTGATTATAGAGCAGAGAAAAACTTGTTCTTGTAGTAGAGTTCCTGGCTGTGCAAATAAAAATATTTCTCCTCTTTGGCCTGTTTTTTGTTAATTTTTCCCATCCTGTACACCCACTGGTGACCATACTCTCTAACCTACTCATCACTGCTTAGATTGGGCTACCACAAAAATCCACTGATGGAGACCAAAACAAAGCCAGTCAAAATCTTACTTGTCCCCACATATTTTTACAAGACTAAGTTAGTTTCGTCAACTTCTAAAGAGAAACATAATGACTATGTAGTCAGTTTCCATCACGAAATACTTGAGCTTATGAGCCTGAGAGCATTTGTACGATTCTTTTCTATTTGTCCTACTTTGCTTTCCAATTCCCTTCCCTTTGCAAGATTACAATTTCCTTAAATATATACTGCTCCAGCGGGCCCAAGGTACGTGTTCCAGATGAAACAGATGAGTGTGGGGGTTTTTGTTTTGTTTTATTTATTTATTTAAGAAGGATCAGCTGCTAAATACATTGCAGTAGAGGTGTCAAACATATTACAAAGAGCCAATCACATTTATAATTATTGTCTTCAGGCTGACTTTATGGAGTTAGGGTAAAATGTTATGCTTGATCAAAAGCAGATATCCTACGTACATCAACAGATTTATAAAAAGATTGAGAAAGGAATTTAGACCAGATGGAGCAGCTAATTTTTGTAGTTTAACTGTATCATTTGGTTGAGAAACCAATGGTTGTTGATGTATCTACAAATCAGCTACTGACAAATCTCTGAGAAAACTGGCTATTCAAAGTGCCACAATCTTGTTCTAGAGTTACATAAATTAGGAAAGTGTTATAGCAGGTCTTAACTCCTCAATGAACAGTCAACACTTCTAATACTATTTTAATATACCCATTTCTAAAGTAACTGAGTAAGAATGGCACAATTTCCTACATGTAGATACTACCAAAGTAAATAAAATATTTCTTAATTCTACCCCTACTGATCATTATACCAGTACAGTTTAATCCCTATTAGAGAAGGTACTTGTGACTAATTACAGCTGTGTATATATCAGGTCACAGGTTATGAAAAAAGCTAACTCTATAAGGGAGAAAATATTTATTCTAACTAAAACACTTAAACTTGTATAAACATAGTGTTCCACATGGTTAATTGTGTTTGCTGGTTAATGGGATTGTGTCAATTTACATTTATACTTTTAAGCTATTAAAACTTGCACACACCCTAAGTCCACAATGTAATGGGAAATCCTAGTCAGTCTGAAATCAGTATAAGTTTTCCAGCAATTTTAGGAAAGACAAGATTCCTCCTGGGACAAAAGAAGCTCTAAAGCTTACAAATTCTAATTCTATAGATAAAAACTAAACACCTACAACACAGTTGTACAATTCATGACAATTTGAGAAAGGGCTTGGGAGTATCTTGGAGCAAACAGGAATTTTGGTTTTCTGTCTGCGATGAGAAGGTTTAGATGACAAAATCTGAAGTGACCATGCAAGGTACATCAGTAGTAAATAGGCAAAAAAGAAAACATTGAACACCTATATGGAGTAGGTTTTGGCCATAGGAGCACAGACACAGTCAACTTGAAACTGATGCCTGTAATAAAACCATGAGGAGTTTAATCAGCACATCTGTCTGAGCAGTCATTTCTTGTGTTTTACCTCAAGAAATTGTTGCATTTCAGTGATGGGCAAGATGTGTGCATTTTTAATTTATAAATGTTATTTATACAGGAAAGTCTTGTCCAGGTCTTTTCCTAAGGACATAATGGAATAATATTTTCAACTTAACTAAAAAAACCCTCTTAAAATTCCTTTAAATAATTAAGAAAATGAAAGAAAATGTCAGGTTCTAGAGGTTTTGTTTGTTTTATATGCAGAGCACCTCTGAAAATACATTTGTTCTGATAGCTAATAATCTTGGATGAATCAAAGCAAGGAAAACTAAATTATTGCACAAGTCATTTAGCTCCATTTTTGTATGCACAGATACACAGACTAGCATACACACTAACTTATCAGAAGAATAAAGTATTGAGTTTTGCATCCCCATTTTGAAAACAATTATTACATAACCATGTTTTTCCATTATCTATTAAATGTTACACTCATTTGTGCAACATTACTCCAGTCTTTTTGCTGCAGACATTAAAATGAGGACAGGCATATTTCTATGAAGTCTCTTTTGATGTATTTTGTAATAGTTTAATTCTGAGGAAAAAAAGTGTTGTGAGCTTTAGAACAGATAAAAGGAAACTATGCTCCCCACACCCACATCACAAGCTGTCCTTAGGAAAGCAAGTACATACAATTCTGCAAGAGTAATAATCACCATCCTGCTCATTACCTGGGACCTCCAGGGCTGAATCACAAACCTTTACACCTCGAGTTAAATATCCTAGCAAGCAGCTGTAGCATATTCATATCCGCTGTTGGCCAGATGCAGCCACAGAGTGGGAGGCACAGCACAGTGAATAGTGGGCTGCAGACACACACCTACTCAAAAGCAAGTTAAAGATTGGCTAGAGACTAATCCATTTTATAGGCTAAGAAATTGATTTTCAGAGAAGCTGAACTACAGGTGCTCCAGTCTGTTAAAAAAAAAAAAAGTCAGCTTAACTCTGGTGGTACTATTAGCAGGGTT
Source organism: Myiotriccus ornatus (assembly GCA_036023395.1). Classification (NCBI taxonomy): domain Eukaryota; kingdom Metazoa; phylum Chordata; class Aves; order Passeriformes; family Tyrannidae; genus Myiotriccus; species Myiotriccus ornatus. The sequence continues at coordinate 13,759,769 of JAYRBT010000178.1, forward strand.
CACTGTAGTGTAGGAAAGCATGGGAAACATTACCTTAGACTCTGGTATTCCCTAAGTCAGGGTCCATCGTGTGAAGCATAACACAGTTATTCTTTTTCCAGAGTGGTGGCCAAGGGCATTTGTTTATAACCACAAAGTTAGGGACCAAATGGACTACAAATGTTATCCATAGCAGTGACATTCAGTTATTTCTGGATGCAATGTACAATACACTTAATCAAATCCTCATCAGAACAATAAGAGATGACAAGATGTATTATATCTATATTACTGATAAGTAGTGAGAATATTAGAAGTTAGCCAGTTGTAGAAGTCAGCCCTGAACCAAGTCAGACTAAACTCATTTAAGTTAGACAGGAGAACAAATTAAGTAAGTGGATCTATAAAAGTTTAAATTTCAGAAGGGCAGATTCTGATGTAGTTATGTCAGCTGGACTGAGGAGCTAATAGATTGAGTAGGAAGCAAAATCTTACAAATGCTTCACACAAAGAATGTTTAAGTAGTCAAGAATCTACATTCCAAACACAGTAAAAATTAAAAAGAAAGGCAGAAGAAGGTACTCCAGGCCTAACTGGATACTTTACCACCTCAAGAAATGCATTACATGTCTAAAAAAAAAAACAAAAAAACACCAATTAAAAATCAACTGAGGGAATGCATGGGAAAAAACACTTCTGTGTGCTTATCAGTACTTAACTGAGAAGCACGGAGTGAAGAAAGAACTGCCAATAGAGGAGCTGTGTTGGGCTTTCCAAAGGATATTAAGATGGATGAAGACATTTTTTCAGTTACATAAATGAAAGAAACAGATTAAAGGTAATACAGGCAAGTTCCTAACCTCAAATTCATGTGCTGTATTTACTTAAATAAGAAGGGCAATACTAAGCATGGAGTGAAAGGAAAACAGATGATAGTAATGACATTATACAATAAAAATCAGCTGAGGTAGAAACAAAATCAAATTTTGTGTAGCTCCAAACTGTAAGAGTCTAGTTAATCTCCACTCCAACTCAGAACTCAAGAATATGAGACCATAACAGTACCAAGGACTTTCTACCAAACTTAAAACAGAATTGACACAAACCAAAGAGAATTATAAGAAGGAAAATACGATGTCTGAGATTGATATTTTTATAATTCAGATTCCAGTAATAGTCAAAATTTTGCAATGACAAGTTGAAAGCAACGACACACAGAAAATAGATACAAGTATTTAGAAGATATAGCCTGAGATTACTCAAAGCAGATGACAACACTTAAGTTCCTCTGACTTAAAAGTAAACCTCAAATCACAGCATTATGTGCTAAAAAAGCACAAATGGTGTAATTTCTCAACATTAATAGGATGACTGTGGATCACCACCATATAGCAGCTGGTGCAACTTCCAAGAGAGACAAGGAAAAGCAAAAGCATTGTGTAAAGGTGTAGGAGAAGCTCACTTGAAATACTACATACAGCGTAGTCACCTTCCTTCGAGACATTAACTGGAACTAGAGCAGGGAGAGGAGAACTGCTAGAAAGATAAGAGCAATGCAAAGCTTATTTTATGAAATGAGATTAACAAGCTTGATTTGTTTAGTCTACTGTAACAAAAGCTGAGAGAGGATGGGATTGCTGTCTAACTGGTAGTTAAAAGTATTTAATTTAAAAGAGAATTTTGGCATGACACCAAATGGACTTTAGCCGGCCATGCTTTTTTTTAAAGTGTATGGTGGTAGCTCATTGTTTTTGACTCTGTCCCAAGTCAGTTCCAATGGCAAATGGCTCACCACCAATGTTGTAAAAAAATCACATTCTGTAACAGCCATCCTCTGGGAATAGTGAGAATAAACCACACAACTGTTGTTAAGATGGAGCACAACACACTTCAAAACCAAATTATCCAATGTGACGGTTGCAAAAGGGAGGACTTGGAAGCCCAGCAAATGCTGTCCTGTTCCAAGGCCTTGCACAATGGAGATGTTGACATACAGGGTTATATCTTCTACAATTAAATAACATTTTTGTGATGGGAAGAACTGCACAATACTAATGGCTAGGCAAACAATAGTATAAAAACTGTCTATTTTTCCTCCTAACACTTAAGAAGCCCTAGCTTGTTTTTTAGCAACACAAAAAAGTCACAAAACAACCAGTTAAAGGCAACCACATTACACAGGAAAGAGCTACAGAACTCCCTTATGAAGAGGAAAGCCATTCTGACAAAGGTATTACTTTTTCCTGTGGAAAATGAGTTACTAGAAAAACCCATAAAATCCCAAGTCAAACACAGCAACTTTTATATTTTTTAACAAAATAAACCTGCCAAAAAGAATTCTTCCTTAAAATGAAATATCATAGTCTAAAATACATAAATAACAAACATCCTAAAGGCTACTCTGATACAAAACTTAAAATCCTTTGTTTTAAAGGAAAACAGGTCCTTATAAGGTTTACTTTCAATAGCAAGGGCAATAACATTTGAACCAAAGAAGACTTAAGTAGATGTTAATTTGTGAAGGGATTTTTCTTGATACATACTCTAAAAAAGTCTGAAAGCACATAATGTTACAACAAATATTCGTCAGAGGGAAAAAAAGGCAATCTAATTCATTCTGAGGCACTGACCTGCTCACAGTCCTGATAGGTGCTCTCTACTGCTCCCACGCAGGGCCAAGGTATCAGGGAGAGCCGAGCACCAGGCCTTCTTTCTCCAAGCAGAAAGTGGATGCTGCTTCCATATTCCTGCTGGGCTGCATGCAACACAACCTCCCACTAGCCCTTCTGAAGAGGAGCCTGCTGTAACGAGGGTTGATCTTTCCCAGGTGAGCAAGTCAAAATGCACAGTTTCTCTCAATTTGCCCAATTAGTGTTACACAGTGCCCCACGCTGGGGAGGGATGCTGGTGACCTGGCAGATTTCGATGAGGCACCTGTAAATTTTGGGAGATGCCTGCAGTGGCTGTGCCCAGGCATTTCATACCTCAGGCTGGGTTTCCTCTCATCGGTGACTGCGGAGCGGGACACACACATCCTCCCCCTCTCCGGATGCCACGGCTGTGGTACGTCTGTGCCTCTGGGCCCTCACTGCTGAGGGGAGGTGCTGGGGAACCTTCTCGAAACCCCTGGTGGTGACGGGGACTCGGGGCTGCAGACCTGGTGGACAAAGCCCAGAAGCCTGTCAGTAGTGCCCATCAGCCCAGTGCCAGCCACCTCAGATGGCCTGTGAGGCTGCATGAGCCACTTTTACAGCCAATGCAAGGGGAAGTGGTTATTTTATACAGGGAATTACACACTGCTGACATGCCAGCCCTGAGGAAAACCCCAGGTCTAAGCACCCTACATGCTGATTAGTCCCCTCTTTCCAGCCAACTGAGGAATCCTGCCTTTATTAGGATGAAGGAAGGGTGCTTTGGATTGCACATGTGCTGAGTATCATATATAAATGAGACAACCAGGCCTTGGTAATTCCTCTTTTCCCAGGCAGTTTTTACCTTGATTATTGTGGAAGTGCTGCTCTCTGAAATTAATACTGAGCTTGTGCCAGCAGAGTGACACAAGTAGGGGTTGCATCATTCCTCAATATGTCTTTATTTTATTGTGCCATAGTTCAGAATAGCCAATAATTGTTAATGCTGATGATACATATTTAAAGAACAAAAACATATCTGAAAAATAAGGAATCCTCCTGTTCACTGGTCCTATTTCAGAAATCTACAATGACCTCCCCAGCAAGAAAACTAATTGGGCTTGGGCTTGCGATTCTGAAAAATGTTATCCCTGAATGCCTAATATCTATAGTCTGCTGTGACATTAAACAAGAATGCAGACTCCTGCTCACAGCATGTAAACTGTAAATGTGATAACAGAACTGACCTCTTTGCTCCAGTCTGCTGAGGGAAAGACTAGGTTGAAAAAAAGCTGATCCATCTTCATGGGCTCTTCAGGAGTCTCTCTGCTGAGAATACAGCTGGGACAAGTTCATGTTAAACATGCCTGAACAGCCAGCACCACATCATTTTTTATGGACTAGAAAGTAGCCATTTAGTGACAACTTCCAGGCACAATTGAATTAAAAGATATATTTATTTATTAACTAAAAAGATGCTAATAAGACCATTCAGTCTGTACTTAAATTGCTACAACGTATATTAGAGAAGAATATTAAAGTAGAGGTACAAAAACTACACAAAGTAGAAGACAAACAACTTTAACTACATGTAAGAGTGCCAACTGATATTTTACATCATGAGTAGGAGGTCCCAGTTGTATATATTCATTAATCTTGTCTTTTCTTTGAAACGTATAGCTTGCTATTTTACTTTTCTAAAAAGTAACCACAGTTAAAATCAGTAACAGATAAATGATAGAAATGTGACAGTGGAAGTTCTGAGGCTTGGACATTAATGTTTTATTAAGGTTTTGAGGTAGCATTCATGACAGAAGTGACACAGGTGACAAACACAAATAGTGTGAAGGAAAGCAAGCCTTTATGGTTAAAAGGTCTAACGTGTGGGGTTTTTTTACTGAACTAGAACAAAGATTTATTTTTTTTTCTCCAAAAAAAGAAAAGCAACTTGACTTTCTTCTCCTGGACTCTTACACAGAGTTGATAGAGCACGGTCATACTCAAAAACGTTTCCTTTTGGCTTTTTGGCAAACAAGGGAAGAAAAAGGTTTTCTTTCTCTCCATAGCACTTATTAGTTTCCTAAGGACATTAAACACCAAATTTGAAGGATATACAGTTCATAAAACCTAAAGGACATAGAAATAATAGGTTAATAAGGGTGGGAGCTAGTAAGATTTATGCTTATCTGCAAACAAATGTGACGTTTTCAGATCTGTCAGCTGCATTTAGGAACAGAGATACAGATTTCTTGTAAATGCAAGCAGAGATAGACCGACAATTCATGTACATTCAGAGTTGTGCTGATTTGACTAAAGGCTTCACTGCACATGGAATTATTCAAGAATAAAAGCAGCATTCTTACTAACGTCTCATGCAGATGTGCTTGGTCTAGAATATAAACTAGAGTTAGGTAATTATGTTATGTGATAAGCTTCTATATGCAGAATATTTTTGTAGGGCTGTGACAATTAGATTCACATCTTACCTCAGCCTGAAGCAATTTTCAACTACAGTAATATCTTAAAATTGAATTTTTAAAAACTTCTCCATTTAAAATTCTGGGAATCCCTTCAAGAACTTTTTTTTTTTCCCAGTTGAAATTATAATTTGTCTTAGTTTGATTAAGAACAGGTTTTAAATACATGAAATCACTGTAGATTTCCTGTACTTTACTTACAAATTTCATGTAATCCAGAGTCTTACCTGAGCTCAAGCCTCTGAAATCTGGATTTATGTGTGGCTTGAATTTATGTTCTATCATTCTAGGGATATTCTGACTTGACAGTCTTCCAGTGTCAGTTCCACAGTTCCCTGGGGTGAGGATTTCTGGCCCTTTTGCTTCCTTATTCCCACACTGCTTTTCTGTACAAGACTTCACATCTTCCAGCTGCCTATACATCAGCAGTTTCTGGTCAAATGTCTCTATGAAATGCTGGGAGGATGGAGAATCACACATGAGTTCCAGTTGCCTTCCAGTGTGAATAGAGCAGAAAGTGCAATTTCTGGAGAGACATCCACAATTAGTGCTCTACATGGAAGTTTGAGCAAGAAACAGCAAAAGATATGATAAAATAACTGATTCATCTTTAGTTTGAAAAAACTAAAAATCTCAGCATCAAATACTGCATAATGAAGTGACCAAAGCATTTCTAAAATTTGCTTCCTATCTCTGTTGAAAGGACTGTGAAGGTCCTACATCCTCCTTCCTCACCCCTCAATCAGCATGAAGATTCCAATGAAAAGTCTGGAACGGCACAGTGTGAGTTTTAGGACATAAAAGGAATGGTCCAAGGAGAACTAGGGAATCTAGACTAACTGATCTATACTTTGGAGGATTTTCTGGAATGTGATTCACAGAGTCATTGTTTATGGTGTATCACACCATGAAATACCTTAACCTCATGAGGGAAGAAGGCATGCTACTTCCTCAGCACTACTCTTCTTACATCATAACCTAGCCTGCAAAGTTAAAGTGGGCCCAGACGGCTTCAAATCAAGGTAAATGTTTTTAAAAGCCAGCTAATTATTTCCAGCTATAATTGAACTAATTACTTAAAAAAAAAAAAAAGAAAAAAATCAAAGCTGTAATTATAGGAGAAATGTGTACATACTACTTCATACACTTTCACTCTATAGCTTTTTCTTGCTGCTATACTGCTAAGTGCAGTTTCAGTAGTGCTAGCTGTATGGCATAATCTATGAAGTGTCACAGTGGGTTAAATTAAAAATTAAATTAAGAAGTTCCTTAGTGGCTTGTGCCACTGGTCTTTCCCTTTTCAGAAGGGAAAAATGGAGACAATGTGACTAGTAAAATATAGACATAATTTAGATGTTTCTCCACTGCTAATTGTTAATACTTGAGAATTTTTCACACAGGAAAAAGGTAAGACATCTGAAGATTCTTTGCAGGTCAAGCATGGCCTGTTTTGTAGAGTTCCCTCCTATAATTAATCTGCTAAGCAGACAGCAGCAAAGGAAAATCCTTTTAGTATAGGTGCTGTCCAGCTATAGAACTGCAAAACCTTAGGTCTAGGGATTAGCATTATTTTAGGAATGATGGAGGGAAGCCTGCATCCAAGGCTTTGCTAATCTGAAATAGTAGTAATGTGTCAGCCTTTTAGTCTGATCCCCTTGTGCAATAGTCACATCTGACAGTATTTTGGGTTTAGGTGTCTTAAATCTACAATAATTACTAGTCTGTCTGTGAGTTAGTAAACTGGTCTGAAACAGCTTTTGGACAAGTGAATGACCAGAAGTGAAACAAAGAAATATTAATTATGTAAAATTATCAACTTTTGGCCTTGCAAGCTGCTTAGTGTAGAAGGAAAGACTTTTTCTGTCTTCCAATGATAAAAAAACCCCTTGTTCTTTCCTTGCTTTGGTAGAACTTTCTACCTTAGACAGGCCTGAGTCAAACACCCAGATTACTGTAGAACAGATGAGGAACCAACAGGGAAATTTTTCTTAGATGAACTATGGGAAAAATGCCTAAAGACTTGTAATGCAGACTGAACCAGCACCTCTCATTCAGTGAAGAACTGAAAAGTGTAAAAGAGGAGAGAAGTGACACAACAGTGATGAAGTTGCAGTCCCTTTGTTCTCTGATGCTGAACCAGAGATGAAGGAGCAGAACCGATGGGAGTTGGAATATTACCCTACTGACCCACTCACTGACTCAAATGGCTGAACCCTGCTTTCATTACAGTATTTGGTATTTCAATAATTATTTTAATAAATTGGTTTAATTGTAAAATATGTTATGGTGTAAGTTCTTGGAGAAAGAAGGAAGGGTCACGAAGTTATCCCAGAAATCTTATAAATTGTTAGGAAAAAACCAATAGTAAATAAACTGTATGCTACAACAGCGCAATACATTCCTTCATTATCCCTTTACACAGGTTACGACTCATTATACAGATGGGGCACACAGACCTAAAAGGATTACACTTTTTTTTTTTCAGTGGTGGCAGATGCTTTCTTCTTGTTGGTACTGGATCTTGAACATTTTCTTAGTAGTGATTTTGACATGGCATCTAATTTTCAGCTGTACAGATGCAGCACATCAAAATAAAAATCACTTTACACTTCAGCATCCTAGCATCATTGGCAGCACCATTTTTCCTTCAAACACACCTTCTTTTACTGTTCTGCAACTCTGTAGTTAAGTTTTGTGCTGTATGCTCCCAGTAGACTCGTTTTTGTAAAAAGCGGCAAGACACAGTATTATTCAGAAAGTCTCATCTTGTTCAGATAAATTAAAAAGTTGGCCTAAGGACACTGCACCTTCATGTTGAATGGTACTACATGCCTTTGCAGTCAAACAGGACCTGCACAATAATTAAATAATACATTTTAATTATCATATATACAAGCATTATTGATTGAGGTAATGGACTTAAAGCTGGTACAGTCTCAGAGTTACTATTTCAGATATGTTAAAAACATTCTCTGTTTGTGAATATATCACATTATTAGCTGATTCACAAACTTCACTGTCACATCATTCATTTTGCCTTTTAACAGCAAAGTGGTTATTTAAATGCACAAGTCAAGAAAACAAAATTCTGCATAGCAAAAATATGATTTTATTTATGTATATAAGTATCTACAAAACTTTTAAAGGTAAAGTTTACTTTTGAATATGTGTTCCATGAATTGAAAACTGGAACATTTTTCCATTTAAAATTGTGTTCAAGTAAGATTGAGATTTGTTCTTATCTTTGTTTGTTTTTCTGTTTTGTCTAGCAAAACCGAAGTCAATTAAATATAATAAAAATCCCTTAAATCAGAAAGGTTTCCATACTCTAACAATATTTGCATTCTCTCAGGAGGAATAACTGGCAAATTGATTGCATAGTGGCTGCTTAACACTTCAGTTTGCAATACTTCTATGTGTCCAAGAGACGGAAACAACTATTCTACTCTATTACAGGTTGTAGCTAGACTTTGTAGTGAAGTATGTCTGTTAAGACCAAGCCCCAACTCAGCTATGTCATTTTTAGCTCAATACAGAAGTGCTCAGGCTAAAATTCTCTTTTCTTGGATTATTCTTGCAAAGAAAAAGAAAACGGGATGTTTATGTTAAAGCTCTGTGACTTTTCTAGGAATGGAATTGAGACAGAAATCCTCTCCTCATGAAACAAGTACACTGTTAACAGGCTTCTTAGTGATTCTTCCCCCTCCCCCCCAAAAAAAAAAGAAAACCAACACCACTGGAAATTACCCCTCGACTATAGTCTGTTTCCCAGCTGCGATACTGTTTTGGTAAGATAAAAGCTTTTGCACTACTGTTGGGAAGCAGCAAGGGTAGATGCTCTGACAGGGAATAGGGAGCCAAGGGCACTGTCACTGTCAGCAGGGCAGGGTCCTGGCTGTCCCGGTGAGAAAGCAGGGCAGGACCGCAGCTAACAGCTGATATTCAACCAAGAGTTCTGACTACTAGAGAAGTTTGTGGTGATGAGGCAGGTCCAAGGTCAAGCTGTCAGTCTATCTACAAGTCAGATCAGACACAGTTGCTGTAACTGGGGTCATGATCTCTGAAGAGGTCTATGGTGAAAAAGTGAGGCCAAGGCCATCAGCCCATGGGTGGAGCTTAGGATCAGTGGGGCCCATGGCCAGGCTGGAGACTGACGCTCCCTATGATCTCGCTCAGGCAGAGACTGTGGGCAGGGGTTGGGGGAGACCCTCGATAAAGCTGTTGAGGGCCTTCAGGGTCTGTTAAAACCATGAGGGCCCTGACAGCTACAGAGTAGAGTATTGTCTACTGGCCCACCAACTCACATCATGTGGGCCATTCAAAATTCATTAGAGATGCCAAGAATTTTACCTTGTGATGTTTGAAGAACTTCCTAGAGATAAAACAGTTATCCCAGAGTTGTCATGTTCCCTGAAAAAAGTCTTAAAGCACAGTTTCATAATTCCTGTATATTATTTAAATCTAACATACTGCTTCCATTCAAACCCAAGTCATTTTGCCAGTGAAAGAGTGGAAAATGCAAATTGCTAACCTGTAGAGATGGATGTATAATTCTGCATATGCCCAGAACTCAGAATTGAAGAAAATCATCGCAGGGGTAGCTTCTTAGTAAAGTTTCACTAGAAAAAAAAAATCCAGTCTTTGTCTGAAACTTTTTATTCATTTCATATAGAACAAGCTTACTGACTGACATATATGGGAACTTATCTGAAGTTAATGCTTAGTCCCACTGCAAAAGTGTGTGAATTTTATGCTATTCATAAAGTCTCAGTTTGGACCCATTTTAAGGTTTTTCACCAAAGGAAAATGAGAGTATATAAGAGGCTTTCTGCTTAAAGTGAATTTTTAATGCAGTTCATATTGGCTTATTTTGTGTAAATAAACAAGAATTGAGAAATCTAAGGCTAGGTAGATGTCAGATTTTGTCATATCGTGTCTGTTCCTAAAAGGCCTCTCCTTGCAAATAGTACCTGATACAGAATGCACAAAAATGAAAGTTTTAGTCAATTAAGTTTGTTTAAATGGCATTACGGGGGATAAGCCCAAATTGTTTCAAAAAATGTTATTCTAGTATTCAGAGACCTTGTACTTAGGCAGTCAGCCAGAGTCTATCACCATGGATTCACAACAATCAAGGCCTTGACAAGTTTCATGTCTAAAGAAAACCAGTTAGTCAATTAATGGTTAAAGACTTCAAAACATCTTTTTTGTTAGTATGAAACTGATTCAAAAGATAAAAGACCACGCAAATCTTTTCAATAGTTTTCTGTTCTTTTTTTTTTTTTCAGATCTTCTAAGGAGGAGGAATGAAAAAAAAAAATTAAAAAATAATAATAAAAAAAATCCAGCCACAAATCCTGCTAGAATGCATAATAGTTAACTAGTAGCCAGTCATTTAGAGTAACTCTTCCATTAGCAATTGGTACATTTTCTCTAAAACAGAAAGAAACTTTCAATAGATTTTACAGTTTCAGACTTCAGTCTTTAATTGGACTTGGCCATTTAATTTTGAATGAAATAGTTTTTCTTTTATTGCATTCTGATACATGCCAGCTTTGACAGAGAAAGCAAGCAACATAATGCTCATATGGCACATTAAAAGCCACACTCTGTTGTGGCTTTGCACTTCAGAGACCCTAAATTCTGCAGAATTTGTTCATTAAAAGGCTTGACTACAGCAGACTCAGTGTTAGAGGTAATGCAATAATTGAAGGAGGCACAATTGCTTTTTGCAAAACCTATTTTTGAACTCTAGGAAGGGAGAAAATAACAAATTGTCTGTCCCTATTTCTTTTCATATTCTTTAGCTAGCTGCACTTATTGCAGGAACTCCTCAATGAAATTCTGTGCCTTGGTAACACAGAAAATCTGCATTGTCACAGAGATTTCACTCATCATAAAATCTAAGATATCTTTTAGGAATCTATATTTCTTCAGAAAACACATGGTTCTGATTCCTAAAGCTACTGAGAACTCACTGCTTTAAGTGCCATTGAGCACACTCTAAATATTATAGTGAGGCTCATAATGGACATAATGCAAGTACATGCATGCACACTGCCTTGTAGATTTTCTTTGCTGGCAACTTTGACCCTCCTCAGCAGCCATTTGGATACCTTCTAGAACAGCCAAGTTTTCACTGAAATTCTGCAATTCAGTGAAGTTCTCAGAACCAGTTCTTGCTATCAAAATACCAGTTTTCTTGGTACCAAACAGTTCCAGCTATGTAGATGACCTGAAATAAACAATTTAGATATTCAAATGCACTGACTGCATCTGCAGACCTTGCCTTAGCTTTGAGAACATTCTATGTAGATGCATAAGATTAAAAAAAAAAAAAAAAGCCAGAGAAATAATGTATTCTCTTGTGTGAGTTTCAACACCAGTCTTGAGAATACTTTGGCCTAAAGCTGCCCAGTATTCTTCTACTGTAGACCAATTTTTTTCTTTTAATATTATTTTCAGGTTAGTTTGCTTCCTTTAACATTGAACAGACCTACAGATAAAGCAATTCTCCAGTGGCAAAATATTGCACAGGTTTTCCTCTCTTCCACTCAGAGAATCAACTTCTGTCCCTTAATTGCATCCATTTGAATAATTTTAAACTCATCTTTTACTTTTTTTTCTGTCTGATTTCAATAGTTGTCAAACTCGAGGGCACCTGCAGAGAAGATTGATGAACCACCTTCCAGCAGCCATCAACTTTCTGAATATATAAATTGTTTATTCAGGGTTCAGTCACAAAGATTAAATAGTTTCTTCACTCATACCATGGCAGCAGCTTTATCAGTAAGGTAGACACATATGCGTTACACAGTGCCACCATTTTCGGAAAAACAACCTCAAATCATCAACCAGGATTCATTAGTTCATAGAATCATAGAATAGATTGGGTTGGAAAAGACCTCCAAGATCATCAAGTCCAACCCCTGATCCAACTCCAAT
>JAYRBT010000178.1:13771899-13788160 GCA_036023395.1 Myiotriccus ornatus
CTCCTACCCTGCCTGTTCTTTCTGAAGAGCTTGTAGCCATCCATGGCAGCACTCCAGTCATGCGAGTCATCCCACCATGTTTCTGTGATGGCAACTACATCATAGCCTTCCTGCTGCAGTTCTATTTAAAAGATTCCCCAAACATGACAGAGTCAAAGGAATGGTAGAGAGCAGACTGGGGACAACTTGTATGGAACTAAGAAATTACATGTCCTTAGTACTTTTGTCATTGTTAATATGAACAGTGGTCACTAAAGTTCATGGAGATGACTTCAGCTATTTAGGTTAAAGGTGTCTTTTTCCACAAACCTACCATCAGCCTGGCTGATAGCCTCTGCACCTCATAGTGCTAGCAAGGGATTTTCTGCTGTACATAAATTACACTAAATTAACCATCACTGGCAGGTAGGTGGTAAAATTATATAATTTTACTGAAGCCAGCAGTTGGGATTTTCAAGGACATTCTTTTCGTTTCAACAGGAATATCAGTGAAAGAATGTGCACCCTGAAAAATTCTGCCTTTGTATTTTCTTTTTGGCTGGAAACCAAATTCATGTCAAAAGGTGCAGCTCATCAAGAGAGGGAGCCTTTGTTTTGTTTAATTTCAAAGTTATAAAACATAACACTGAAACTGTGGTAATAAAATTTCAGCCAACTTAAGTAGGAATGCAATATATTACCAAATGTTTTCTGAAACAACGAAGATTCTTTTTGCATTTCTGTCACAGCAATTAAATTATTTTTTGTGAAAAATAAACTTAGGCATCCATTTATTTTCAAGGATATGTTTTCACTAACTCAGATCTAGAGCTATTTAGAAAACAGGATATTTATCACTGTTTTCATTTGATTAGTTGAAATGTTGCAGGGAAAATCAACATTTCAACATGTGAAACTTTTTAATTAATTTTATGAATGTCAACAGGTATTGGTTCGGCAAAAAAGGCAGGGATAGAAGATCTATGCCCAGCAGCCACAGTGTATTGGAAAACTAAATCAGCTTGGTAAATCTGTCCCCAAACTACCAGATAGAATTAAGTTGCAAGCATTAGAGTTGTCTCCTCCTTCCAAATCCAAAGGATGACCTTTCCTTTGCAGAATGCTTTGTGCATCAACCATTAAAAACAAACAAATGAGAAAAAAAGGCCTGGATTTTCAAAATGTCTCATGTTGGCTGACCAGCAAAGCCAGGTCATGAATCTTTTGTAAAAATCTTGACCACGGTCATTGCTGCAACACATTTGGAAATCCTTGGATATTCTAGGCCTGTATATACGTATACATGTACATGAGTATTCCTCTTGTGGTTCCCACTGCTTCATCTGCCAGCTGAAATATTTTGAGGTGAGAAGGGAGTTTTGCCAAGAGGAAAAGGTTCACAAATCTACTGTAAAGTTCACATTCACATTTGACCATATTATAACATAGCAGAATTCACATGTAAACTAACTTGAGATGTTTCCATGAAATCCACTGAGAACCAACTTGGGGGGATTTTAAAAAAAAAAAAAAAGGAGTAGAAAGAACTAAAGAAGTTCCATTCTATTGCAATAAAACACCTAAGTTAGTTAATTATTTAAGTATGTTCTTCAAAGTTAGAAGAACTCATTTAAATTGAGCACGTGAACCAAGACTTAATCAACCGTAGTTATCAAATTCAGCTAGCGGTAAGCCACAAGGTCTGAAGGGCCCCAAATGCAATTTTTTTTTTTTTTTTTTACAATAAAAATAGCATTATCTTTTAATGCAAAATATGAAAACATTATTACAACATAGTCACCCTCCCTCCCAAGCTGAGAGTTTGGCCCTGGTCCTCTTTTCCCTGAGACTGTGAGCATGGTCTCATTGATACGTCTGATTTACATGGTGTAAGTGTGCCTTTTTGTACACAGAATTTTAGCACACGGCAATCTCTGATGGCTGATTGCCACCCTCCCTCTCTCCTTCTTCCTTTATAACTGGTTTATAATAAAAACGTTGACACAGCCTTAACTATGGCAACATTAGCATTTGCCATTATAATTAACAGATTGGTTTTTTTTCTTTGTGATTTACATGCATATATTCTTCCCCGTGCAGTAATCACAGATGGTATAGCTCGTAACATATACTATCCCTAAACAACAAATGCATTCTTTTTAGAGTATGTCTCTGATAAATTTTATTTAAATGTAAAAGGTAATAGGCAGAAAATGTAGTTTGCTTACAAGTTTCCTTTATGGTTGTTTGACTGTCACTTTTCTGCAGATTTATGATAATCATTCTTGCAACAAAAACGTTTACTTCACTGTCTAAATAATAAGGTAATTTGTTACAGCTAATTACTCAAGTGCTTCCTTAATCTCAATTAAAAGATTCAGGCTGATTTTCTACATTTCTGCAGCAGTATGTTCCAGAATATCTTGTTAATGTATTCCCAATCACATATTTGTTAAGGAATGCATGGTCCATGCAAAACTGAAATGCTAAAATACATAGCTGCAATCTTAAACAATGATTTATTGTGACACGGGATGTGGGACATTTCCACAGCTTTTGTGATTGCAGTAATGAAGCTGTAAACCAAATAGCATGAAATGAAGCAAGGCCTTACAATTTAATCAGCTCGTAAACAGATCTACTGCATCAAGCAAATGACATTATTATCCATCCGAAGTAAATCATGCTAATCTCAGGAGATAAAATCAACATCATTAATGGTCACATGTCATATTCATCAACACTAAACCATCCCTTTTGACAGATTAATCCTAACTACAGCTCCCACGATGTATGGTAATAGGGCTTGTAGCATACATTTCATTCAGCAGTAAGGCTAACCAGCACTCTTAGTCTGCTATTACAAATAATTTTTTTATTGATTTACATATTTTAAAATGCATTTAAGGTGAGGCACCATTAAAAATCCTGTCACTATCACATATTTCTTTCTCACATTCTCAGCCTGTATTAATAGAAACTAGAAATTAAACATTGTATGCCATATAAATACTTTCTTTAACACATCGTTAGTGGTAATTAAAGATTTCTGCCTGTTTTCCATTCAGCTATGAAAATATTCCTTCTTTTAATAGGGTTTAAAGAACTATTGATGCTATTATTCTAATATCTCATTCGTAGTGTAGCAGAGCACAGTGCCCCTGGTCATGGATCAGGGCTCAATTGAGCCAAGTAGGACCCTGAAGGCTATATTATCCATTATCCCATCATTAATGCAGCATCAAGAAACCTCAAAGATGCATTTATGATATTCACTCTTCACTGCAGCTTATTGTGTCCTGCAGATTGGTTGTATATTTCTGCTCTGACTCCAGCTCCTGAGTATTGCCTGTTTGTTCCAAACACAAAATATATTTATTTATCATGGAACTGACCCTGTATGAATGCTTTTGAAAAGTGTCCACTACTCAATGTGTCACTTTCCATGAACAGGCACTGAATTATATTGACAGGCACATTATCAAGGGCTGCTGACTGACAGAATGAATGACTGTGGCTACATGCCGCATTGCCAGTCATTGACTGACTGGGTGCAAAAATTATCTACAACCTTTGGAGATCTAAAGGACTCTGAACTAAGGCTAGAAGAGAAGATATATGCAAGTGATTTACTTGTAGAGCATTTATCAACTTAGTACAAACATCTCAACTATTACCCAAACTACTTCACTAATGTAGTAATTCATTAATGCTTTATTCTCTCTCCTGAAACTATTTTTTAAACATTCCTTTTATGCAATTATTAATGTCATGTTATTTAATATGTGCTTATGTTTCACCAGGGAAATGGTTGGGGTAATAATTTTAAAGGCAGCCACTGCCTCCTGCATTTGTTTTTGAGCCAATGTTGGTTAAGATGCATCTTAGTAAGATTGTAAGGGCAAGGCAAAAACAATACTAGAGACGCCCTGTGGCTGACACATAGTAATCAGTAAGTCTGGTTAAGAGAGAAGGCAGAATGCTTCCTGGACTGTGCTGGAGCTTTAGGAAAACACTAAACTAACCACAAAAGCATTTCATTTACTTGCCAAAACAATTTATTAGCCAGACTCATTTTTGATTGACATAATGGCAGCTTGAAGAAGTAGAGCACAAAATTTTACTTTTTGTAAAAATCACATCTATTGACTAGGAAAAAAAAAGGGTAATAAAATTTTTCAATAAGTGCATTAATTTCAAAACCTCAAAGTACTAATGTCAAATTTACTGGAATCCACTGACCTTTAAGGAGCTTTTAAAGATTTTATGACTTCGACTGTCACATTACTTACCAAGAATACTTAAGAAACTGTTTTTCCTATCTATGGTTTTTAATGTTGAGGTTGTGAAGACTTCCCCTTTTCTGTCACCGTCCTTTTTACTCTCAGTGTTCCCATACTTCGAGCTCTACCTAACAAGTGACTTAATCTTTGACAGGCTGCAGACATCTGTGGTGCTCATCAGTGATGGTGGTTAGAGGAATAAAAGCATCACTGATGAGGAAGAACAAAAAACCCCACCTTCCTCACAGGATTTTTGTGCTACTGCATAACATCTTAGTGAGAGCATGGTTGTTGAGCTACTACTCCAAAACCATGTCCTAGTACCTCCTTGACATGTCTACTCTTACAAAGGTTTACTAGGTAAAGCCTAGATGAAAGCAAACTGTCTTTTAAGGGGTATGGTTTAGGTGAGCAAAGGAAACAAACCGACTTCTCAAACAACCCAAACAAAACTGGCAACAGAACTTTCTGGTAGTATAAGTGGTATATAAAGTAAAGGTTTGCCAGTACAGCTATGGTGCAACAAATGAAGAATAAAAATAGTTCCTGATATAGCTATCAGACAAAAAATTTCCTGCGTAGACCAAGTCCTAGGTAGAAACATCACTTGAACAAAACTAATTAGGGTCTAAAAAGGAAAAGGGTGGATTGTCTCACTTTTATCTGCAAGAAATGAAGGAACAAGACCACAGTGGGCAAAAGACAGCAGGAGTGCCTGTAATAGCTCATTTATGTGCATGTTAAGAGTATGGATTAGGACAACCATTAAAGGGATAAGGACAGTCCCATGGGACTAATAGATAACTAAGAGTAAAATCTATTATTTTTATTCCTAATATTTCATCCTCCCAGTTTAGCAACTGTATAAAAAACCTTCTTTGAGAATTTTGTGTAATTATTTAGCAGTGGGACTCACATAGTAGTACCATGTGTAGTATTGAGATACCACATCATCTCAAGCTTTTTTAACAGACTTCATTAAAAATATCATTAGCTAATGAAACAATTAGGGAGAACTTTTTAATCCATTTGTTTCATCTCTGAAATACAGCTGTAATAGGAAGATGTGCTTGCTTTTTAATAAATCCTGATAATATTCTATTGGTTTAAAGGGCTACACATTGGACTTCACAGATAACTGGTTCAGTCTAAAAATGATAAAACGTGTCAAGATATGAAGATCATTTTATTCCTTGAAAAGAAGTCATGACTTAAAATATTGTGCTTTGGTTGCATGTGCAAGATTCCTATAATCAATCATCCAAAATAAATGACACTATTTAGGAGTTGACTTGGAAGCAGACCAGCTAAAATCTGTTTTAAAAACCCATTAAAAATGGTTAGGAACAGAAAACATCTTAATTTTTATGTATATATGTTGTTTCCTGGTTTAAGTTCAGTGCAATTTAAGTCAATCTACTTAAGCAACAACAAAGTTTTCATGCTAGTAACATTGCCAGTTACAAGCTAAAACTGTTATCTGAAGATATGTACAACTTATTACCAAGGAAATGACTGTTAAATAGTCGAGAATAAAAGTCAGCTTGAAGATGTGGGGTATCCACCAGTGACTGGAAAAGTGAAAGTGACTGGTAAAGAAGGATGGATTTTCCTGCATGTAAATGTATGCTGAAGGACATTCAAAGTAACATACAATGGAGTTAGCATTTTACTACCATGATGCACTAGTGACAGTGGTGGTGGAATATGCAGTGCTGGATATTTAGGCCCCTATTTCTCTCCAGTGTTTGAACTTTACTCAGGTTTGTAATAGGTAGTGAAAAAAATAATCATTACTTGCTCATTAACCAGCATAGAATAAGTTACTGGTTATTTCATAGTTTGAAACCTAGAACACTCTTAATAGTCAATGTAAAGGATGCAGGTTGAAGCATTAGTTAAAATATACAAAGAGTTTATATTATTATTAAAAAAAATCACTAAGAAGCCCTGGGAATTAACATAAGCTAGATCTGCAGAGGTCAATCTATAATGTCATTAATACATTGAAACCCACTCACCTCCAGTGGGATATGCCTCAAATATGTAATTAGTGGCATGGCAGCATTAGTTCAACAAACACATCATGGCAAGAGAAACCTTATGAACATCATAGCAAAAAAACTCCTGACAACTGATTTTTCTTTTGGCCATTTGGCATGTAAAGTATAATAAGTTTATGCACCTGTGTAGTGAAAAATTGGTTCTTTCCTTATGATTCACATAATTTCTTCAAACCACCTTTTCATGAGTAATCTACATTGCCACTATTGGGTCTAACAGATGAAAACCCTAACTTTGTAGCTGACACCTTCATTTTCATTCCAACTGACTGTAGAGCTCCTAATTTAGAGAGAAAAGTATATTATGCATAGCAACAAGACGGGCAGTACCAGATCAGAACTTAAATCTAAGGAAATGAGAAAACACCTTTTTTATACTCACTGTATATAAACATACATGTAGCTCATGAGCAAGCAAAACTAGCCTCTCTCATTTTCCCATTTGCAAACTTAACAGTGATATAAGCATGGACTTCAACATACAATCTTCCCAGTGTAATCTTCTCGCACTGAAAGAGAGAAATCCAGACTGAAGAGTAAAGAAAATACATCCTTTGTTAAACCTGTATTATAGAAACATAAAACTATAAAAAAGTTTGTTATTGCACTCTTGACTTTAAAATCTCCTTTCAAAATATTTTTTCTCCTACAATATAGTCAATCATGCAAGCACAGGGATCCTTGCAGTTAATTTAAGGCTCAGTAAAGACAACCTAAGATAGAAAAAACTCAGGTTTTTGTACTGTTAGCCAATTTTTGCAAGAGGGTGAATTAATTTTGATTTTTTTATTTTAGAAAAGGCCTACCTGTGCTCCTTGGTTATTTTCCTTTTTTTCCTTCATTCTGAATGCCAGAGGAAAAAAAATCAGTTTATTATTGAATCTGCATACACAAAGAAGATTATGAAAGCACATACATGATGACCCATTTCTTAGCTGTTGACAGTGGAGCTGGAAAACTCTGGAAACATTTTTTTTGTACTGTTTGGATTATAAAAGGGTCTGGAATACGCAAACCGATTGGCTTTAATGGATTAGCCATAGCTATCTTAAAAACACTTTTGAGCTTATAAGGACATTCCCTAGCTCTTCATTTTAATGTGAAATTCTACTCTGAAAAGCAACCATCAAAGCAACGCCTTTGTCATCAAACGAGTTTTATTTATGTGTGTGATGCATGCTCCTCTTAGTAGCTCAGTTAACTTTTGGTTTTATATAATACTCAGAGGGAACTTGAGCATTCAGGCTCTGCATTCTTAACTGAATCCCAGTGGGAAGATCAGATAGCATCTGGCCTTTATGAATCAACATAGGGTCGCTGCTGGGAAGGAAAGGGTAGTGATTTTTTCCCATTTACTTTTGAACAATCATAGCATACCTAGTGACCAGAATCAGTTCCTCCTCTCTTCCCCTGCAGCAGGCAATGTAGTGGCAATTGCTTTTCAGTCTTTCACCCAGTCTAGTGAACTAGGCAAACACAAAAGCCTTGATTCATTAAGTGACATCTCAACTCTTAAGAGTCCCTGGGAAACAGGTCCAAGCCACCAGTGTTAATTTATCATGAAGTTCCTGTGGTAGTACATTTCCTCCATATCACTTCACATCCCTGCCACGGAGGCATTCCACCTCTGTGGGACCATCTAGCCTATGATCCAACCAAAACCAGCTCAGTCTGACTTGCAGATGTTAGTGCATTCAACTTTGGTTGGGATATAAGTCCTTCTCTTGTAAATGGAAAACATTTTGACTAAAAGCTGTCAAATTGCAGCAAGTAGTGAAGTCCACAAGGCTTTTTTCAATGTCATTTTACAGAGGGAAAGAAAAAAGCCTTTAAGGAGAGCAAATAAGTCATGGGATTGGGTTTCCAGAGGGCTTTTTGGGATCCTTTTAGACCAAGAGTTTTCTAACATGGTCAGAGCAGGGGCTGTGTGAAACTCAGTAATTTTGACTGTCATGCTATTTTTCAGTTCCAGCTTTCATCACTTTGTGCCTTTTGGGTCTAGTTTTGCCTCACTTAAGTGGTTGTCAATGTAGAATAAATCACATGAAGACTACTTAGGGCCATGCTCTTCACCCAGCCCACATACTAGAGGAAGGAACTAAATCCTCAGAAATAAAGGGGTATACTCTCCTACTCAGTATGGCTATTGAAATGCTGGAGAACTAACTGTTACACTGAAGATGAGAAATAATTGTTTTCTCTAACATGTACTCAATTCAAATTCGAGAGGACTCACAGACCTCTGCTGCTTTTTTAGAAAATCAGGAAAAAATCTGCTGTGTCTTTTGAGCACAATGCATGACTAGAAGAGAGCAATAAAGAATGTATTGCACAATGCACGAGTAGCTGCAGCACAAATTAATATATTGTGATGGGTTTAGGAGACAGAGGGGTGTCCAGAGCTGGACCTGGAACAGTCAAGCCAGTGATTCATGGCTTTCAGTAGTGAGGCCAATGATTCTTGAATCCCAGCCTTTGCAACCATGCCTTGCCATTCATTCTTTTTCAGATGCAAAATATTACAGACATTCTTTCTCTAAGAGAAACATGCTAAAGGAAACTGGGACTAGCTAACAAACTGGAAACTTAAGCACTCCTTTACATTTTAGGACAGGGGATAAATCGGGATCTTGATGTACATTTTTAAAGAAGAAAAAAAAGAGTGGCCTGAATCTGACTTACTCTTGCATAGGAAGCTCATGTAAGAGTGAAGACTCTAGAGAGGAGCTGGCTTCACAGTAGGAAAAGCTTTTTTGGTTACTATTAGCAGCCTGAGGTGTGCTGATCATTTTATTCCTGGTATTTTGCCATCTCTTAACAAGCATTGCCACAAAATGACTCATGAGAAGGGGTTTTTGAATGGAGTTCAGTCATTTTGGCAGATTGCAACTCTGATCATAGGGAAACGATTTACTTTTCCAATTACGTGGTCAAGGTGCAACTGTAAGTACTGTAGAGTCTTCTCTTCTCATGTTAACCTATCAGGAATGGCCAACTAATAAACAGAAGAAAGTGAGTATTTGGTGAACCGTATAGTCAGAAACTGTACAAAAAGTCTTCAGGCCATCAATTGTCCTTCATTATTTGTGTGCTGCTCTTGAAGACTCTTCTTGGAATTAGTTTTCAGAAACATATTTCAAAAGCTTACTACAGATACAAAAATTGTAATTCCTCTTTTTTAATAGTTAGCTTTTGAAGCTACTGACCTGTCAGCTCCTACCCTTCATCTGGTGAGGGTTTACATCAACTTTCTAGTGGAAAACAATCTGATGTAAAGTTGAGCTAGACCTTTGCTAGACAAATCTCATTAAAACAGAAACCTTAAACAAACGGAAGGCTTTGTCATCTACACACTTGTTCTGAATATCTAATCCACACAGTGGTTTGTTGACCATAAACACTTTGCCCCTTTGGGAGCTGAGAGTGATCTCCTTCACACGTCTTAACTTCAAAATATTGCTTTCATCTTCTCTTTCCCCCTTGATTCCTCTCTCCCTCTGATCACAGAAATCCTCTCAGTAACTGTAACTCAACACTGGAAAGCATTCCAGCATTTCACGGATCCTCACATCCGTTACTGTTTACACGACTGTATTCCACAGCCAGGCAGTACTGGGCTGATCCCTGAGTCACTGAAGTCAGAGGAGATTCTACCACAGACAATAATAAGCAAATTTTGTGGCATATTTTGTATTACATCCAGTGGATTTTTTTTTAAAGGTATTTTTCACTTAATCTAAATAACAGGACATCAGTATCTAATGGGGATATTCTTTCTAACTTTGCTCAGCATAAAAAGCTTTTTCATTTACTATACTTTTGGTTCAAGTGCACAAAATTAAGTGGGGCAGTTAAAAACAGGCAAATAATGTACCTGATGATTTACCATATTTTATTTACATTATTATATAGCTATTTGATGTAATATTGTCTGCTCCTGTCATTCTCTGCAATGTGTTCGATGATTCAGGGAATAAAAACCCAGGGTTAGCAAATAAATGAGAGCAGAATTGGCAGCACACCAAGTCTGCTTTATTTGACTGAGAGAGAGATGTGTTACATGGCCTGTTTGTTTAAATTACGCCAAGAGCTGAGATACACCAGGTGTTGTGGTTCATGGAATAGAGCCCTTAAAATGTTTGCAAAAAACAGATTTCTGTTTACTGGTTTGCCAGAATACAAAACCAGAAGGTTTACACTGAGAGGTTGAAAGAACATGACGCTGTGCTACCATTTTGCTATTATTTTTATTAATTAAAGTTAGATATATGTCTCATATATATTGACTATCCAATCCCTGTGTGTCTGTCTCTACACTGGAATATGTAGTATATGTAATTACATACAATTATTCTAATGACTTATCTTAATGACTCTGAAATACCATAAGACATTCTGAAATATCATAATACAAATCAAGCTGGGCTATCTTTATTCAGCTAAACTCCTGTTAAGTTCAGTAAATGGGAACTGGGTCTGAGAGATTTAATATTTTAGAGTTTTTTCCCCCAATGTCTCTTCCGTCAGAGACAGCTAGATAGAGTGGATTAAAATCAAGGAGATTCTGAGCTGTTCTTTCAGGATGGGCATGGAAGTAGTGTCACAAAGAGACCTTAGTAATAAACTATACTTAAAAATTGTTCAGTTTCCTTATGATCATACTGAGGATGCATTCAGGTATTCACAGCAGAGGTGGCTGGGCCTCTAGCTTTGTGCTGCTCTCCACAGCATCCTGCAAAGCAAGCAGAGTGGGCAGATGACTGATCCTCACCCACTTCATTGGAAAGTCAGCCAAGGCAGTTCAACCTACGAGAGAAGACTGTTAGAAGTAATCCACTTAACTTTGCAGTGCTGTGGGGCCAACAACCTTTGTCAAGGGAAGAGGTTAAACCAGCAGGAGTGTTGTCTTAAGTTAGGAAAGTAGTTTCTGCAGTGAAGATCAGAATACAGCCTGAATCAAGTTCAAAACTTGAACAGAGAGAGAGGTGGGGGAGAAGAAAGAAGGGGGAAGAGGGGAAGAGGACAAGGACAGGAGGAGAGAGAAGAAGAGAGAAAGAGAGAGTACTCATTCCCACTTAAACTCTATGATCTCTTACCAGTACTCTGAACAAAACATATCTATCAACAAAATAAAGGCTAATGCATGTGAGGCTTCTTTAACTCTCACCACTCATTTACTTGTTTTAGAGATTTTCTTCTCCACCTTGAATAGAAAAAGATTACTTTTTAAAAACCAACTGCAGCATCAGGGACATGAGCTATCTTCCAACAAAAGTACATTGTCTCAGATTCAGTTATCTCTGAGACTGCTTTTTTCCCTGTATCTTTTAGTTGTTATAACTTACAACTGCCTGGAGTGCTTTTGTTGTCTGATTCAACATCATGATGGACAAAACATTCCTACTGACTCTCTCTGGAACCCTCTCTCTTGAAGCCTGCCAAAGCTTGAGTTTCAGCATGCGCAGAACATACTGCAAGTAAAGTCTGCTTAATCTCACTTTGCATTTAGCAAGAGGATATTGGGAAAGTCCCAGAGAAATACTGAGATTTGTGTTGATCTAATGAAGAAGATAATAATGCTATGCTTACATGGAATCATGTACTTGTGTACGCTGGTTAATGTGGCTGAGTTGGGATAAATAAATAAAGAATCCCTAGGATAAATTAATAATTTCAGCAAAGTTGGAGGTGAAACTTCAATTGACTGTAGTGGGACCAGCATTTTGCCTCTGCTTTTTTGGCTCTGTAGTGTATTCATTAATATATGTGTATGCGATCAGTTCCCAGGCTGTGGAAGAGACAGAGGTTACTGCTGAACAAAGAAATATACACAAAGAAATAGACACTTTCTTCAAAAGTCAAGAATCCCCTCACTTTCCCATTAATATGAGCACAAATTTCAGAACACAGGACGAATTATATGTATAAAAACAAACTACTGCTTATCTCACTGCTGAAGTTTTTTAAAACCAATTTTAATGCTTTTGCGAGCAAAGCAGATCAAATAGGTCTCATCTGCCAATACATTATTCCATTTGTATGTCAGTACAACTTTATTGATTTTTGTGCTATTATGGTTGTGTAAAAATGCAATAACACAGTGTTGAATCAAACCCATTCAAAGACTTACTGATGGTCCTGTTCAGAAATCAGATGAATTAAGAAAAGCAAAATGTGCTGAGAGGAGATGATGTTTCAGATATCCTGTAGTGGGAGGAAGGATCACACACTACAAAAAAAAAGGTGGTTTCTGTCATAGAACGCGTTTCACAGTGGAGAAATGATGTGAAATGTCAGGATAATATACGGTTTGTTTAAAAGCCTCATTATTGTCTAAAAAAAGCCTTTCACTTTTTCCTTTTTGAGAACTATACTGATCCCCAATTCTGCATCTCTATTTCTTCAAAGAATAAAGTTTCCTAAGTATGGGTTGCAGAGACAGGAAGATTTGTAGCTTTGGGACTTGGGACAAAATCTAATTTTAGTAGGCTCTATGTTTCTTCTTATAGTGGTGAGGCAGAATATCAAATGAGCTGTTTAGCTGTGTTAACACGTTTGCACTGGTTACAATGTTCATTTTCATAATTCTTTAAATGACCAGCTTTCACCCTAACATGAAAGCAAGCCTTATTCCTTTAAGCCCTCAGTTCACCCAAGTTACTAAAAAATGGGGCCTTATTATGAAGTTTAGTTCACATTAGCCAGCTGTTTGGTTAGAGTAATTTAAACCAAAATAAGAGTATTGCTTTTCTCTAAATAGATGTTGTAGGCCACAATATGTTGTGCACTTGAACTGTGTTATATCACTTTCGGACATAAGACTCAAATGTGAGAAAAACATGTGTGATAAAACAAGACCAACATTGGTTTTGATGTAGTTTGAACAAAGGTGCAGAAAAGTCAATGAGCCTCAGAGCAGCCTAAATGCTTTGTTAGCCTTTTACTACAACATTACATATTTCATGCAAATAATGGAACAAATTTAAAGTTACTATTCATGTCAAGTGATTTCTTTGAATCTATATTTTATATTTTACAGATCTTGAACAGTAACATTTTTCTTTTTAGTGCAAAGTTGCTCAAGGTTCACTGGAGAGTGTTTTAAATTGCTGCTTTCATAGAAATAACAATGTAAAATGACATTATGATGTATAGCACCCTTCTGAAGACTTGAACCAGTGCAGCAGCAAGTCACTAAAACCTCTGGAAATGAAGCAATCTCCAGGGCACTATTGTCCAATTGTCCTAACTAGATCATTTTTAATTAGTTGCAGTTAATTTCAGTTGACAGCACACTGAAATATCAAATTAGAAAGCACAGAAAAACACACACTGGAATTTGGAAATTATCATTGTTGGATAGCTTCCCTTTTATAGAAGAGAACTGGATCTGATTATTGCCTGCCTTAATCTATATAATTTTCATTAATTTGTTTCTACAATAAAGATAAGACATGCAGTGTTGCTAAAGTAGTGACAGAGCTTTAGCACTTAGCCAGCTGACATGCATCAGGCTAATAACTAGTCCATAGGCATTTTCTATTGAAGAATTCAGTATCTATCAATTCTAACAATTGCCAGTGTTATGGCTAAAATGGTTTAGGATTGTGGATACAACAGGCTACAAATTATCTACATTTTTGTCCCATCCTGTCTCAATGGGTTGGTCATTCCTGAAGGGAACTCAAAAGACCCAAGCTGAGGAACAATCCTGGATTTCTAGAGGAACTGAGATTTACCCTTCTGTGGAGATATGTTAGAAATCCCACATTTGTCAGTGCTAGAGGAATCCAATCTGAGGGATTTTGCTACCAAGACATGAAACATGGCCACCTAAGAATCCAAACAATGGCAGCCTTGCAGCAGTTACTTTATCCCTGACTGTCCTGGAATAAGCAACCTGTAGCAAATTCAGCACAGCTTCAGGGTGAGGAACTGCTGGATCTTCTCCTTTCTGATCAGTACAGTCAGAGCACTAGAGAGTTCACACAGAGGTCTGCTGTATCCTAAGGCTAATAGAAATGCATATCAGAGTAGTGGCTGTCTTTCCTTCCATGTCCCCTTAGCACCATCAGTTGGCACCAATTTGCCTTAGAGATATAGATAGAAGTGCTATAGATCATACATATCACAGCACAGATAAGTCACTGAATTAGAATACTGAATTATGCTGTTAAGTGTTTTGATTTTGTAGATATTGTCAGGCCATATCTATGACAAATGAAAATGCTACATCATCTAATCTTAACACCATTAGAGGAAAAATATGTCTACGAGGTCAAATGAAGCCAAATTTTCAGTAAAGTAATTTTAATGAAAAGATATACCTCTACAATTTAAAGTGCAAAACAAACCTTCTCAAGTGAATTTAATAAGAATGAAAGAACCTAAATCATCATCTGTAAGAACTGAAATCCTAGACTGACAACACAATAGACAGGGGAAGACACAGTGCTCACTGTTCTGTGTGCCAGTGCCCTTCTATCACAGCCAAAAGGGAAAAAGTCCTCCAAGGACCTTGTGTGGGCCTGTTCAGTCCTTACTAATTACACTAAATTTGCCTGAAGGAGAATAGGTAGTACCGTGAGGTATTTTTCCCCTTCTCTGCCAGCTCCTCTGCACATGGACTAAAACAACTAACTTGCTTCACAAACCAGTTTCCAGATGACAGCTGCTTGTATAGCCAAAAGAGTTACATGCAGCAGATGTAGTGTAACTTGGTCTTTGTGGAGTTTCCTCTCTTACAAATACAATATAATTTCATCTCTCTGTGATCATTTTGCAATTTCACATATTTTTACTCATCAGATTTTCAAAATTTGGAAATTTGATCATGAAGACAACTGAGCTAGTGGGACTGGGAGCTGCCTGAAATAATACATTTCTGGGTATCTTGTGATAACTGGGTCAATGAGACATATTTTTCAGGAAAATACAGCTGGAGGAGCAGTTACAGTTTCATCACCATTTACCGAAAAATGCAAATTAGGAATCTGTATAATTCTCAGAAAGAAACTTGTACTCCCTCAAACAAGGTCTCTTTTATTGAATTATGTTGTACAACAAGAAATTGTTTAGTTAGTCTTATGAAATCAAGAAACCTTCTAATTATCAAATTGTTTCATGCTGGTAAATATGATAGCTAAAAATACAAAAATATTTCCATGAAGATCAAGATCTTATTATATCCTGAATCTATTCAAAACACTTTACTTTTTCCACTGAAAATATATTTGATTGTGTTACAAGGGCAAAAGTTTTGAACGACTGAAGAAGTTAGGTCATGCATTTTTACTTTTTTTTTTCAAAGCAACTTGAGCATTCAGTCTTATTTAGAGCCACCAAAGATCAAGTTCACTTGATCATTCAGTCTTATTTAGAGCCATCAAAGATCAAGTTCATTTTATTACAGCATCCTGCTTCTCCACCTGCAATCAGAGATCCACTAGGCCAGCTGCAGTGAGCAGTCTCCTGGGACCTTACACTAGGAATGGGCCAGACTTACAAATGATGTAGTAAAAATCGAAAGCACAAGTGAAGACTCAGTTCCATAAAAACCCAAAGTCTAATCTAGAATAAAATTCTGGTATTTTGGTACCCTGTCCAGAGTCCACATTACTAGACAAATTGATCTTTAATGAGGAAGCAGACAGAATTGGACTGGGCTCCTTTTTACAGCACAACCTATATAATTTCTGCTGCGTCAAAATGTCAGACATTATTTGATTTCTTTCTTTCCCTTTCTTTCTTTCTTTCCCTTTCTTTCTTTCTTTCCCTTTCTTTCTTTCCCTTTCTTTCCTTTGTTCTTTCGTTCGTTCTTTCTTTTTTTCTTTCTTTCGTTCTTTCGTTCTTTCTTTCTTTCTTTCTTTCAAGGTCCTTTTTCCTTAGAGGGGAAGAATCTTCCTGTGGCTGTGAACCAGTGCAAACTGCCATAGG
>JAYRBT010000178.1:13789590-13813967 GCA_036023395.1 Myiotriccus ornatus
AGTGAGATATATTTAACAATGATTTCCCATGCTTCCAGCAGTTCTTATCCTTCCTCACAGCAATATGGAGGGCCTTAAAAAGGTCTTATATGTTCAAGTTATTTCACTTTTCATTTAGGTTTCAGTTTTCATTTAGAAGTTTTAGAAAATCATGGCCACTACGACAACTTTTAGGTTTCCCTGGATGCTCTCTTCTGCACAGATTTTAGAATAGAATGAGAAAGTAGGGGTATGATATTTATTCCTGCCATGAGTTGGCCATCACAACTTGCAGTTTGATGTACCAGCATCCTATTTTTATTTCAATGGCCTGTGCAGGAAAGTTGATAAAGTCAGGAGAACATACTGGTTTTGCCAGATGAAAATAAAAATGTGATCATACTTCTTTAGAACAGAGAGAACATTTGCCCTGTCAGCAATCATCATCAGGAACATCCCCCCATCTGCACAAATTCCATTTTATCTGCATTGAGGTTGGTCCAACTTGCCTTTTAGCCTACCAAGTGATCTGGTTCTACAAGAAAGAAGAGATTAAACCTTCCAGTGTGATAGGGAAGACAGCTGAGTGCCATCTGCACATTAATAAGTGCACTTATGGTCTCAAATGTTCTCACATACATATCAAATAAACGAGCTGCACAGAATGCCACCCTGTAGAGTTTCCTATAACAAAGGGCCTACTAAAAAAATCCTCCTATAACATTATTTAAGATTTATTGGAAGGAAAAGAATTGACTCAGCAAAGATCAACCATACTATTCCTATCAGATACCCAGACAAGCCAAGAACATCTTGTAATTAATTGTACAAAAAGCAGTTGAAAGATACAACCATTACGTATTTTGTTCTGAAATGAACAAAGTATACATGACTTCCTGAAATAATTAAATTAACTGCATGCACTTCTGCTTTGCAGCAAAATCCCTTCTTCTTCAATTTCTGAGTTTGATTTCTGTCAGGCTTACCACAAGATTGATATGAGGCAGCTGTACCAGCTGTACCATT
Source organism: Myiotriccus ornatus (assembly GCA_036023395.1). Classification (NCBI taxonomy): domain Eukaryota; kingdom Metazoa; phylum Chordata; class Aves; order Passeriformes; family Tyrannidae; genus Myiotriccus; species Myiotriccus ornatus. Next base: position 13,790,596 of record JAYRBT010000178.1, read on the forward strand.
GCAGAAGATGGATTTTTGAATGTATATCCTGATCACCTGCTAAAGGTAACCCATGCCTTATCTTTCTGTAGAAAAGTGACGAAAACTTGGTTAATAAACCACTGCCTTTTTTACAGCCACACTGGGTAACTACTATCTTTCTCTCTTTAGAAAAAAGGTAACTGATAGGTATCCCCATATTGTGTATGTAAGAATTAAAAACCACCTAAAAACTTTGATATATATATTTCTCATAAAAACACTCCCACTTTCTCAGAATCTGCCCATTAAATTTTAATACTATGATCTGCAAAGCACACGGAAGTTACCTACCATGTGGAAAAGTGGGCTAACTACACTTCTGCAAGCAAGATGCACACTGACCTGCCAGCAGTGATTCCAATATCCAGAAATTTATTAGTAGAAGCCAGCCATATAGCAAGTGGCTTTATTTACCCCTTTCTGACTTTCTCAACATGTAGGAGCTCCTTGAACCTAATGGCTACTAAACTAAAGACTACGTCAAACACAGGCACTCAACAAACAAAATTTTTTCCCCCCAGTTAAAACAGTGATGCTACTATGGACATACTGGTCCGTGGCCAAGTCAGCACTTGCACTGAAAAGCAAGGTTAGTGATCACAGATGATCATTACTGGCTATGAATAGATAACAGGTTACTATTTTTAGATTGAGTGATGCCATAAAAACTGTAGTACTTTCCTTGAGACAGCCAAAGTAGAAAAAGTTTAGTAAGCCATACTTCTGCTAGAATTTCCTGTTTTCAAGCTCCAAATGAATGTTGGACAGATGTTTGCTCATGCAAAACAAGTCCTCATTCTAGGATAATATGAATGGGATTTTAAAAAAATTTAATTAACTGATTGATGTTAGTGACATAGAAGGTATTATACTACATGACAGAAAAGCGGACTAACTCATCAACAGCACAATGAATGTATGACACTTCAGATGCCAAAAATGGCAGTATGTAAATGAAATAAAATGATTTTTCATGAAATAAAAGATTTTTTTAAACCATACTTACCCAAGTTATTGCAGTTGGTATAGCTGAAGGAAGAGATTTTAAATCAGTGTGGCACCACATGGGTGGGAAAGTGGAAGGAATTGAATTTTAAGACAAATCACTTCAAAACTGACTAAGAAATAGCAATAGGCTCAATATAGGAGATGTAAGAACTTAATTTGAAGGCTTTGCTATGCCATCCTTGCAAATCATATTAGACCCTAAAATTACAATGGACATACTCTTTTTCAACCTTGGGACATGGGTGAAACAGGATCATGAAGTGCAGGCCTTAAGAGCAGCCGCTCAGTTTGGTTTCTGCTCACTGTGCAAGGCATAAACCGCATCTCACATCCCCTTCATGCCTTTTGTGCCCAAAGAGCCACAGAGGCTATGCAGCACTGATGCATCCTTCTGACCAGAGCACAGACAATAAGCAATGATTTCTGTGCAGCTGCTGTGGGCTTGGAATGGCAGATGGAAGACAGAGGAGACTGAATTGTGGAAGGAGAAAGGATATAAGGTATAACCAAGAGGCTAGCATCATAGGGGCAGAGGAATTTATTCCTACAGTTCACACACTGGGAAGTAAGCCTAAAATTAGATCTCATCTCTTCCTCTGTCAGCAGTTGTCTGTGAAACTCTTAGATGAAGTTTGTATCTAATTTCTTTCTAATGACTAATACAGAGAGAGGGCAGTAGTCCTTCTTTGGCAGCCACTTGGTAATTTAAATGCTAGGAGTCTGTACATGGATCTAATAATCTAAAATCCTTTGCAGATAAGCAAGCAGTTATGCTCTAAGTATTGCTTGTTTTAAAACTGGAAAAATAAAGTAATATTTTAATAGTTCTGTGTGTCAATCAAGATTTAGGTAACAAGAACCAAACTAGCCACACAGCCTTATTTTGGTTCCTTTCTCTTGTACACCATGAAGCATTCTATTTATTCCATAAAATTAGTGAACTACTCAGAGCACAGACTGGATGCTGTGTCGAGATCAGTGCAGTCAATGAACCTGGTGTGTGACAAGATTCTTACTTCATCTCTTCCATTAGTTAAATGTGAAAAAAAGCAATTATGGCTAACACCACTGAATGCCACTGTTAAGAATTGGAACTTATTTTCTTCAGTCAAAGAATTTTTTTATGAAGCTGAACAAGCCACTTTAAGACTTTAGAGTGATCAACATGAAACACTAGCCAGTTCAGACTGTATTTGTTATTGACTGGTTTCACTTTGAACTGTAGATCCTTTTTGTAAAAAGCTAAAGGCTGAGGGAAATCAAAGCTGTAGATGTCTCAACATGGACGTCTTGGAAACTCTAAAAACAAATTTTAAAAAAATTAGAAAGGTGAAAAAGATAATTCAGTGACAGTTTTGAAGTAGTCTGTGGCCATACAGTGAATTTTACAATGAATGTAAAATGGTAAGAGGTAAACAAATATCTTTCTTATTCAGTAGCAAGAATCCAAAGGACATAACAGTAAGGACTAACTACAACATTTACGGTTGTTGGGGGAGAAGATAAGATCATTTTAGATGCTCTGTTTCCTGATTCAGAGAAACATATCCTTGCAAGATCATCTCTAGAGAACTATACAGAAGTCCTAAGGAGGTAGGACCTACCAAGAAATCTCCTGTATTCTGTTTTGGCACTTCTTGATTCAAGATCTTAAGCTGGTTTAGTAGTAGTCTTTTAATGGTTAAACTTCTTCTTGCAAAGATATTCTACTGTTTCTTGAAGATATCTGTGTAAGGTGAGAGGGGAATCAAGGTTGACAGTGATAATGTGTGTTACCCACCAAGCTCTGGGATGAAAGCAATTATCAACTTCTCATGGGGCAGATGTCTGGTGATTCTGAGCTGCAGCATCCCAGTGCAATATGGCAAGCTCACACAAACAGCAGTTCATCTGGCTGCCAAGATGGGAAAGGTTTGCAGAGAGGAGCAGAACAGGCTTGGCCTCTATGTTTTGGGCTCTACAGTTAGGCATTGCTAATCTAACTGCACACCAGCAGAGTTTCTGACTTGCCAGTCAGCCAAAGGGGAAACAGAAACACAGGCAGAAGCCAGTGTAAATAGAGTTGCCAAGAGACATGGGAGAAGAAATATGAGATCAGCCTACTTTGTACCTGGAAGTGGAATATCTTTATATTTCCCTATAATAGTTCTCTGGCAGGCAGAGACAGCTCAGCAGCTTCCAAACACAAAGACACCAGACCCTGAGTTCAGAACTCAAGCTGAGGAAGTGCAGGTTTAACTAGAACTTAAATGAAAGATGTAAATCACAAATTCAACCAGGCAGAAGTAACAGCACTTGCAATTTGCCTTAAATTGACTTTGAAATAAATGTCTTGTGGTACTGCACAGACCCACACACCAGTGCTGGTAAAGGTTTTTCTAAGACTGCTCTCCAACTCTCTTGTGATCGTTACAGGTGATCGGTAAAGACATTCCTCTAAAACTGCTAATCTAAATATCTATACCTGATCTCAATACCTACTGCTAATGCTTGATGTTTCATAATCAAATATCCAACACATACGATATACACAAACAGCAACATAAGGCCTGCCATGTAGTCAGAGAAGTGTCAAAACTTTTTGCTTCAAAATAAGTGTGGGAAAAAAATGACAATCTGGATTATTTCCTTGTCATCTCATTTGTAGGATGGATATTAAGCACACCGTATTTGCTACAATTTGCAGGGCTGTACTTTACTTATAAAGAGACATTTCTCATCTGCCATTCAACAAACATCAATTTCTCACTCTTTTTTTACAATCTATTTATCAAGAGATACTGTAGAGTCTTATTCTCCTCCCTGTATTACTATATTCTCTATGCACTGGGATTTCTAAAACAGACTGTGCTTTCTCTCGCAATATGAGATACACAAAGAAAAAGATATTCACTTTGGCTCATCTGCTATGTCAATCACAACTGCGTGCAAAGAATTGCTTTATGACCACTACTTTAGTGCTTTTGAAAGCTTTATAAAATTTTTATGCTATATAGGCATGCTTTTGGATAGCCTGTCAGTCAATATTCTAGAGCTTTGAAAGGGTTTTAATATAGTACATGCTGATTATATATCTAGAGCTTTACATTATATAATTACAAACAGCTTTCCTTCAAATGGATACAGGCTCCCTTCACCCCAGAAGCACAGCCAGCTCCAGCTGAAATACCAGCAGATAGTTTTCAATTGGAAAGGACATTGCAAAACCATTTCAGTCAAAATAAGAAATTGCAGCAGGAGAAAAATCCTCTGTTGAAACCATTTGGAAAATCCAAGTGGGCATAGTGCTACATCTCCAGACTGGAACGCATACAGTCTTGTCAAAATATTCAGCTGGTGTAAGTCACTGTCACTCCACTGCTTTCAAAATAGCATTGCTGATTCATATCAGATGGTGAATCGGCCAGCTCTTTCTCAGCTTAGGATAATTAGAAGGTTGATACATCCAGCAGCACCGACACTCCCCTCTACCACTGGGACACAGTCTCAGGGAGAGGCACAAGGCTCCTCCTTCAGTTTCCCCCGTATGTCTGTCATCCAAATATTGACTCACTGCTCAACTCATGAAGTCTGACAAGATTGTAAATGTTACTGATACGACAGGGTGGTTTAATTGCATCAAGTGTTTGGGTTTTTGTTGTTTTGGTTTGTTTGTTTATTTTTTCTTTTTTAATAAGCTACACAGAGTAGTGGTACATTGTCTAAAAAAGTTTAAAATCTCATAGTTGTCGCTTAAGGTTAAAGGTACAACTTCCTCCTCTGTCTAAAGAGGAGAAGGTAGGCAAAAAATTCAATAGTTTTATCAGAGGCAAGCAAAATTTATTATATGAGAAGACCCTGGGAGGCTTGGGATTGTAGATGGTATTGATATATGCCTTCCAGGAGCTTAACTAAAATGTTATTTTGTATCTGCCATAAAACATAAGAAAATATTGATGGCTTTTTTTAAACTTCATGTCAGCAGGGTATAATCAAAAAAGGAGAGAATAAAATAAAACACGGAAGATCTTTCTTCCTTGCTGAAGGGAACTTGCATACCTTTATTTTTAGAGCTGAAATCTAATGTAATGCTTATTTGGTTAACTGGGCTTCAGCTTGTGGTTTAGTTTAAACATTTTTTGCTTGCTTTAGTCTTACAGGGATTGTCTGTGGGACTGTAATGTCTTTTGAAGGGACAAATTGGCGAGCACAACTATTAGCTGGGTGACATCAAAGAGCATTAATCTTTTGTTCTATAGCAAGGCCAAGACCACATTAGTGCATTTCACCCAGTCATTATTAAGACTGTAGCCCAAGGGTGTAATAAATGTTTTATGGCATGCAAACCAAGGTAATGGAATGCAAATTCCATAATACATCCATACATTTATTTTCTAATAGAGTAAATGATGATGTATTTTATCTAAGAAGAGCTCCTGAATGACAGCACAAGTTCAGAAATTCAGAACTGAAGATAAATATATCCCTTACTTGGTTTGGGACAGCTATTTCTATGAGACAAGAGGGAAGAGAAGTCTGCCCTGTTAGAAATTACCTAGTAAAAAAGCTTTAAGAGCAAACATTTTCATCTTGTTCTTTAAGGTAAATCTCTTTCTGGGAAGGTGGATGTGGTTATCTTACATTTTTATTTCTAATTACATTTCCCTCTTTGAATACTAATGGATTATTTTGCTTACATTTGCCTTAGAAATATATGGGAACATTAATGCATGTGATTTTAAAGGCATCAGGGCAGGCATTTTCCCAGCAGAACTTAAGTTATGCTTTCTTATATTGTATTGAGAATCTGAGGGATTAAGAATTCTTCCTGAGGTACAACAGTTTAAGTAACCTAAATAAAAATATAAATATATGTCAGTGTTCTTGCTACTTTAACCCATCAAACTACACTGCCAGGGTTCCGGGAGTCACAGTGCTGGTTGACTGGATTAGTGTGTGAAGCCTCTGTAAGCCATTTTATCTGCCCCTAAGAAATGTTTTGATTTCATTCTCACCTTATTTCCTGATGATGCACAGTGGTTTTGATCCCACCTAATAGACAGTTTCATGTTCATTCAATGCTGTGTTTCTCAGATAGAAATATAGTAACTGAAAGAGTAAATTGTATTACAGAGTGTAGTCCAAGTACACACTCAGGACTGGTAAGTAAGTTCTAAGACTATAAAAAGCCTCATAACTGACTAAGGAGAATGGACAGGGAAATGTTCTCAGTGACAGCTGCACACCAAAGTCTGGATCTTGCACAGCCAGAACAATACAGTAATGCATGACAGGAAAACAAATCTGTTTGAATTCTGTTCTTTCAATCCTTATTCTCCAGGGTAATATCTTTCTCATGTCATTCATAAGGCAAAAGGTTTGTCTTTGTGAACTAAAATTTAATGACAAGGACATCAAAGTGTTCTAGGCCCCCTCACATAATTTTTCACTGAGGTAAGTTGTCTCTACGACCCTGGATCATCTGCAGGATTCGGTTCCGAGTCACATTCCTGGCTGAAAACATTTAGAGTCTGATTCAAAACATACAGGAATTATTGGAAAGATTCCCACTGACTCCACTGGTCCTTGGATCGGGCCTTTTATAGAAATATAATATTTAATATATCCCTACTTGTGTTTTCTATCCTTGAGTGAAAGTTTATAAAGAGAATAACTCAAGGGGACAAGTTCATCCCCGCCACCACCGGAGTTACCCATAGCTGCACCCTGGAGCCTCACTCTGGATATGGAAGCAGTCCCTTTATGTGTCAGTGCTCCTGATAGCTGGGGCATGCAAGCACTACTGTGGTGACTGAGGAGTTCCAGGTGAGGGGAAACTTTCTGCCAAAGGGAAGGAGAACAGATCCTTGAGTAGCACTGTTAGGGACTGAGAAAGCACAATTAGTTCCTGCTGTGGTTGGCAGAATCTCACTGAGGTGGTAGTGCCCCTTAGTTAGGCTTCATGGTCCAGAAGTTCTAGCAGGGAGTGATGATAACAAAGATGGACAAAATGATACAGAAAATATTCTGAACAAGACAGACCAGTGCACTTAATTTCAACAGACCAACAAAAGAAAAACCTGCTGTTCACACACACAGCCTGGGGTGTTGCTGAAATATTATTCTTTTAGCATACTAGGCAGTTAGACCTTTACTTTGCAGCAGAGAAGGAAGCCAAAATGAGGAAGAAAAAGCATAAGCTGTGGTACATATCTCTTATCTAATAGAGACAAATATGTCCCCAGAAGAAGACATGCAGTTGTTCTTAACTTTGGGAAGTGCAAGAAAGAAAGATTTCTTCACAGAAGGATTTAATATACCAGACCCACTAGTTGCCAACTATGATAACAACCTCTGAAATAATCCAGTATTAGTTTGATGTTTCTTTAAAATTTTAATAAATGTTAAAGTCCACCTAGATTATGTCTGTGCACTATCATCTCCTAGGGAGAAAGCTCAGGCTATGAGATTACCTGGAATACATGACTGAAGTCCTTGCTTACTGTGTTCTCAGGATTCAGGGACCCTCTTGCAGGCTAGGATTAAAGTATGATGTGTCTTACAGCACTGCATCGTGGAACTTTCATCGAGCATCAGCGGCTACAGAAAATTTTTATCTGCAGTGTAATCTATGACTTGGCATGACTAATTCCTCCTTATATTTTACTCCTAAGAATTATAAAATTATGCAGAGTAACTACCTATTATTTTAAGTTTCAAAATACTGATATAGATGCTGTAGTTTACGTAACTGAGCAACTTCTTTGACTTTATTTTCCCTAGAAAAGGATCAGAATCTTCAGGCTTAGACACATTTATCAGTATTAGCAATCTAGGTTTGGCTAGTAAATTAAATAATTTCAGTAACAAAAAGGCTAAAAGCTGTAATGAATAAACCCCTAAAAAAATAAAAATCAATATTCACCTGGCATTTAATATCCAAATTGAACAATTAAAAGAGTCTTTGTCATGATGTAAGCACTCACTATTGCCACACAGGATTTATTGAATATCTGACAAGGAGTGAGAACCTCTGAAGGCAGCTGTTAGAAAGCACTTAAATTTACTGCCCACTTTTGTAAGATTTTTTGAAATAATTATTGTAAAACACTATGCTAACTTAGCAGTTATAAACCTGTCAACCACATAAATTAACTAAGTGGTGGAATCTCATTGGTATACCAATGAAAAATGTTTGGGTTTATTTACTCTCTTGAACATACTGTTTTGCTTAAAAAATATGAAGCATATTGAGATAAATTGTATTGCACTAATTGTTTGTACTTTTAAGAAAAAAGGGGGGGGAAGCTTGGACAATACTGGAAAAAAGCAAGAAGCCCACTTCCAACTTACCCTGTTGTTTTTTTTTTTCCAATGAGAAATTCAAATGTGACCAACTCAAGAAGTCCCTCAGTTTATTTGTATTTTACGAGGGAATTTCATTTGCAAACACTGACTATATTAATCATTACTTCATCTGCTCATTCCAATTACAGTCAGCATTAACCTCTCCTAAGTGATATGCTAAACTTGCAGTTTTCTAAGTGTCAAAACTAAAATGAAGTTCACTTATCTGTGTGCTCCCTTCCCGCCCCTTTATTCTGGGAATGAGAGCTCTTTCATTTTCTATTTCCTTATGAATGATTAAGGTGAACTTGTTCAAATTAATGCTTAATTCTTAAGCAGATCTTAAAGCGCTTAAAAGGAAAATGAACAGAAGTTTATGCATTTCTCAAGATGGCAAGAGGTTTATTTCATCTTATGCTTGAAAGCTATAGAGGTTAATGAACTTCTCTACATCATTACTGCAAACAATTCCAGTTTGAGTCCAGATTATTTTCTTTTACTGATAGTGTGGATTTTAGAAAAGAAAGGCAGGATAATTATGAATAGTCTAGAACATGATTGCCTTCAAGTCATATGAATGTGTGCATATAGGCTAATCTCAAACTATTACAGCAAGAATTAGGTTAAGGTTGAAAAAATAAGCTGTGAATTTGGGTGTTCCTCTCTGAAGGAAGGACAACTTGACAGTTTCGGCTTTAAGATGATTCCAGTTAGCTATCTAGAATCATTAATAAATTGCTAATACTCACACCTACTTGGTGTAATTTCAAACCTATTCCCAATAAAATAAATTGTGAAAATCATCTTACTGTTGCAGTTTGGAATAAGATTCCCTCGTACTTCTCACACCACCCCCAAAAATTAATTTAGAAATGTTAGGCTAGCTATATTGCAGCTTCCTTCATGTACCACCACAATTTGTAATTAGGTGCACAGCATTTACTCCTATGAGTGTAGCTGCTGAAAGCAGAGGGGATAACAATCAAAAGTGTTCTGTGTACTGCTTCCCTTCATTTTCCTTGCACTCCTCCAAGCAAAACACAGGAGCCAGCACAGTTGCTGAGAGGTAATGTGAAGGCAGAAAGGTGAAATGACACCATAATAAGGAAGAATACTATTGCTAATGGCAGATAAGTGGGGTGTGGTTGTTGTTTTTATGGGTTTATGAAGAAAAATTTAACTTGTATTTTCAGTGCAATAGTGTAACATAGTGGGGTTTATTGGAACTGGGATCTAAAAACCACATATTAGAACTTCCTAGGAAATCGCCATAAAAAAAAAAAGACAATACTATTTATGATTTCTCCTTGCATTGATTTGCTCAATTGTTATCAGCATGAATATGCTATATAACCCCTAAATGCAAATGAATTATTTCGAGTCAGGTTCTTTCTATCAGCCTAAATATATACTAATGTAAAAATGTGGAATGGGAAGGACATGCTTTACAGTTTTCCTTTAAGCTAATTACTTGCCTGTAAAATGAAGACACCACTGAGTCTGGGCTAAGACCTTTTAAATAGTAGTATATTAAGGGACCACAAATGGTTCAGCACATTTCCTGCATGTTTCTTCATTCCCTATATAAAATAGAGAAGTTCAAGTGATTCCAGACATTTTTAATGCTTTTATTTTGCCAGAAGATCCCTCTCTGCCTTTCTCTTGGCAAATTAGGAACAGGTTTGGTTTGGGTTTTTTTTTGGTTTCACTTACAGCTTTGGGATATTTTTCTGAAAATTTTATCATCACATTCACCTTTTCTGAAAAAGGCTAAATAGAAATTACAGTTATAATTTAACATTTATCTGGCAGAACAGAGTGATGTGAACAGTAGTGATGCACCTGCTATTTCTGTGGCTTGAAGTAATAAAGTGTAGATCTATTTTTCAAGCCAATTAATTTCTCTGTACCATCCCAGAGAAGAGCTACCCTTCTATCTCTAAGCAACAATTGAATGATCAGAATTAGTTCTACAACAGAGAAACAAATAAAGAGAAAAGGGAGACAGAACTGTAGGACAAAACAGATAAATTGTGTTAGCTGTTATTGATAACTTCCATTTCCTGATTTATGATACAAGTCTGCTATTACAATAAATCATCAATCGTCCAGTACAGTGAGGGTTGACAAAAAGGAGAACCAATTTTGAGATAGGTAAGTCAATGTGTGGTAACAAATACTAACTGAGATGTTCCACTAACCAGTAATCCTGTAATCATTCACCGATTTAGCTGAAAGCATCAGACTCCTCAGATCACAAGGTGTGAACCCCATTAATTTGACAATTGCACAATATTTTTCAATTTATTCCACATTTACACTCCCAAACACTTCAATCTCCAAAATCTTATTTAGTTCTGTGCAATACAGGTGGATGAGAATGAGGGCGGAGGAAAGTTCTTTTCCAGAGTCGTATTATAGCTTGAAGGGCAGGGGGCAAAAGAAGTTTTCCTACTAGATGGTGTATGACACTTCAGAGTGGACTTCTAAATTATTCCACACTCAACTGATTTTCACCCAACATTCTGTTGAAATGATGTTTTGCTTGAGGCAGAAGAGAATTAACTGATAGAAAATCACGATGATTATTCCCTGGTCAAAGTCATAATTTTTAAGGTGCCTTTATATATAGCCCTAGAGTAGCTGGATACAATGACCATAAATGCAGCTGATGATATTGAAGTTAACATTCTCACAGTTCACTTTGAAATGCAAGAGTCCCTCTATTATGCATTTTTTATTACAAACTCAACACAAGTAGACCTATCATGGACTTTTTCATAACTATAATGACTAGATGTCTGTTTAGGATGACTGTTCAGCAGAAGCTGATGAAATCTCAACAAGCTAGTTCAAATTTACTTTTGGTAGAGATTCAACATCCAAGAGTTTCACTGCGTTAAAACTTCATGTGCTCTAAAAAAATATAAATTTTGGTGTGTATTTCTCTATAGAAGTCAAATAAAAAACCCCTCACATTTGTTGGCATTCCCTTTGGAAGAGGTGCATGCTTTCAGCTCATAGATTTACAAGCCATCAACTCAAGAATTGGAAGGCTGGGACTGTGGCTCAACCACAGGTGAGAGAGCGATTCTGCTGCCCATCACCACTTTTCTTCATAATATATGTATCCCAAAAGAAAGAGCGGGATATGCAGGCTTCTCCATCATACTGGAATATTAGTTTATTCATTCCTTTCCATCTCTAGTGCACTGAGACACTACACTGACAAATACAGGTCAAATCACAACCGTTAGCTCTCTTTGAGCCACTTGCCTTTGTCTGGAGACGTTACACCTAGGGAGAATTGGGTCTATGTGTTTATTGGGAACATTCTAAGGAAAATGAAGGCTGTAGCAATCAGCGATTAAAGCTATTAGTTTAGCAGCATTTTCCCCTTCTGAATCACTAATAAACTCTAATAAATATGCCCAGCAATAAAACTAGTACCCGTTAAAGAGATGTCATCTTGCACAGCTGACATCCTGACAAATGTGATGACTGCCAGTTCCATTGTGCTCCTGCAAACAGTTCTGAGCAAATTCTAGTCAGAGGAATTACATTGCATGTACCCCAGATTCCCTATTAAGCTTTAGCTTAAAAAAATGGCATTTTATATAGTGAGCATATAAGGGTTAGCTAGCTCACAAGGGACTGTGCTTTGTCATTACTGTGAGAAATGACTCACTCATACACCCTTATGCCTAGAAACAATTGCTCATGGAAGGACTTTTATCTGTACATACATCAAAAAGTTAAGGAATCTTATCCCAGTGGAGTCAGCTGATGGCTCAGGTCCTACCTTGCAAATGATTTTCCAGAATTTCTAGATTATACTTGTTACACAAGAAATTAAATAGGCATTTAGCACTTTAATCATTCCTGAACACAGTGAGACTGTTCAGTCACTGTAGAGGAACAGAGTGACTAAGAACTGAGAGGGCAGCAGCAATGAGAAGAGTGTTCTCATGGTTTGAAACTGTTGTCAGTGGAACAACAGTTGCAAACATCTCTTTTGCAGGCTGATTCCAACACCTGCTTTCCATTAATACCCACATACAGAAAACAAGCGGAAGCAAAACTGACACAGGGTTTTTTTACTGGCATAACAATAGTTTAATCTTAGCATGCAACTGTCATAGAACTTGGTGTCTCCTCAACATCTAGAAGCTTTCAGACCTGCAGACTTTACCCATTGCTCTATCTGAATCAACAGTTTGTATCCCTTATCTTTCTCGTGCCATGGTCGCAAGAGCTCTGTCCATACCTTCACTTTTAAACTTACTCCTGACTTTCTGGAAAAAACCACTTTCATATATGGTATTAGATTCACTTATGAGCTGAAGACCAGCAGCATATAGACTTTGTATTGCTCTTCTAGATAGGGTTTAAATCCATTTTATAAAGGGTGTCTAAGTTCACTAAGTGGAGTAGCATTGATCTGGACAGAGTATTTTAGGTTCTCACTAGAAAGGATCCAATTTCATTGGAAAAGGATGATCAGAAGAAGCTGGAAACAATCTACCCAGCCATAACTCTGATGCAATGGCTCTGCAAGGGAAGACCAAGTGGTTAGAAAAATCTGGATACCGCTAATGTCTCTCATTTTTTTTTCAAGTGTGTGCTTGTTGCTTTCTCAGTTTGAAGTGAGCAAAAAAAATCTTTTGGTTTCAAGCTATATGTACATTTCAGTGACTGGTCAAATTAGCTATGGTATCCTTTCATTTTAGAAAGGGCTTTTGAAAGGGTCAACCTTAACCCTTAAAACCTAAAAGATATATTTGGGCAAGAGTCACTGTCCCCTTTATAGGTTTTTGTTTGTTTATTTGTTTTTATCAGAACAAACCCATAGAATTGATTTCTTTCTAAGCATAATCTAAGTTCTCTAGCCCATGGAAAAATATTTTTCCCCTATAGAGAAAACATGAATTGTAAAAAAGGATATAATTATCTTCATATGCCACAGTAGCTTATCACATTTCTTGCAAACAAGAGTAAAGGCTAACTGAAAAATGTGTACATAATCATAAATAGGAACTTATTTCTTCAGGTGGTTGGTGGGTATGAGAAGCTTTATTATTTTGGTAAGCTATTGTATATCTTACAATACAGGTTCTTGTAAATTTATATTTCAGATTTAGCATTTCTACATTTTGCAGCATCAGTGACACATAATCACCAATTGTCCTCCAACCTCACTCTTCAGATGTCTTTATGTCATGACTGTTCTCAAGTGACAAATATTTACAGCTAGCTGCAGATATTGTATAATTTGAAAAAGAAAGATTTGCAAATAAGGAAAAACTGAAAAAAAAAATATTCATAAACTGCACCAGAAGAGAATATTATAAATACTACACGGCTCAGATCCAAGAGAAGAGCAGAACATCAATTTGTAATGGGCAAATAATTCATAACAAGTAACATATTCAATACATTTTGTCTCCTTTCTGTATTCTAGCAAATTGCACACCACCAGATAGTGATTTTCTCTAGTTTACTCATAATTCACATTTTCCAACTTGTACTTTCTGCAGAGTTATTGGTCTTAAATAGTTTGTTTCAAAGAATATCATAGTAAAAAATATGATAAGAAGTGGGTTTGGAGCAATTTTAATTTCAAACTTTACATAATTCTTTTGTGTCCTGACTAGACAGGTGTAACTTAAGATTCAGTTTTCTGATCAGAATTTTCATCTTTACAGACTTCTTTACTTTACAGAAAAAATCCCCATATCTAGTTAAACTATTCTGTTAGAAAGTTCATTGTCTTGAGTAACTCTAGAAAGTTCCTAGAAAAGAAGCAAAAAACCCACTAGCAAAATGGAAGTGTCCGGAAAAATAAAGGGCTTGATAGTCAACTGAGAGTTAGAGAAGTTTTTAAGTACATAACAGAATAGCATTTATCAAGAGCTTCAAGACAGTCAGTGTATTCAATAACTTTCTACATTACCCAGTAGAAGAGATGGGGAGAAAAGACTGATGCTTCCTGCAATGTGTGAGTGAAAAACATATATACGCGGTGAGAAAAAGGTTTGCATTTGTGTTCCTCTCTCTAATATTATGGACCATTACGGTTTTTTTTTTCTGAATTGATGTGGCTTGCTTGGGGTAATCAAAAAATAAACAGGAAATCAGAACTATACCGGAAATGCATAGCCAAGAGAAACATCTGGATTTCTATGGAGACTTGAATGTCAAAGGAGGTATCTTAGATGGTAACTTTATGTGAACAATGCCCAGCCTTTTATGAACTAATACAAACTCCATTTCAGTTAAAAGAAATCAAAAGCTCTGTCCTGTTCACTTGCCTTATTCACTCACAGAATTACGAGGCAGGATGCCCAGAGTGACCACTTCAGATGTGTGCACTGCCTTGGACACCTCTTGGCAATGCTGACTCTGTAGCTTCTGCAAGGGACAAGACACAATGACTGAGCCTTTGGCCTGTGGCACTTTGGGGAAGGCATCCAAGAGGAGAAGGATAACTTTGTGCACAGTTGCAATATTTTGACAAGCTTTGTGTGCATGTGTTTTCAGACTCCAAACTGTTTAATTGATGCTCCATTCACATATGCATTAGTGTGGGAGAATAGTTTGATTTCATAATGAAAAGAGAAGAAACTTTTAGCTCTTGAAGGGAGCTCTTTCTTTGTGAAGTGGGCTGAGGGGAAGAGCCACTGAGCCATCTTTCAGCAAACCTCAGGCACTGCTTGAGGAAGTAATGTGTAGTGACATTAGCCTGGCTTCAGCAGAAAGCATCAGGCAAACATCTCTAGTTACTTGCGCTGCCGCTGAGAGGGAACTCTTTCCAGAATGACACAGTAGTCTACAGAAAGCATTTATCTTAAGAGTTGCATACTTTTAAATACTGTTGCTCATGTTAAATTTGAGTTCTCCTTTTGATGGGCAACAGAAGAATGTGCATGCCTTCAGTGAACACATATCATAAAAGTCTACACAGAGCATCATGCAAGCTCTGACATGCCCAGGTGGAGGCTCATGAATACATTGGCTATCAAACCTCAGTCTCAATTACAGTGGGTGTGAAAGATTAGTATCAAAATTCAGACAGCTCTGTCATTTATTAATATGATCTTAGTAAGGGCTTGTTGGCTCAGATCTATTTTTTTATCTGCAGCTCTTTGCTTTTGGTTAATGAATATGCTGTTGAACTCTTGGGTGTCTTTCCAGCAAGAGCAATACTTTTACTTGAGCTCTCAAGGACTTCAATAGCGCCACGAACCACAGTGAGAAATCTTTTTTTTTAAATGGAAGTAAAACACCGATAAATAGGGCTACTCCTAAATGCCTGTATCAGCATTACTACCTATAGAGCTCGTCCTAAGGCCCAGTCTTTTGCATTTCCTTCATGTACTGTGGTCTTAAGCTCTGACACATCTTACTTATAACTCTGGTTCAGACTTCACAGTTCCTCATCAAGTATGTTCAAGTTGTCCCTAACCGCTGGGTGTTCTAATGTCTCTCAGCTGTATCCTGCAGGTGCTATGAGTCATATAAGCTTAGTCAAAAAGCAAATAATTTCTGGGAATTTCCCCAGGAATGTAGTTACATCCACCATGAACACTGCAATACTATTAAATACACTTGACCACTTTTGGGAAGACAGAAATTCACAATGAGTAGCTATTTCTCTATAAAAGTTTTCTTACAACAGTGCCATCTGTCCAACACTCTGGAGACTTTTATATGTACGCTCAGGATAACATATAACCGTGTTTTCCTAATTTCTTACCCAAACTAACCATATGGTGCCAAAACAGTAGGGAAAGAGGAAGGTCATTCAGAAAAATGTAAGACAACTCAGGACTATCTTAACTCAGATTTTATGAAAGTACTAAGTGTGATAGCGAAGAATGAAATTTTGCTTTGTTAGAGTTCTGTAGACAAAACTGATTCTGCTGCCCACAGATAAAGAACAGTATTATTTGTTTTGAACTTGTTGCTGGGAGCAACAACATTCCATGCTGTGGCAGAGTGTGTGCATGGGAAGATGTTTTCCCCTTTTCTCTCAGACTATGAAGTAGAAGTGGAAGTCTAGGGTGTGGGAAGATTTGGGGAACATAGCAGGAAAACTTGTTTTCTCACCTTTTCTCGACTTCCCTAAATAGCCTTTTCCCCAAACAAGCTCACTCCAATTTGCTGAGACCTGATTTTGTAGGGCTTTATGCTACAGTACAAGTGAAGAAGTGCCAGCCTAGGTTCTGATGCCTAGTGAAGTGTATGTGATCTGTTACTCAACCCACTGCCCACAACCCCTGCTCTCCTCAATGATTTTCCTTCATCCAGCCCATTCTTCCAAAGCTATGCAGCAGTAATTTATACAAATATGAAGAAAGATGACAAGACAGACTACACATACATTAGTCATGTCAATGATATTTCTCTTTGACTTTAATGACATTCTTTGAGGGGGGATCCCAAAACACATTGAAGTCTGGGCTGACAGCTTTCTGATGTATTGCTTGTCTCATGGCTTGATTTTTGCAATGTGACGTTCAAGTTAAGGTAATCTATTCAGAATCTTTTAGACTCAGCATCAAGACCCCTAAACCTTGTAGTTTGTTGTTCACCAAGACACACTTCGTCTCAAAGTGAGAATTAATATAATATCATGTCCTTCAAAGAAAGTTTCAAGGAACAACGAGATGAAGATACTGAACATAGTAGCAATTTATTTTATTGGAGGTAATTTCCCATCATGGAGTATGTAGCATGGTAGCTAGTTTGCATCTGTAGTTAAACCAATACAACTCATCTCAGTGTGTTAAAATACCAGTTTATCATTTTTATGCTGCTTTTTTTTTTCCCCCCCTCTCTCCATTGGAATCACCTCCATCTCCAAATATCTTTAAATATTGATGGACCTAAGTTTTCCCATGCTTACTTGGACATGTTTCAAATGACTTATGAATAAATTAAGCTCCCCACACACGAAGTCCCATTGCTTATGAAATCTCAGCGTACTGCTGGAAACAATCCTGGCTGGATGGGAAGATGAAACTGATTATTTAATAGAAGTTTTCGAACTCTCCCAGTTTTTTACCCTGTGGGCACAATGCTTTGAACTGGACAACTTCAGAAGTTTAATGAAATTTCTCCTTATAACAAGGCTAAATGTAGCCCTACAATAAGAAAGCAGTTTATTGTTCATGAGCAATGCCTTTTGCCTTTAAAGTCTAGTCAAGGTGTTTTTCAAACATGGCTTCAAGAGGCAATGAAAGGTATATGAAAGAATTGGAATAAATTGAAGAATAGTAGTGTTCCAAAGTTGGAGATAAAGATATATTTTTTCTAGTCCTTGTTGAAACAAAATTCACCATGATAATAGATGGCAGGTTTGCTTGGTTAGAGACAAGTTGAATGGCCTATGTGTGGAAACCAACAATCAACAGTTTCAATGTTTAAAGGGGTCTTTTCACCACAAAGACAGCTTAGAAAGCAGATTATTATTTGACACACATAAAAAGGAAGGTTTTATGGACAGTTCTGTAAGAACAAACACTCATTATTGAGATAGTTAGTAAATAGTAATGATAACAGCATCAGACTGGTGACTACCATCAATGAATAACAAGCTTATGCTCTTTGCGTATTTAATATTAGATTTTCTGTGCTCATCAGAAATTGAGTGTAGCTTTGTTCACTACATATATCTTCATATTGCAGTCAATATAGTGGCACACTTTTCATAGACATCAGACTTTAATATTAATTTGCTCTTATTTATACATCACAGAAAGACACAGAACATCTTCACTTCTATGATAAAGCCTTCATTCAAAATAAAGTATGGTTATACCATCACTGGGGTTAAGAAGATTTTATGTTTACTACTCAAAAGATTAATGGGTCACTCAAGCATTTATATTCTCATACATTTTTATGACAGTGCTACGAAGTAAATTTGATGTATGTTCAGAAGAGAATGATAGGTTTAAATGTCTAACAGCTGCTCTTTTGAATTTCAGCAATGTTTTAAGTGTTGCTACTATTTAGCACTTCCACTGCTCACTGCAATTTACTGTTTGCCTGCATTAGTTATTTGTGTTTGCACAGGAAGACAAAGGGAAAGAATTAGGTGCAGAGCAGAACATTTTTACTTCCTTTAAGCCACCTGAATCTAATCAATCTCATGGCAAGTTCTGTTCAGGAAAAAAAAAAGTCTCTGAAAAAGCGTCTTAGACTGTGTGCACAAATTCACACCCTTTCCTGGATCTAGTTTGAAACTTATTTCATGTTTTGAAATGCATTTGATGTCTTCTGTATTGCAAAACCAGTTTTGATAAATAAACAACCTGGAGGAGGGCTGATTTCAGCAAAACAGGCCACTGAAGTTGCATGGTGTTGGGAGTGGCAGTAGCAGCAGGAAGTTCTGGTCTTTTAGCTCCAATCAACTGAAACAGCTTCAAATGCTGCTGTAGTCTTTTCCTATGTGATGTATACAACACTAAATATAATGCACTTGGTACACTTCACTTAAGACAAGACTGTTTAGCCCAGCAGGGAGACGTGGTTCTCTAATCACCCCCTACTACGAACCAGAGCCAACACAGGGGTAATTAAATAAGAAAGATCAGAATATCATCACAGGCAAGAACAAGCTGTGTCAAGGGACAGGACAGTCATCCTAGGGACCACACAGATCTGCTTCCACCTGCCTTTGTGACTCCTTACTCCATCTGCTGAACCAGTTGTTTCATGAGTACCTGTAGACTACAGCAGTCCTCACAGGGAACACAGAAGGAGTGGATGTAGCATAGAGTTGGATATGCTGTACAAAGCCCTCCTCTAGCCCACTCTATACTGCACACAGAGACTCAATTCTATGATGAAGTTACATGTGTGGGACCACACCTTCTCATTTGTCCCCATTTTGAAGAGGGCTCAGCTCACCCTGAGTCAGGGTTTCACAACTGCCTCATTATGTGAATGAGCAGAAGACAACTACACTGACTTCCAAAAGCAGTCAATAAATCTTTCAGAGGCCTAATTTTATTTTAGGAATGATGCCTCAGGCACGACTTGTGTGGCTTAGAAAGGGAAAATGTTTAAAACATTTGCTGAAGTTCTGTAAACCTGGTTTAGCCAGTTTGTGCTCTGTGTTACACTATTCTGAACAGACTTAAAGCTTAATGACTCCATCAAGTTGGGAAATAGAAAGAATACTCTGCCACTTACAGGAGACACAGGCTCTTGTTAAGTCTAAGGTTATAACTGCAACACATTTATTTCATAGTCAACTTTGTGACTGCCTGGAGCAATATAACATAGAATTTAGTCAAACAATGACTCTAACAGAGTTCTAAAATTACAAGGCAGAGGTTCATCACCCATGTTAGCATTAACAGCAAACACAATCCTAGTAAATACAAACTATGTACCTTTCTTGATTGGTCCTAACCTTCCTAATAAGGTTTTCATTATTCCAAGCCACATTACTCAGTTCAGTAACATCCTCTGGTCTAAGAACAGTCTGCAGAAAAGCAATTGTAACAATTACCTTTAGTCCCTGGCACCTCACAGCCTCTCCAATCCCTCAGTACCTTGTGCACCATTAGACATCCACAACAAGAATCCTGTGCCTTCCGCAGAGGTAGTCTGTGACTAGATATCATGTCCCAGTGCAAGGCACTTTGCCATGTGGGGAGTAAAGTGGAAAATCACTTGCTAGCTCCACAGCAAGTCTTATACTTTGGGGATGCTAAAAAGAATTAAAAGGGAAAGGAGGAAAAAATAAAACCTCAGAGAATATTTTTTATAATATGGGAACTAAAGGAGGGTGGAACTGATAGTTTATCTATCGTTGCCTAAGTGATGTGCATCTGAGCAAACTCTCAGTCCAACGACATTAGCAGCCATCCAAAAATCTATGAAATTTCAAGAACAAAGAGCAAAAATGTCTTGTGAGCTTTTAGATGTTTCAGAGTAGTGAGGTCAGCTGACTCAGGCATGTAGAGTGAAGTAACTCACAACTACAAAACAGAAGTAACACAAAAGAGTCACCCATTGTGATCTGGATGCTGGCTAAGCAATGCTTTGAAATAATCCACAGTGTGTAGAAACACAGAAGAAGAAGCAGAAAAAAGTTTATACATGTCCAGTACAGACAAATTGACTTCTTAAGACATTTTAAGTAAAGCATACAAAAATCTGATCATTCAAATTATTGGTCACTTCACCTAATGTCACTGTACCTTGTTTCCCTGGGCCTTCTGCTGTACACAGTGAGGCTCATACTAGTTTTCCACTTTTCCCATATATTGATTAATTACTTGAAAGCATTTATTTGCATTTAAGATGAGTCAGGAGAAATAAAAATGCCAAAATTATTTAATACGTGGCATCATGTCTAAGGAATAACTCACTGCAACAGAAAAATATGGACAATCAACTTCCTTAAGATGGTCAAAATACTCAAACCAAACTTTTTGCCACAAATATCTTCCAGAAGAGATTAATTTCCATAATGAATTATTAAATAATTATAAGTCAGGTTGACATTAAGTCCCATTAACATGAGAATTTAGAACAAAAAATTCTCAAGTTCATTTTTGAACTATTTAATTTCTAGGGTTAGTTTCAGACCTTTTTTTTGACTTAAACCCTTATTATGCAGACAACCTTCCATGAAATTAATTTTTTAAATATATTAGAAACCCTAATCACAAATTCATATTATTATTTCCATTCAGTAAATCAGAAACAGCCTCATTATTATAATTATATTGTTTAGCATTATTTTCTTCTATACATAGATTAGTTGCCCAATTTCTCCAAACGTGCTTCATTTATGACTAATAAAACCCCAGATAAATAAGTGTAGATACACAAATTAGGAATAATATAATGTTATTAATGTTATTTTAATTTATACTCCAAAGAAAACTTAGAAAAAGGTATACATTTACTCGCTGAAGAAAATAAATGAAAAGATAATTAAACTCTAATTAAAATTACACTCTGATGTACAGCTGCAAGGATGAGTAATTCTGGCTAGAGCATCATAAACCATGCACGTTAGCATTTGTTTGTACTTATAGCTTGGCATGAATCTATTTAAAAAAATCTCAAAACCTCATTTCAGTCTCCTAAAACATGCATAGTTCCCCCTAAATATGGTGTGTTTAAGTTGCTCAATAGCAGTGGATTATCCACATGCTTAAGATCAAGCCCAAGTGAGTGCTTTGCTGAATTCAAGTCAAACTGTGACTTAGTTTGTGCTTCTGTGCTGGGTGGGAGGCAGAGTGGGGAGATTTGGAACCAGAGTGCCTCACCTTCCATAATTCCACATTAGGGTTGTGAATTGTGTCAGTCCTTGAACTCCTAGGGCAGAAGTGAGAGGATTGAGCTTTAGAAGTTGGACAGACACAGCAAGAGCATGGCTCACCCACTGCTGGACAGCCAGAAGAGCTGGGCCAATAAACAGGCACTTAAGAGTAGAGATGGGATCAAGACGTAAAGCACAGCACACTGAGATCAGTGTCAGCACTCTGAATGCAAATACATAGTCCCTGCAACTGATACCATGCCATGCACAGCTGCAATTCCCTGTGTGTTTCTCTGCAAGAGTACACAGCAGCTAACCCTGCCTGCCAATTGCCTACGCAAAACAAATACACAAAGCGAAATGCATATTTGCATATATGTCAGATCAAAAATATGGTGTCATACAATTTTTTCTGAGCCATGTAATGAGTCACTGAAGAACCACAAGTAGAAGGTAGGAGTTCTTCAAATGCATCTAGATACACCCCTACCACAATCTGTCTCATCTACTTGATATGAAACTGAACAAATAGGGATTGCACATCCCTATTTGCACATGTTCACTTTCATGTCTTCAGACACCAAAGATGGTTCTTATATCCTACAGGATCCTAGCAAACTAGCATAGACCAAATAGCTCTGTGACGATCTTCTCTCTCCCTTCATTACCCCACAAGCATTGTTTTTGTGGTACCATGTTTCATAGTACCCCAACATTTTTGTCAAAGACAATTGACAGATCAGTTAAGAGGCAACAAATACTTGCCTCTGTAAGCTCAGAGAAGGAGGAAGTGAGCAAACATGTACTCTTCCCCACTTTGTGGCATTGGAAAGGTATTTCCAAAACACATGAAATGAAATTCACTAATTTCTACATCCAACATAATCTCTTGATGACTCTAAGTAGATGGAGTGAATCATTTAAGCTGTAAGGAAGCTGTAGCTATGTTCCGAATTGCTCTGAAGTTTGTGCCATGTTTTGCAACTGCAAAGTGAAAACAAAGTGGATCTAAAACCCTGCAAGTCAGAACAATTTGGTTTTACATTTGCTTTGCTAGGCTGATATGATGCAAAGATACTGAGCAGTCTAGAATTACTCACTAATTTTTACATGCTTCTGAATAATTTTTATAGAATTAGAAACCCAAGAAATTTATTCTAGTTACAGTGAGTTCTTTGTTGTCAGCAGCTATTTATATGCTTATGTTTTCACCACTATCTACACAAAACATATTCAATCATAAGAAGAGGCAGCATTCATTTTGACCTTTGGTTTTCTACTTCTCTCACCTCACTGATTATCCTGCCTTTAGAGTAGCAGGACCATACTCCCACAATTTTTCACTTTGGAAAAGGCCCCTCCTTTGGAGCTTATGGAATAAACATCGTGGGACAAAATACAAAACACTCCAAACTTGAGGTTTCAGCTTTCATGCTGTGGTCAGCATTAAACACTGGATTTTACAGCTAGAAAATTTACAAACAAAGAGACATCTCTGACTGTCTTGAATTAATTTTTATGAAGAAGAAAAATCTATGCTATAAGTCCTTTCTAAAAGGCCTCACAGGAAAGAAATAATCATGGAGGCCTCTAGAAAAAGCATTTTAAAAGACTTACTGTATATCCACTGAAATTAATGATACAAAAACCTGTTGACCTCAGGAACATGACTTCAATGCCTGTAAATAAAATATAACTGTAGGAAACTATACAACATGATTGATGC
>JAYRBT010000178.1:13814067-13878413 GCA_036023395.1 Myiotriccus ornatus
CTGTTGACCTCAGGAACATGACTTCAATGCCTGTAAATAAAATATAACTGTAGGAAACTATACAACATGATTGATGCTATTTTTCTTTTACTCTAATGGCATTAAATCTGTCCACACTGTATTTTAAGGAAAATTCTTCTCCAGTTGGTTCTTCCCAAGAATTATTTATTATTTTATTCCCAAGAAATATTTATTATTTTTTACATTTTGTTTAATTTTTACTCCTCTCAACAGCCAAAAGGGTCTAAGGTCTGCCCAAATATTTATTTGTTTCAGTCAGTAAATAATTCAGCACCCACAAAGTCTGCTTTACCCTCTCCTCCTGGTTAAGATTATTCTGATTTGCAAATCAAGTTCTAAGATTATAACATCAGAAAGTTGTTTTGAGCGCACATGCTATGAAATACTAATAAGAAAAGGCACAGGCACAGCTAACGCACAGGACATGGAGTAGGACATCAAGCGTATAAGGAGCATGTCCATGGTGGGAAAAGGCTATCCAAAAGGTGATGATGCTCCTTGCTCCTTTGGAGATTCCAGAGCACCATCTGGCCCTTGCTTTCCACACCATGGACCATTATTTTGCTGAGCTCGCTCCAACAGTAGATCTGGCTGTTAAAGGAAAACTCAAGCAGTCCCAGTGTAGACCCCCATGTTTGGGAGGGGGAAAGAACAAGGCAGGCTGCACTCAGAAGAGATGTGATTCAACAGGAGGGTTGGGGGGCAACATCAGCAGCTGTCAAGGCCCTTGCACAACCCTGCATTCGCAAGAGGGGACAGTGGCTCAGAGCACTTTGAAAGCCATGACTTTCCTGACCTGTCTCTCTTGGGAAGCAGATGGAGCTTGGGCCATAAACCTTTATTTTAGTTCTCATTCCTGACAGTTGAAAATGTTTTCTGTTAGTTGCCTTTAAGAAAAGCAAAAAGAAAGGAGAGACAAACTTTTCTAGAATTATTTGTTAATATTTTTTGGCAGCTGTGCATATACTACTCTCTTGCTGTGACCATAATCGAAGCCTAATGTTGCTCCCAAGGAATGCTGTGGCAGTATTCCCACTGACTACACTGCAAGCAGATTTAGGGCTTTTGTTTGGTCAAAGCTGTTCCAGATGGAGGCCGAAGGATTCCCACACAGCATTCCAGTTGTAAAGAACAACTCTGCCCTTCTCTTCCAAAAGGAGTTTTCTGGCTCCAGGTACAGTTGACCTGTTGGGACCAACAGTGGAAATAAGCAACTACCACGGTACGGGATGACCCCTTGGGAGAAAAGGGTAATGTCACATTTTATTAGCTGCATACCTATCTAATCAATGTTAAGGTTGTTATATTTGGTGTAATCCAGTTTAATGTTGCATATATTGAAAGGGTTTCTGCTGGTCACAGTAACGTAGCTGCTCATAGGATAGAAATACAATTATAGTACACCAGTGGGACAGATTTTGAAGGATGTGAACACAAAAGTCCAAGTACTCGTGAACCTACCAACACGAAACCATAGCAGGAGTGTAATGAAGGCAAAATGTAAGGTACCCTAAAATGAAATCTGACAATCACAAAAAGGAAAATTCTTTCATTCTCCTGGGATCTTTGATGATGAAAAATTGGTTAGAAACTTATAATTGCATATCCCTTCATAAAGGACTAATATTTTCTGTCATTATTAGTAACCTACTAGCCTAGCAATAATTTTTGTGATCAACTGAAGTGGGCCTAGTTGTCAGAAGACAGATGTGAAGAAACAGCAAGCTCTTTGGTGTTTTCAGTTTCAAAAATCACTGGTCGCTTCTGAAAATTTAGGTTGCTAGCATCATTACATATTACTTTGAAACAAAACTCTCCATCCCTTGAATTTGCTAGTAACTCACTGCTGATCTATGGCTCCAATTTTGTCAGCAAACTGATGTTTGCTCATGCGAGTAGGACTTCTGGGCAAAGACTGTCAATTTAGGCCAGTAGAAAAATAAGAACTACCACCCAAGTTACCACAATACCCAGCTTGAAATTTTGGTCCAACGCATCTGATTTAACAATACCACAAAGTGTTGCCAAGCTCTCAATTCAGATGAGAAGATTCACCAAATCATGCATAGCAGTTTTTCAAATCCGTACTTATTCGGAGACTTCCAGGATAAGAAACTAAACTTTGTCCTCCCTTATGTTACGTGGCTGAGCCTGTGCAGGCCAAAAGCCAAGCACCCTGATTAGTGCTCTAGTGAGAAACACTACAACACCAGTGAAGAATACATTGACACGAGGCACCTGCATGTTTAGATGGAAGATTTCTCAACGGACATGGGTGCTGTTACAGGACACTGATACCTTCCATACACAATGCAATTACTATCTTAAGAACTCGTTTCATAAATCAAGGTATTCTGGTCTTGCTGGTCAATTTAGCCTTAGAAACCACAGAGATCTCAAACACATAAGGACATCCAAACACTGTTAATATTTTCTAAGAAAAATTATGTTAAAATGTAACCCTTTGGTTAATTTCCATTAAGGCATGCATTCAGGAACAAGGGCACATACCAAGCAAATTATTTAGGCATTCCTGTAACACATCTAAGATGTGGGAATTGAATCAACAATCTGAGAAAAACAGGAGTTCTGACCGATAATGTGGAAAACAAAACAATTACTTTAAAAGCTTTATTTTTTGTTTTTTAACAATCATAGATGTACCTGGTTGCAGAGGTGCTTCATTGGTTCAGTTATATTTCAAAAGCTGACAGATGGCAGGGGTTGGGGCTGGGGAGCAACTCCTTTTTTTTTTTTACATTCATTATTATTGACTGAAATAGGCTTGTTTGCTTGTTTCTTAGTATCTTGGGAGCAGTGATTAAAAACAAGCCCAACAACATTTTCTCATGAGGTTCTGAAGCAAATAGTCTTCCTTTGACTTTACCTGACACCAAAACAGGCTTTGAGTAAAGCTGGTGATTGTCTCCAAGTGACACACCGGTGAACCAGGCTTTGCTATCAAGAAGTAGAAATAACTATTAATGCCTTATGGGCTTCCAAAACCCGTCCAACAGTTTTGCCTTTGCTAATGTACCTTTCAATCTGATGAAAGATAGGCAAGGAGCATAAAAAGCACACATAAGGTATGTGATGCCTTGTGTTCAGCAAGGCAAATTTGTATGACATTTTCTCCCTTCTGTTTTCTCAGTGAGTGAGTGAAAGCTTGTGCATGTTTGTCAGACTGGCCCTCCATTAAATGTCTCTTCATGGAAATAAGGGGATATTTATGCACAGTGACTAATGAATGGATGCATTCCAGCATCTGCTATTGTGTACTTCCTGTAAAGTCACTTATTATTCTATCTAACAAACACAGTGTTCTTGGGTTGATGCTTAAGATTAATGAGGCATTTACTCCTATTCAAGAAACAAGTTCAGAAGACACATTTTCTCCCATTCAGCTGGGCTGATAGTTTAATTAATGCCATTAATACATATAAGTCACCAAGAGCTGTTTTATAGGAACACTGAGGAAAGTTGGCAAAGCAAGGATATTTCAGAGGTAAAGCTACAACATATCACTTCCTTTTGTTTTCAGGTAGTACAGGATTCTTCAGACAGCGGATGATTTTACAGGCTACATGAGTAACAAAATCCCAAGATGTAATGAGCTGAGGTAATGACAGAGTATCAGTCTTAACTCTCTGCTTGTGTGGACTTAGTCAAATCTTTAGTGTGATTTCATCAAAAAAATTCTTTTTGTGTAGATGCATGTCATATTTTTCTCCTGTAATATTAGAAACAGAAAAAGAAAGAACATGTCCTCTTATTGGAATGTAGGAGTTGATACAGTAGACCATAATCGATGTTATGGACAGTTTAAACATATATTAGGGAAACTTTCCGAGATGTGTATTGTTTCACTGATGTGACAGGAAGACTGTAATGGCTCTTTCAATGCTCCTAGGGGTTTTTTGCTCAAGTTTCTGCAGGATGCCTTTTTTGTTAGAGATGCCTAATAGCCAGGCCCACTCAGGCCAGCACAGAAAGCTTGGTGTGAACTGGAGTGTCACTGGTTTCACATTTCAGAAACAGAACTGGAAAGCAAGGGGTGAGCATGGGAATATACAAGTGTAGGGGAGGGTGTAGGAACCAAAAATACAATGAAAAGGTGTCAGTTAACAGGGCTTCACAACCCTGGTCCCAGAAGAAAACAGCACATCAAAATAAAGGTACACCACTCAGGCATGAAAACATAGGCACCCTCACTCTGAAGTCTACTCTAGAGCTAACTTTTCAACCACAGACTTATGACTGGGTTAATCTTCTCCCTGCTGTAACCCAAAGTGATCATCTAATGATCTCCACAGATGCACAAAATATACACAAGATGTGAAACACCTTGAAGAGATGGTTCTTACTGAAATTGGACAGTGGTCCAAGGACCAGATCCATTGGTGATCTAGAGAAGTAAATACAGCAACATATAACCATCTTACAGCTATAGACAGCTGCTTGTCTGTAAGAGACAGAGCTCTAATTTGTTTTGTTTGAGCCTCCTAATTATAATTTTTCTTTTCTCACTTTCAGTTATCTCAAAGACTGGTAACAGGAAAAGAAACTAACACAACAACAACATAACCCCAAACCAAACAGGCTTTCAAAAGAAGAGAAATAAGCAAATCAAAGCACAGCTGGAACTGCTCATGAGGAGCACTGGATATCAGTGTGGTCAGGCTGCTGGCAGTGCTGTGCAGTGCTTTGTTACTATACAGCTTTGCTGCTCCAGCTAACACCTGCTAAAAGCCACCCTCAGTCTGCAGTGGACAACTCCAGGCATAGGGATGGATGTAAAGTTTGGTATAGTGAAGAAATTCTGACAGTTGTATAAACAAAAGCCCATTATCTGCTTTCAGTGTTACTGCAATTCCTTAAATAAACCAGCAAAGTCCAATAGGATAAGCAAGAGGCCTTGAGAGATACATTTAGGTCTTCAGGAAAGATTTCTAAAACCTGTCCTTCAACAAAACAGTTTTGCTTATAGTGAAAATTCTGTGATTAACAACATAAGACTATATGAATATATTTGTTACTCCTAAAAACACCTCTCCCCAGCATTCCCAGCCAGAAGCTCTAAATGGCCATAACGTTGTAATAAGCATCTAAGCCTGAAACAGTGACGGTGCCAACAGGTGTAAGGACATGCTATGGACAACTAAGGAGTAAGACCTGCTAGACAGGTGTCAGACATACAGATATCACCCATCCCTTATTGTGGGAGTAACACAGATAGAATTACATCTGCCCATAGAATAAAATACAGTGCAAAATCTAATTTTCAGCATTGTTAAAGACAACAAACTTATTCTTTAAATTTTCTTCTTCAAATTGTTTTCAAGAAGTTTGATCAGCAGCTTCAAAAAATTTACTTTTTTTTTCCTGCAAGGGTTTCCTAGTGCTTAGACTGCAGCTGTTAGCATTAGATTTCAAGACAGACTGTACTAAACTGTATTAGGCATGTGAAAGGACTTTCATTCCTCATTAGCTGCGCATAAGAAAGGATTGTAACTTTTAAAAAGAACTAAGCAGCTTTGTAAAAAACTCAAATTTCCCTCTAACAAAAATCATACTTGTTAAAACTTTTTTTTTATTCCCAGCTGAACTATGCTTCAACTCAAAGCAAATAAAGTCATCAGTTGACTCCATTCTATTAGAGGACAGCGTTTAGAGAGAAGAATGAAAAAAAAAGAGAGAAAAAGAGTCCAATAGGTCCTTGAACAGTGGTCCCTTGTCTGTCACATCAAGACATGGCTTATACTTCACACACTATTGACCATGAAAAGCAATCTTGCGACTTTTGAAGCCCCATCACAAAAAAAGAAAAAGAGTGCAAGAGAAAACTTTTCTTGAAAGGTCGAGGATGGGGGGCTGACTGCTCTCATCTCCTATGATTAATGACTTGTGGCCTTATTGTGTAGAGGCTGCTAATTAGCTTCAGACTGATTAAGGCTGCAGAATGCAAAATTCAGCTTGATAAACCTGGACAGCTTCCATTCCCCACCCCAAACAACCCTGGTGCAGAAACTCTGGCATCCAGTTTCATGGTAAAAACGTTCTCATGGAATTAATGTAATCCCAAGTGACTCTGGGCTTCACCTAGCTAGAAACTTGAACTGTAGTGTTCTTCTATATAATAAAGATTTTTCAGTCCTGTCTTAGTTCCCTGTTTTTATCTAAAAACTTACTTGACACTTTGAGTAAAAAGACATCACATATTAACAAATCTTATTCAAGACCATTTAAAATTTAGTTAAAAAGCAAAACAAAATAGCAGGTGGATACTTTTAATCCTCCATGATCCACTTATTAACAAATGAGAGCTGGTTAATTATGCCTCTAAAAAGTTGCACATAGTCTTCTTGGATGCATTTAAAAAGAGAAGAAAAGTGGTAATTTCTAAATTGTTATTGCCTAACATTCGGACCTCCTGCTTTACTGGAATACATGCTGAACCTTTAATTTGGTATCAGTTGTTTGCCATAGCTATAGAGGTGGAATTCTAATACAGAGGGAGTTTAACTTTGTTCTTCCCTGACCCCCCTCTTTCTCTCCTCCTAGTCTCAGATTAAATCTACTCGTTAAATTGATCTTCGCATGGTAAAGCATTACATTCCACTAACATAGGAAGATTGTGAATACTTATGCCAGATTTTTAACACTAACCTCATCAAACTGATGCACTGAAACATAAGGCTGATTAGCTTAATAACTGATTACTTGTCCTCTGGGCATCAGCAACTAAAATTAAAAACTTTAGTAGCTCATATAACAAAGTAATATGAGCTTATTTTTTGAGATACCTCCAGTTTCAAGAGAGAAGGAAAAAAAAATTGTTTTCAGGCTGGTTCCAGAGAGGGAAAGTTTCTCAGTTTTGTCAGGATGGATTGAAGTGCTGGTAATTCCTCTCTACTGAATAAAATCTAGATAAATATCTGTGCACAAATGATAAATTAACCAGATTATCATTGTGGAATTATTTTTTATTTTAAACTTATAAAGTCTGAATGCCTTCAACACATCAGCTGCTGGAATTCAAGATGCTTTCTTTCATGCCCTGGATTTCCCAGAGCATCCTTCAGTTGTGCCCCCCATTACTCACTTGCATTGCTCTACACCCACAAGGCACCTGTCGCACCAGGTACTGCATGTTGGGAAGTGAAAATACAGTCATAATGCAAAACAGTAAGTTTCCGTATCGCAAAAATACATCCCGAAGAGTAACTGTAACAGGCCTTGCCAATGGGAGAGTTTGGAAGGGCAGTGCTAAATTTATGATGAAAGGCAACAGATGGTCATTGGAAATAGTAACTTAAGGTAACATGAGATGACTGCGATAGGCAATGCAAGGAGAAAGGCATCATCCATGGACTCTTTTAAGTCTCCAGTAAGAAACCCAAGTATATGCCTATCTTGAAGCAGGCAAGCAATTCCTTTGAAGCCAGAAGTAACCAGATTTTTAAGTACTTTTCTGTCTATGCATTTATTTTCACTGTAATTATACAGCATATGCATTGTGTGCTGTAAACACTAACAGACCAATCTCAGCATTCCTGTAAAGTATGACAGTACCTCCAGCATCAGTGTCTCACTCAAGACCTGGGATTTGACTTCTTGTTTATAAGCATTTTTCTATGCCTTACCCTGTTTCTTTTTTACCTTGTTTTGCTTTCAGCAAGGCTCTTTGTAGTGTCATAACTCACAATCTTTCTAGTCAGACTTTGTTTATAAAACCTCTATTGTTCCAGAACAATGGAGTTGTGACCTGTTTGAAGGCAGGATTGCAATCAGGGCCCTCTCCGTACTTTCTCAGGGTGCACTTTGTGACAAAGTGAATAGACCATGCAACTCTATTGATGTCAGCCAGGAGGGGAAAAATAGGCTCCCTCAATAAATCTCAACATAAATCTTCTTGCCCTATCTCACCATCTGTATGAATTCACCTAAAACACAAAAATATTAAGCAGAACAAGTATCCCCAAGCCTAAAAGACTGAAATACTGCTTCCTGACCAAAATGGACTTCTTTCATGCTTATGGCAGTTTTGGGGAATTCACAGGCATAGAAAGCAACAGGTGGAAACATAGCTTGGGACAAGAAAAAGTGAATGAGATTGACCCTAACATCATGAATATGCTACACTCTTCTGTGTCAATTCCCTGCTACAAGTTTTCTCAGGGACAGGTTTGTGGCTTCTGATGCTTTCTTACCACCGATGACTTTGGTTTTCTAATTGTGCTACCAATGCTACAGAAAAGTTATTCACATAATACAAGTATTAGCATCTTTTTTCCTTATTTGAAAATGGTGCATTCTGTAGTTCTGGTTTTGAAGGTCATTTAAGGGTTGCTTA
Source organism: Myiotriccus ornatus (assembly GCA_036023395.1). Classification (NCBI taxonomy): domain Eukaryota; kingdom Metazoa; phylum Chordata; class Aves; order Passeriformes; family Tyrannidae; genus Myiotriccus; species Myiotriccus ornatus. The sequence continues at coordinate 13,822,442 of JAYRBT010000178.1, forward strand.
GAACAGGTTGAGGATGACTATGTCCCTCTATGTCCCTTTCGAAACATAATTCTAGTCACTTGTCAGTGGTACTCACCCCCATTTAGCTTTATCATGAGTTTTGTACATATGCTAAGAACATGAAGTAAGATAGTCAAAGAACTTGCTGCAGAAAAGAGAAGCAAATGGAAGGGTTTTCCTTAACTTTACTGGAAAAAGCCCTCAGACAACCACACCTAGATGTATTCTAGGCAATTAAAACAACATGTGCAGTCAATATAAATTTTCATTACCATTCATGAAAGAAGAAAACAAAAAAGCCAGAGTAAGAACCAAAAAAACCAAATAAATAGAGTCTCCAACTTAATTGCTTAAGCTTTTGTGGGAAAACTGAAAGCACTTCAGAGCAGTGCTACCTTTTTGTCTAGTGTCAATACAGCCTCTAACACAGCAGGGTTCCAGTTTTTTACCAAGTCTTTCAAACAGTGCTGCATTGAGCAACAACAGCATAAAGCCAGCTTAAGCCAAGTTATTTCTAAATTTGAATTATTATTTATGTTTTTAGCATTCCATCAATTTTGAGAGCAATCGAATTCTTCTATAATGTCTTCCATCTGAGCAGAGCATATCAAAGTGCTTTGCAACAAATTACTGGTTAAAATGTGGGGAAAAAAAATTATAATGGAAGGCAAAGGATCCCATCTCAGCCATGCCCTGCTAGAGGGGAAATACTACTGTAAATGCATCAGAACTAAAAGCATGACAATAACTGATTTTATAAAATTCCAGTTGTGCTGAATCAATGCATATTCATCATATATAACCTTATATAGTAAATTTCAGGCAAATTTTTTAAATTGCTGCTTAGAAAATACCTCAACATAAAATGGTTGCTCAGGTAACATTAGTAAAATTGCATACTTATTGGTAATACAAGCCATCAACATCAGATCAACTTTCTTAGATCTGTATCAGCTGACCTGGTCATACCTACTCAATGGCTGACCACTCAGAATGAGTGAAAAACAAAGAGAGGAAAAAATGCTATGAAGTAAACACTCACCATAGATGTTCTCAACACAGAGATGGATAGTGATCAATCAGAGCTCCTTATGAGTGAGACACATGCAGGGGATCAGCCTAGGGGTGAAGAAAGGCAGAGAAATCCACTACAGTTCCTCCACGACTTGTGAAGATAAAAAAGGAGTTGTCCATCCAGCAACTTTCATAAGGAATTAATTTATTTCTCTGTGTTGAAAATACAAAGAAAAAAATGAAGAAGCTAAAAAGAGCTCAACTATGACATCCCTCCCCTTGCCCCCTCCAAATAAGCAAACCTATTCATAACATCCACACTCTATTCATTTAATAGCACTGAAGTTATTCAGCAAGTCACAGAAGAATGTGTAAAAATTTAATTACATGTATTTTAAAATCCCACTTCTAGTAAAGATAGAATAACTATGCTTTGCTCTGGTATAAAGCATTTTATAAGGTACCATAAAACAACCCTACCATGCACAGACAATGCCTTTGCTCCTCAGTGTTAAGCAAAACACTTTATTAATCCACCTTACTACTTTTACAGTCTCATGATTGGTTTAACAGCTGAGTATCACCACCAAATCCATTCAGGTGCCCTCATTAATACCATCATTCACTGTGGCTATGGGGTGTTTGCTGATTGCCTGGGCACTGAAGGGATGGCAATAACACCTAGCTGCCATTGCTCCCATCAGCAAAGGCCGTGTGGAATGCTGTAAGGCTAACTGGAGTTCAGGGAATGCTGCAGTACTATAGGAGAGGATAGGGTGGTCAGAGGTACAGCTGGCCAAGCACTCCTATTTATACCAAGATACTGCATGCAAAGTTAATTGTGGTAACTAAGAAGTGAAAATGTTTATATCTACATGAGAGTACAGCACATCAGCCCAGCAGTTAAGTCAGAAGTAGTAACCAGAGAGATCAGAGTATAGAGGCGCTAGAGGAGGAACAAGAGAACTAGAGAACAGATTCAAGAATGTGAAGTCCTGTAATGACAAGCCAAAAAAAAATACATTCAGGTCATGCATCTGTTTAACAAATGAAGATATCTGAAAATAGATTGTCTGAATATTGTGAAATAAGTCTAATTACTGGCAATCTATAAGATTGTACTGGGGTCAACGCCATTAGCATCAGGATAATTATAGGTCCAACAGTGAGACCATCATAATTTACAGACACTTTTGAGGCAATAATGACAGAATGGTTTGGATGGAAGGTGACCTTAAAGGTCTTCTAATTCTAAATTCCCTGCTGTCGACAGGGACACCTTCCACTAGACCAGGTTGCTCAGGGCCCCATCCAACCTTGAACACTTCCAGGGAAGAGGCATTCACAACTTCTCTGGGCAACCTGTTTCAGATACTATGTTTTGTTAGACCAATGAGGTGTAACGGCAGTAAGTTTTTCAGCATACAAGCTCTTGTTTGATGGCATAAGGGATATAAAAATCACTAACATGGACAAACTTGGCCTCTTGGCACTTTGGTTATGATGCACAAAACTATGGAGAAATAAATTTCTTATTGCACAATATACACCAGCTCTCCCAAGCTAGGTCATAACTAATTGGGGGATACCTAGAGCTTCTATTTCCACTTAGCAACTAGAAAATTAACTTTATTTTCAACAATTTATTGTGTACTACAAAGCAACCCAAACCAAAACCACTGTGTATTTTAGATGCTGTATAAAAATTAGTGCCCTGGGATGTGTGTGGGAAATAACTAGTACTTAAAGTTGGTAATTAAGATTATTAATAATAGCAAAAAATATATATCCATTCTCCAAGCAAACCATCATAATGCTTAATAATTGATTGTAATTTCCTGTAATAAATACTAATGAATTAATTTATAAAGTAATGTAGCTTTATATGGTTATTCACTTTCCTAAGAGATATTTGTGTTGGTGTTATGTCAACAATTTAATACACTAAAATAATTCATAATTATTTATTACTTTCAACACTTCTTAATAAAAAGCAGTTGTTTCACATAAATACCAAAGCAATCTTCAGAGCACATCTGTGTCCCCAGCAAGCACTCAAGCTGGCTTGTGAGTCCTTTTACCATCTGTGAGCCTGCATGATGAAACTGCACCAGCCAGCTGAATGTCCCAGAGAGCAGAATGAGCAGGCCTGCAGGGAGGACCTTGCCCTAGCCTGGGATTTACCAGCATCCAGTCTGTCTATCTCCAGGGCCAAACATTTCCACTGGGAAGAGATTCAGTCACTCCTCAGAGAGAAAATCATCCCTCCAGCCCAGACACTGAATTAGTAGGTCTGAATAATCTCTCCCACCTCTATACAGTTTCCTACCTTCCTTTAAGTCTGTCCATATATGTCCATCTTCTAGGACAGAATTCCTCTTCATCCATTAACTTTGCTAGGACTGCAAATATTCATGACAGCTTTTTCTACTCAACTGTTTGATTCATCTGTGAAGGTTACTGGGCCCTACATTAACCTCTTTTGGGCCACATGGATGTATATCTCCTGCTGCACTCGCATTCCTGATGTGGAGCGTCTCTCAGCAAGAGTGGCAGCAATAACCAGGGCAGTGCCCTCTGAGGAGCTCCAAGAATGTGACTGCAGGCAGTTCCTGCAGGACCAGGGGTCACAAATCTCCTGCCTGCTGCAGGCTCAAAGCTAATGATGAGGGCAGCTGTTAACTATTTCACTGTGCATGCTGTGGGAAAGATGTTGTCCCGTATAGGAAATGTGAACCTGTATCCTGGCCGTAGGATCAAAGTGACAATGTGATCAGCACCATCCTGCCTAGTGCCTAGAATTAAATCAGGACCGGACCAGTGTTGTCCGTCTAGGGATAAAAGATCACATCTTTTATAGCACTAGTAGGAGTGGTGGTGAGGCATGTGGTAAGTAGGCCACATCAAAACTCTCTCTTTATAAACTTGTACCACCTGGATCCCCACTGCTGTCTCCAGGGTCACCTCAGAAGGCCCAGACTGCACCTGTGCTGCACAGTGGTCTGCATGCCCTTGCTTATGCCACTGTTATAACAGGCTGACAATGCCTTTGCAGTACTGTTTTATCTCATTCATCTCCCAGCTGTTCATCCTCCTGATTTATGCCATCAGCACCAAAGCCTGATTAGCAAACAGAACAGAAGGAAAGGGATTCACACTGTCCTCCTAAGGTTTATGAGTGCTGACATGCCTTTTTTTTTTTCTCTGAACTTCAAATCCTGAGCACATCCACTGCCTTCCTCTTTGTCAGGCTCCTCCATGGTGTTTGACAGTAGCTAGCTGTCCTCTCATTTTAAGGGAATTATGGATCTGACTCAGAAGATTCAGTAGATACAGTTGTGGGTCATTGTGGGTCAAGGAGCAGACCTTACTTCAGCCAAGGCACAAAAGTAAAATGAGAACTTTTAAGGGCACCATTAACTGACCTGTTCGTAATTTCCAGCAAAAGACAAAAAAGTCCCAGGATGGCAGTAGCTAGGCCTCTTAATTTCATGAGCAGTGTCACAAGAGTTGGATATTATCCCAGTGCTACTGATGCTGTTTTAAAAAGGCAGGTCTTGATACAATCACCAAGACATCATAAAGAGTTGCAAAATTTGTCACCTCAAGGCGTCTCTGGAGGTACTGCAGTGCAGTTGTTGCAAAAGGGGGGAAGCAAACCCCAAGGAGCTCAGACCTGGAGCAATTTTTTATAAATGTATGGATGCTATTCTGCTTGCACCTTTGCTGTAAATGTGAAGCTCTACAGGCTGAGGTTAAGAGCTGGGCTGTGTGGCTGACTCATCCAGCAGACACAGAACTCCTTTGGGCTTGCTGAGACAGAAACACAAGGAGTAAAGGGATTAGACTGTATTGTAGGTTGAGAGCCAGTTTTGGTGGAGTGTTAATCTCCAAGAGTATCACTGCCAAAGTCACTTCTTAATGTAGCAGTTCAAGGGACAGGCTCTGTCTTAGGACCCAATGCTAACCTATTTGATGTCACACTACAAGTAGAGCAGGTGCTGGGTTTGCAATGTATATTTGATGTCTAGTGTTGAAAAGTGAGTTGACTGAAATGCTGTCAGGCTGCATTTTGAATGATCGCACTACTAATGTCACCTACAGGCAACTTGATGGACATTCTGCCATACATAGAACACAGTAGGCTGGAAATCATCATTTGCAAATCATCACCTTTGAAAGTACAACAACCAATTCAGCTGGAAAAAAAGAAGAACTGGAAACATGTTGAAGAAACATTAACCTGAGGAAGTGAGCAAATCAGAAACACCAAATATTTAGGTTCATGGATTTCTCATTACGGAAATTTTCAGCCTACTGTATTTCTTTTGGGGTCTTGCATTTCAAAACCTGTATTTTGTTTGATAATGTAATTCTACCACAGGAAATCTAATCAGGTTGTCTTCTAAGTTTTTACTGGTATACATCAGTATGGCACTTTGGGGTTCTGTTCATTTATGACAGTAGTTTTACAAAATCTGTCACTATACACAAATGTGACAAAATGAGTAGTAGAACACTAGCATGTTTTTGAAAGTATATGGGATTTAGTTAAATAATTTTCATTGAGATTAACAAGAACTTAGTGTTTAAAATTAATAGTTGATCATATAAATCACAGTTTTGACCTGTATTTCCTTGCCATGACATCAATCTGGGTTAGAGTTTATAAACGTTCATGTCACAGGATAGAGGTTAGGAAGATTTCCTTATTTCTAATGTCTACTATTCTCCATAAAAGTAGAATTCTGCAATTAATTTAACATCAATCTGGAGATTAATTTTAGCAATGTGGTAAAACCATTGGCTAATAAGTGCTCACAGAACCAACATCCCAGAAAGGGGAAGAGGCAGGACTAAGGAAATATCACTATTTAACCACAATCATCTACTGTTGTCAGCTTATGTTAGCTAGTCAGCAATAATGCTAAAAGCATTTCTTCAAGTACTCTTCTACCAGATTTTCTGAGAAATTTGGTATGAATTTACAGTGAGTGAATTCTTCTAAAAAAAAAAACCAGAAAAACCAACAGAACTGGGATACAGGCTAGATGTTCAACTGTTTCATTTAGAAATACTGTGGGATTTTTTTCATATACCAGTATATTTATATATATCCCCGAAGAAATTATGGTCTCCTTGAGCATTACAGAACACAACATGTCATCTAGAAGAACATGCAAAATTCTACACAAATTTGGCCCTGCATCGAGGAAACTCTATTCCTTCCACTAAGAAATGGGGACAAGAGACCATTTTGAATCTGCACGAAGTCAGGCAGCAAGTTAGAGACTTCTGTGCCTTAAAAAAACAAAAGGATTACATGTAAAAGCAGGAACTGCTTATACGGTTGCAAAACCAAGAAGAAGCAGTAATGGACTTCTTCCCCAACCCCAGCCCATTGAAAACCCACTGCTCATGGTACCATGTGTAGTAGCAGTGAAATGTTCAAGCAGACCCTGTTTTTCCAGAGCAGGGAACATGGAGCAGGGCCATGGAGAGGCCAGACCTTGACAGGCTGGCTGGGAGCAGTCCTGCTGCACTGCACACATGAATCCTAAAAGGGGCCACATTTAGCAGAAAGAGCAGGGCTTCTCCAAGGAGAGAACAAGCTGGGAAATGAGGGTAACCTGAGTGAAGCCTCACATTGCCTGAATAGGACTGGGCTGGTGGTTGTGATGAGGTTCATTGACAGTCCCAGACAAAGCAAGATAGTCAAGGGCAGGATTCTCCCAGGAAGCTCAATCAAGAGAAAAGACTGAAAATGGGTTTGTGACATAGGTCTAAGGTACAACCAGGACACAGGACAAAGCTACCTTGCAGGGCAGGTCTGGAGTCCACCTGAGAAAGCCAGTCACAAGCCAGAGCAGTGGATGAATGGCACTGGAACACCTATAACTTGGCTTAAGGGATAGGTAGGTACCCAAGGCTGAGCTGGCCTGGATCCACAGGCAAGAGTTGTGAGTGGGGGTCTCAGGTGAGACTCACCAGAGTTATTGAGGTCAATCAGGGTGCTCATACAACCCAACCTATACTTTGGAAGGAGAAGAGAGTCTAAAGCCCTGTTTAAGCAAGAAATGCTACTGCCTTACATCTCAAAAATATACATGTGTTCTTACACTGAAAGGCTGTCTTCTGCTCAACAAAAGATCAGGTGTTTCTTCAGCACCTGGTATAACCCCCCATATAGACATGTGTTGGGGCAAAAAAAGTTCTGCCCAAAGGGTGATGGGCAGCCTTTCCTCTTACTTGTCTGCAAAAAGCATTTTAATGAAGACAAGTTTAAATATGTAAATATTTACATAAGAAATAGCCCCCCCAAAAAGTACCCAGGTTTAAATTTTTTATTCCTCTCTCTATATTGAGCCTTAAGCCATTAACTCCTATTAAAAATTGGGTAAAAGTCTTAAAGGGGTACATGACAGGCTCCTTAGCCTGTGTGTCAGTTTAAACATAAACAAAATTAATGACTTCCAAGGGAATCTTTCAATATTTAGAAATTAGCTGGCTGCCTGATTACTGAGAATTTGTATGCACATTCTTTTCTTCCACTGATCTGTTCTTTCAACATCAGGAATGGTAACACTCTGGGAACTGTTTACCCAAGATCAGCGTGGTTCAAGTGTTACTTAGGATCTCAGTTAGCATTTCTTGGGTTTAAAATGTTTAGTCCTTGGGGGGAAGTGAAAATGACAGCAGGAAGAACCTGAGGTACTAAGTCCTGCTGAAGCTGGCACTTGATGACAGGAGGGGAATGAACACACCAGGCACTACATTTTATGATAGAACAAACAGGGAAGTTTGTATTAGATTGTATCAACTTCTGTTATGCCTTGAGCACATTTGAAAGAAAAGAAACAAACTGATGAAAGTTATAGGGTACAAAAGCAAGAAGAGTGTCTGGAGAACAGGAAGTTGGGAATATGTGTAAAATGGAAATAAACAGTTAGGAAAACAAAAAAAAAGACCTGTCACCCCTCTCATGAGAACTATTTTAAGTGATGGCTTTGCAGTTCAGATGAGAAAGAACTTATTCCTTCCTCCCTCACCCCCAGTCCCACCAGAGGGAGACATTTTGCCCAGCGGGGAATGGCTGTGGCATCTAATAATCTGAGCCTCATGTCAGAAAGATGACTATTTTCTCAGAAGTAAAACACGCAGTGTTGAAGGGTAGGGTGTGTGGAGGTAGTGTGCAAAAGCCATCTTTGATTTGCCTAGGATATTAGAGGAGTATCCACTACTTGTAGCAGTGATGCCTCATAAGAAATGCTAGGAGCCATGGATCCCTGCTTGCAGAAAGCTAACATTAGGTTGTTTCAGAGCTGTGAGCTCTGTGTGAGCAAACTGATTGATCCACGGGTACAAGTACCTCAGATCTGAGTTCTCATGCAGAGTTTGAACACACAGACACTGGCAAACATTGGGTAACCTACTTCCAAACGTATATAGATGTTCCATCCAGTTGAGGTCCTTCTCTTCTGGACAGTGTTACTAAGCACAAAGAGTGGATCTTTATTTCCTGCTGCCATCACTTGCCATCAATCAAAGCTCCAGCAGGGTGATGACCCACTGCAGAACACAAAGGCTGTAATACACTCTCCAGGAAAACAAATGCTTTCTGAGGCTTACATATAACCATAGCTGTAACATAGCCATCCATCCATCCATCTGTCCCTGCACTTAGAAACAGGTTGGCTTAGTAAGAATTCAACCGCAAAAGACAATTTGCTCTCCCTTTCGGATGCACTGCTCTTTTCCTCAGTAGGTCAAAGTCCTCTCCCCAAGCTGCAGTCATTCTTAGGAAATGCTACCAGAGAAGAGCAATGCTTGCCTCTCCTGTGTTACTTTCCCAATATAATTGTAAATCTACAACACTCTGAGAAGGACACGAATTCCACACACGAATTCCACAGGCCAAACTGTAAACACTGCAGAAATTTGAGGTCCTTGACATTTCACTGAAAGCAAAGCCGTGAGCCTGAGGAAAACAAGCTAAAGGCTAAGTTAAGATATGTCTACCAGCTCCTAAGAAGGATCAGTTCAAATAAGGAACTGCAGTCACAATTTCCTGCTTGATTGTCACTTTCCTCCAGTGAAGAAATAGTCTGCTACTGGCCCTTGTCAGGAACAAATTACTTTCCCTTCACTGCCAACTCAGCTCCACGTGCCCTGCACGGAAGAGAAGCAGCACTGGAAAAAGCCAGTTTTCCCCAGAGGTTATGAACTACACAGGCTGGTAATCTGTATAGATCATTTTAAAGGGGTAACTTACCCTGGATTTACTGAGAGCAATATAAAGGAGTAAGTGGAAGCTTTGTTCTAAATGAACTGAAAAAAAAAAATTTGCCATGCAACATTTTGCATACGAATTCTCATCAATGAAGACTTTTAATCCCCTAAAAGCAAGCTTAAGGGAGGGCTAAGACAAAATCTAAACAATAAAAAAAATGTGGTAAAAGCATATTGGTATTTTAGCTTATATTCTTGGATGGAGCTGATCTGTACAAAAAAAAAAGGGGGGTTTTAAATTAAAATGAATTACAAAGAAAAATGTTTTGAGACATACTACTTTAAGATTTCCAATTTTTTTGCTTTTAGTTGGGGCAAGACACAATCAGCAAAACACAGGCATTCTACTCAGGCCTTCCTCACCTCATCCTTTTGAAAAATGTTATGTGTGTGAGAAAAAGGGAAAATCATCAAGAAACTGGGTCCCAAGTGCAGGGTACTCACACTGAAGGGCCATTTGAAGTTTATTCTATGGCACAGTCTAAAAGTCCTTATTCAGCAGTTATCATCAAGGGTAGCTTCACCGAGAAAGGTGTGTCTGTCAGAGTTCAGGATTCTAAGCTGAAGAAACTGTTTTAAAATACTGAGAATAAAATCACTAAAGCAATGATGTAAGCTTTAAATTCATTCCACTATAAAAAAGATTTTACTCTTCAAACGTAGATTTTGTAGATGCTCAATTAGAAGGCATACTTTGGTGCTTTGCTTTTCTTTACCAGTATTTGTTCAGTCTAAATGAAAGTTTATAACTCTACTGTATCTATCACATTTTAGTAAGTCCAGGTTTGGACAACTCTTGCCTGTTTACTCAAGTTTCTGGACTTGTTCTCTCCTAGGAGGAGAGTAACTCGATCTATGCATCCTGTTGATTCTTTCAATGTCTAAAATTAGCACTGTGCACACACGCTTCCTCTACCTGGTGGCATGCTCCCCAACAGAACTGGGTGCAGGCACTCGGACACAAAGGCCCAGCTGTTGCTTTTTGGCAGGAGAAGCCAGAGATTTTTATCTTTAAGTTTGCATACAAGAAAGAGATCCCACCCTGCTCTCACATTCAGCATATGTGACAAGTAGCATTTTGTTCAGCTAAATGCTAAAAATGATAACATGGTTGCTGAGCACAAGTGGTGGCATCCATTCTAACGTATGATTAGCAATCATGGCCTCTGACAAGGCCAGGCATGGTAAAAATTATGTGGCGGTCACAGGACTGCACAGTTGGAAAGGTTAAAGAGAATCCCCCAGTCTCTCATTCCTCTCCTCCTCCACTCCTCCGTTCTCGCATGGATCTCTTGGGACACTCCTGCTAGAAAAACGTTTGTCAGAAAGCGGAAGGCAACCCAACGGGAAACATCAGTGAACCTGCGTTTACTTTATTTAGAAATGACACCCCATCCCTGTCCCCTGGGGCAAAACTTCTTTTCTAGACATGACCTCAGAGATGTGCTACATGCACCCTGCACAATTTATCACCATGCTGCCTATAATTAGGTTTGTTAACATACAGCCTAGTGCAGTCTTGTTGACTGGGAACTTAATCAAGTTACTATTGAGTTCTTGTATGCATTGCTTCGGGTGACTGTTTTACTTGTAGAATTATAGCTGTGACCAACATGAGGAAATTAGCTCTGGACACAAGTTTTTTACTTTTTTTCCCCCTACATGTGAAAATATTTAGCAAACAGTGACAATGATGGAAAACAGTAGGAAACAAAATGTTCTACATTAGTATAAAACATGAAAAATGCAGCAAGGACCCTCAGTGGTACAACATGTGTTATGCTGGCTGGCAGTCCATTAGGCTTGATAGACATTTCACTTACCTAAGTCAAATATAACAGTCTAGTATTCATTAATATAAGAAGGGGGTTGTGGAATCAAGCCTACCATCTGGTTAGAACGACAGAATAATCTACAACTCATGATTAGGTCTAAGGAGTGGAATTTCACTTTAATCTTTTTCATTGCTCGAAATTTCCATCTGCACAGTACGGCACATCATTTTTCTTCAAGACAAATGTGCTGTTTTTCATGTTCCAAAATTAGATCAGAAGAAAACGATTAATCATGTCATGGCCTGGGAAAGGAAACAAAGCCCTGATATTTCCCTCTCTCTTTCTCTCTCTCTCTCTCTCCCTCTCTTCACCCCTCTCCCCCCCAGCCCCTCCCAGCTCTGGGTCTTTGCAAGGTCTTTTCTTTCACTGCCTCAATTTTACACACAACATTCAGAGGTTCACACTGTGGTGGGCTAGAAACATTCAGGAAACAGCAATCTGAAATAAATATGCAGCATAGATTTGCATGGCTGTTCTTATTTTCCCCTCGCCTCTCTCCCACCCCCAGTTTGCCACTTCATCTTTTCCTCCTCCTCTCCCTCTCTCTCTCCCTCTCCACCCCCTACCATGTGCCCCCTGGCACAGGACAACAGATGGTGACCTGTTTGCATGTGACACCGTAACTGAATCTAAACTCAAGGAAACAAGTCGCCGGGCTGCAAATTAGTGAGACCACACAACTGTCAGGTGGCAGTCCCCTTTGACAGTTGTAGGCCATTATAGGAACATTGATGTTTTCGCAGTGTGACAAAAAGGAATCCTTTTTGCAGCAGACCTGTCTGTCAGCTGGCTCTCAAGTCATAACAAATCCCTGGCACTCAGCTGAGGCTGAACATTCGCAGCGTCAGGAGGATGATAAATGACCTGCAGGGCTTTGAAGTGCCTTGGCAGTTCAGATGGGTCCGCAGTGCTGACAGAGAAATATACACAACAGCGTAACCAATAATGAGAACATTAAACATTCCTGCTTTGTGACAGGCTGACAGAAAAACCCAGCCTCACATCAATCATCTGTGGAGATATAACCTTGACAATTAGCCCCCTCTCTGATACTCAGAGTAACCTTTCTTTTTTTCCCCTTCCCCACCTCTTTTTTTTTTTCTTTTTTCTTTTGCCTGGCTTATCTTTCATGATCTTTTTTTTCTGGTATGGCAGAGAGGGAAAAAACAGCAGGAAAAAAAAAGCCAACATCAAAAAAGATCTTTTCCTTTTCCTCCATGCAAAAATAAAATATGCCAGGACAAAGTTTATTTGATGGACTTCCACCTATTTCCCTTTAGGAGAAAGGAATATATTTTTGCCCTATCTACCAAAGCATCTGTCACTACAAATACTCCTAGCAGAATTTTGTTTACATTTTATGCTTATTTTGTTCCTTAGGTTTTTTTCCTTTCCCCAACTCTTACATTCATATCAGTGCACTCTGTTGTCAAGCATCGTTTCCACTTGTAAGAGTGAGATGATTAAGCATGTGACTGTCCCCTTGTTACTGTATTCCAGGATCATTCAATAAAACAGATACTATCTCAGCTTCTTCCCATAACCTTGTGTTTTCTTTTTTTTTATGTGCCTGTGCACTGGTTTGCCATTTTTTAAATCCTTTTATAGAGCAAAATAATCTTCAGAGGACAAATGAAAGGTGCAGCTAATCTTCCTGAAAACTAAACACTTCTAGTACTCCCCTGGAATCATTCTCACTGAAGAACACAGATGCATCCTGATTTGTGAGGACACTCTCTCTGCTTGCAGGGAATTTCTCTTGCTTTTCCCAGTGTGGGATCGGCAGAAATTCCTCCTGATATACATGACCGACTTCTTGCCATGACTCTCCTGACAGCAGAAGCACTCAAGCAGTGGGGTCAATGGGAGTGGCCTGTGCTCTGTGAGAGGTGAATTAGGCTTTTGGCCATTTTCTGCACTCCATTCTGGTGGCCTGGAGTACTAAGTCACTAATTCAACCCCACACAGAGGTTTCAAAGAAGCCTAAGCACCCTTGTGAAATAGCCTCAATATTAACTGAGGTTCAAAATGGTGTTTGTTGCAGAGGTTTTAATCTGGAGGAATGTCAATAATGCAAAAAACCCAAAACCTTCTGTCATCGAAATTAGCAGTAAATCCTCTAAGGTGTATAGTGCTCAGGTCTCTGGCTCTCTGTTCCCAAAGGAAATTCTGTTTTCCTTAAGCAATGACAAACATGCATTCTTGCTCTCATCGAGTACAGCGCAGCTCAAATACTTTGATGTGAAGTTTGGGTAGTGAGAAAACCAAGCACTTATAAATTGAAAAAAGCTGTATTTCTAACCCTGAAGTAAAGTCTGTCCCCAGGGCCCATTTTCCTATGCATACTTTAAGGTCCCTGTGCAACGCTGGTGTAGTGGAAAGAAGATGAAAAGAAGTAAAACACCCAAGGCCTTCAACCTTCAATACAGTTATAGAAGAGGCAGCTATAGACCCAGATGACGCTACTGAAATAATATATCCCAGAGTCTGTCAGCTGAGTCCTGCTGCTGTCAAAGTATGTCCTGTGCACGTGGCAACAGCTGTTGACTTCACTATTAGAAGAGGTCAGCATGAAGGAGAAAAGGAAGGTTTTAGAAAGATGATCAACAGTAAGTGTCAAAACCTGTTCAGCAATTGCCTAACCTCATTTGTACTCTGATCATATTATTCTGATAAAAAGACAAACCACACAGTGCCTGTTTCATAATACAGCAAAGGAAGATTGTCCTCTGCAGAACTGTGAGGAGCCATTTCACTCTCAGACAAGTACCTTTACCAGACCAGGCTGACAACAATGGAAATAGAGAACTTCTCTTTGCCTCCCTTATATCTGCCTAGTGGCTATTGATCAACCGCCTTACAGCACACTGCAAACATACTCTGTACCACATTGCATACCCTACCTGGAGGGTCTGGAGTCAGACACTGTGGTTGCTATGTCCTGCTCAGACTTTTGAAAGCCCAGATGTGGTGGTGGTTGCCCACTGTGGGCTAAGGCTCCAGCAGAGCCAGGCAGAGAAGGACTAGGAGTGTCCTCTCTTCCCTCTAGGTCTGAGACTGATTTCTGGTGACAGAGGGACACCATTCAATCCTTGGTTTTCTAATGAGAGAAGTATAAATTAATTCATACAACTGATTTTCCAAAGATTGATTCCTTAGCTCTTTAAAAATACTAGCCTGCTTCTTATGAGCCTTACTGCCAGAAGACCTTTTCTCACTATGATAGCTGGTACAAAGGAAAGGGCACACTCAGCCTACAAACTGTATCTGTGGGATCTCTCATGTGCTTGATTTCAGTCTTGTTTCACACACCTTCACAGAAATGGTCACACCCCACTTTTTTAATTGCAGCGTACATCAGTTCTAGGCCTGCCAGACAGGCTAGATAATGCCTTCGCCTCTGCAGATTAGGAACACGGAATGGGGGAGCCAGATATTCCTGAGACACAAAGTTCCATTCTCCTCACAGTCAGTCTCTGGCCAAAGCAGGTATGATTTTCAACATATGAACATGAGGGGCTCAAAAAGTATATCTTCCCTCTGTCCTAAACCATTCCTGCATGATGCTTTATGGCCTATCCCACAGCATCATCAGGAACTCTGTTTGGGTAGTAACTGCTGATGACTGAATCTATAAAGGATCTTTGTAAGATGAATGTACAGAGTAAGCGAACACTTTTTTTCCAACAGCTTTCTTCCCTTCCACCTGCCTATCTGTAGAAGAGCAAAGGTTGCATCCTTGATCACTGCCAAGGACCAGGCAAAGGTTTTTTCACAACTAACATTAGGGAGTTTATCTTGTAGAAGACCATGGCTATAGGAGTTGATGGATGCATTTAGATTTCACCCTAACAGGTCTGTCAGTGGAAAGGGGTGAAAGGCCTGCACCATTTGCTGAGAAGATGGCAGAGGTAGAATGTAACCATCCACACATTTTCTTCTGGTTGTGGTGGAGGGCTGAGCAAGCATCTAGTGTGCTCAAAGATTTGAGAGGCCCCAAAACTGGACTGAGGAATAAACCACTAGTCATCACAAAGGCTAAGGAAAGGAAGAGTCTGGAGAAGCTATTTGGCTCCTCTGCCAGTTCAGGCAATCTTCATTTGTATTGTCTATTTGATGAAATTTTTAAGAACCAAATTGTGCTGGAATTATCAAATCTCTTAATCAAATCTCTTGGGCCATCATTCTTACTCTGACACTTCATTTGGCTCACAGCCATGAGTTAATCACCATTCCCTGCCTCAGTTTCCTCACAAACAGAAATGGATGCATTCAAATTACACTCACCTGAAAGGCATGCTGTAAAATTTAATTAAGCCATGAAAAGCACTCTTCAATTGTGAGATGAAAAGGTGCCATTAAAGGCCTCTGGTATTATATTTCACTTAGACTCTCAGAAATATTTTGGATGGAGTTAAAGAGAGAAAATAAAAGGGAAATAAATCATAAACATTGCAGAATAAATGCTGCCTACCCCTTCTTATCTGTAACTCACAAGGCATATAGATTACATCTAAATAATCCTTTGTATGAAAAACTGTCCATACATTTGCACGCAAGATGTAAGGACAATGCTAGGTTTATATGAAAGGGAATATACATGTTTCCTTGCACACCCTCAGTGAAGTTAAAAGGGTTAATAAAATATAAGTTGAGATCAAAAGAAATCTGAGGTGACATTTTGGCCTAGAGGCCTTCTCTTGGCTGTGGGAAAACAGAATGAGGCTGCTCTGCAACCTACAAGTTGAAGTACAATTAGTGGTGTTTTCAGACTGCATGTTTTTTTCTAGCTTAAATCTGTAAGCATATGCAGTGAAAGCACTGTGAATTTAGTTTTTCCAGTGGAGAATTACTAACTGTTAAAGATGGAGACAGCATGAGAAAATTCAAACTTATGTAATTAGAAGATTATACCTGCCCAGATCAGAATCAGATAGAACACTAAAATTATAATTATTAAATGCACTCAAAAGGGAAGGATTTGGCGGGGGGGAGGGGGGCAGGGCGGAGTGCAGCTGCAGTGTCATGCACACATCCCAAGGCCAACTGGAGACAGTTGGCCTTTCATCTTTTGACTCAAGACCTCCCCAAGACCTATGCATTACACCACAGAGAACCACACACTCTATCAAACGTTGTTATTTACATAACACATGGCAGGGAGTAGTTATGGAATAAATCAATACTTTGTGATATTTGTTACAAGCCACATGGCAGCTGAGCATTTCTAAGGCTTTACCCAAGGTCTGGCTTGAAGGGAGCTTATTACAGCTATATTAAAATTGCCTAATAAGTGA
This sequence comes from Myiotriccus ornatus, assembly GCA_036023395.1. Lineage (NCBI taxonomy): Eukaryota > Metazoa > Chordata > Aves > Passeriformes > Tyrannidae > Myiotriccus > Myiotriccus ornatus. The sequence continues at coordinate 13,838,877 of JAYRBT010000178.1, forward strand.
GGTTACCAGAAAACTGCACTGAGCCACTTTTTTTTTCCACTGGACTGTAGCCTAGTGAGGGCAGGTCTTTCATTTACAGATGAGCTCCTGATCTGATCCCCTTCAATGCAGAGTCTGTTCTGTGTCAAAGACAAGGTGATCTCACTTTTCCCACTGCCCCCTGATTCCTAAGCATAGCTGTGACTTCAGATGTGGACAATTGTCCTAGATTTAGTGACATAACTCTTAAAAAAACCCCATAATTGTTCACTACTGAGACTCTGCCTGTGCAGACTCCTGCAGCGTGGCTACAATGGGAGAGTGATACTGTCTTCCTAAAGGTCTCTAGGCTATGAGGATTTATGTGAAAGAGGAACTTCCAGAGCGCAGTGAAGGTGTAAGTACCCATCTCTCTAAGTATATGAAGAGCCTGAACACCCAGCTCACACACATACACAGGCTAGATTCCTGAAGTTCGATTATGTGAATGCTGAACATCCCATACAAAAAGCTTCAGGCCTTATGACAAGCTCTTATACAAACAGCAGCATTTTTGGTTTAAATACTATCTAACCATCACTTTCTTCTGGTCTGGGAAACTAGATTTTGACAAAAAAATACAATCAGGAAAACCAGCTAACCTCTCCAGGTTCATTCTGCCTCAGTATATTCATGAAAATCTCTAGTTTGGTGAAGACTATGTTTTAGAACACCAACAATGCTTAAAAGTCAATGTTATCAGTTCTAAACACCAGAAGAGCACAACAGTCAGTAAGCTGCAAAGTCACTGGGACAAAACTCATGCTTTTTCTCTTTGCTTTTGCTCAGCACCTAGCACCTGGTTCACAAGTAGGCCTAATAGAGTATCTAAAACAGAAGTGGCAGTAACTGAAAACTACAATCCACTGTAGTGGAGATACAGCTATTAAATAATACTGTAAAAATCACTAAGTAAAAAATTCCTCTTCAAATGTAAGAGACAAATTTAGTTGCGCTAAAAGAAAAACAGTAAACAAAGTATCTCATTATGTTCTTTCTTCTGCAGTGAGAATATAGGCAATCACAAAAGGTAAAGAAGAGCAAGAAACACAGAGATGTGCAAGCCCAGTAAGGAAGTCAAACAAGCACAGGAAAAAATAATTCTGCAAGAATCACAAGGCTGTATGAAGCAGTAAAAAAGAGACTGAATAAGGAACTTGCTACCCTAACAGTGGCAAGTTAACAGCTAAATTTTTTTTAAAAATCATCTATGTATGATACCTTAGACATTAGTAAATCATTTAATGGAAAGTCACCTGAAATACTCAACTATGTTTGTTTAGATTCTAGAATAAAACTGGGTCTAAAAACTTTAAAAATTCAGCCTTTTCTTTGTTCTACTGCTCAGAGTTCATACATTAGTCATCTGCTGCCTCAGCTACATCAACACATCTCTTTTTTTCTTGGTTTCATGGCTTTCTTACTCCATTTTTTGAAATGGCCATTTCAAGTATTTTTTCTCTTTTCATGATTTTCTTTCTCAGCTACTTGTTTTCCACTTATAAATCAAATTCAAACCACCATTTTAGAGCACTACAAAACACTGCCCTTGAACCTCTTCCTTTTTACTACTTTCACTATTCCTGCTCCTTAAAAGAACTACCAGGTTTGTTTGGACCATCTCAGTCTTCTTTCCCTACTGTAGTCTTTATGTTTTCACCTATGACATGAAGCATGTTTACTACAGCTTTAAATTCATTTTTCCTAGAAGTTTCCCATAGAAAACTTACATGTTCCATTGCACAACCATATCTCCATGCCCTATTTCTGCTGTTACACGCTTTTGAGATATCTGTAGACTAATTCTTTCAGAGCAAAGGAAACATTAATTGACATAAGCAATTTCTATTGTGTAGCCTTATGTACATCCACAGCGTCATATACATTAGCCATGCACAAACCCCACCAAGAACAAACGATTTGAGGGAACTGCCCCTTAGGAAATTTGCAGAGACTTTGTTAAACTCAAAGTTTTAATATTTCAGTAATATTTTAAAACCATTAATCAGGTGATATAAAAAGTTGATATAGTAATTAAATTTGCAGAAGATGCTAACATAGGAAGTGTTGCAAACATAAGTGAAGACAAAGAAATAACAGAGAGGACCTGAGGAAGCTTAGAAATAAAAGTAGGAAATAAAATGAAATTCATCCGGGAAACATGCAAAGGTACAGTACATCTGGGGGAAATATTTCAAAATTAAATACCAAAAGTAATCTGATCTTGTGGTTCAAGGTGTAAACTGATTGCCACAGCTGAAATAATTCTCTCAGCCTTCCTGCTCAGCAACATATAACTGGCAAGGTACGTTGCGAAGGGTTTTGAAAGATCAGGCAAAAGTTATTTTTGGAGGTAGGATGCTTGTCTCTTACAGAAAATTCTCTGCAACATCTATATTCAGAGAAATAGCCAGGTTCATTGAGAACACCTTCCCACTCTTGGGCAAACAAAGTATTTACTTACTTCCCCTTTCATGCCCAGCAGTTACCTCCATCCCCTCATTTACGCACTTACTGACACTTCAGCACAGACCTAGGACACAGTGGCAGTGGTACTAACAGAGTAAGTTGAAAAGAACAGGGGAAAGGGATGCCAGGCTAGTTACAGGGTGAATGACCTGGGCTCTTAGTATTTCCAACCTCTGAGAAACTGCCTCAGCTACTTTTCACTCTCAGAGGCCACAGGGACTGCTACACCAGACAAGCAGTAATGTTGTCAGAAACACAGATCCAGATACTCAGCTGATGTCAGTCAGGGCTTTTCTACTGAGTTCAAAGTGAATAGCAAATTTAATGTGCATTTGCAGTGAAATAGGATATTGAAATTCTTCAGTGCTGCTTAGTTTTCCATCCTCAGGCTCACCACAATCAGGAACTAGAAAAGAGATGAGGCTTTGTACAGCATTGATAAAACCACAGCAAATATATCACAAAGCTTTGGCCCTTGAATGCCATTAACTCATAGAGAAGCTGGAAGGAGTTGAATGGAAATCAATAACAATGAAGGATCTCAAACAGATGGACTTTGAACAAAGTCAGTATCTTCTTTTGTTACACATAAAAGACAAGAAATGTCATTAAAATAAATAAATTCATTACAGCCTTATAGCAAATCAGTTTCTCTCTGTCTCTGCTTCGGAACAGAGCTTCTCCTTAGGAATTAACTTTCTACTACAGCTCTAAATAAACAGCACATATATCCTCACACATTCCCTGCCCTGTTCTTCATAGATAAACAATCTGAACAGGAATGAAATTGGAGACTGAGATGAGTCATTGGTTTCACCACTCATTCAGATCTGTTCATTGTCTAACCCCCCCATGTGTTCAGTTGATTCAATTTATTACGAAATTCCAGAGGTGTGAATGGCTGGACAATAGCTTAAGGAGTCTTTGCAGCTGGATAACTTCTCATTACTGAAGTGTAGCACGGTTCCACATGGGCCAAGAACAGGATTTCACAGACATTAAATTGAGATTGAATATCCTTCCAAAAAGGTTTGCTATAGCATAAAGAACAAATCATACACCTTTTCACAAGAATTCTGGACTCAAGTTTACAGTTTGTGTCAAGCTAAGTTGACAGCCTTTGCTTCTGTTTGATCAGTGTGAAGCTATCCTTCTGCAGTGCAGCTATCCTTAAAAAGTCATACTGAAACATATAAAATGTCCATCTCCTGATCTCATGGAAATTATTTTTGAGGGCATTTCTTATAGCAAATGGAAGACAAAAAGACAAAACAAATTTTCTGAATAACTTCATTAAAACTGTGGTCAGCTTTTTACACTGGAGTAGTTTGGAAAGGCCAAGGAGAATATGTTAATGCAACTAAAAACATTTAATGAAGAAACTGCTACCATGCAGGTACCAGGGAGGTAAATGTTATCTCTGGTTAAGCACAATACTTGGACTTAAGTGATCTGTGGCCTGTTCCTCACTGTGCAATGGATTTTCTGTGCAAACCCAAATGGCTTTCAAAGTACCTTCATTCCAGGCCCATAAAGTTAGTACTTTCTCAGCCACTTCTGTTCGTGCTTCAAACTATGTACATCTACAGTGTATTTCACAATAGGGGAGAGATTTGGAACAGAGGAAAGGTGGTGTCTCCAAAGCAGGTAATACTATTACCAAGTGGCACCATCACATTTCATCAGGCACGTATGTCTACAAAATTTTCTCCAACCAGAAGAGGGAGATCTGTGGTTTGAGATCTCTGGACCAACAATTCATATGAATCACTTTGGGTGGGCTTAACTTGCACTTAATCATCAAAACCCGTACTGAGGTTCTGGATAGCACCATTATGCACAGTCAGGTATCTTTGGCTCTCCATGGTGTAGGTTTTCCAGCTGTCACGAACCTCCACCCTCCATAAGCTCTTTATAGTATATGAGAAGGCTGGGCATGAAGATGGAAATGGAGTCGTGATATAATGAAGTGTGGTGCCTGATACTATCAGGGCTTTTAATATTAGTCTCATTGCTGCAGGGTTTGAGCACTTCCAGCTGAAGTTGGGTGCTGGCATCATCCAACTGTCTGATAGAGAGACCTACAGGCAAAGCTGTGGTTATAAAACTTGAGATGAGCAGATCTTCTATCTGTATAATGAGCTAATTAAAAATTAATTTAAACATGGTCTGTATAAAGTGCTGAAGCATATGATGTGGGGTATAATCCTATGCTGGATTTGACAACTCACAGCTGCTACTGCATATGCAGTGTTTTTGAACAGAATGATATGTTCCTTCTGCCAGACTCCAATGAGAATTTTCCCTCACTGAGGACCTGAGGATCTGACTCCAGGATGCAGATTGAATGGTTAGTCCACGTGATTATGTGCAGAGATAAGAGCTCAGACTTAGAGGTGGTTTGACTGTGTTTGAACAACCACGATGTTTCTTAGACTAAGCAGTGTTCTAGAAATCAGGCATGGATACATCTGCTGTCCTTCTTGGTTCCTGACTTCCTCATGCTGCACCAGCTTGCGTGCCTCAGCCCTTTCAGTGTTGATGTACCCATAAATAGGATGAAAATATCAGAATTGGCAATAAGCACGAAAGGTTTTTGCCTGTAAGGCATATTAGGCCCCTGGGAACTATGTGGAAAGCTGAAAGGCAAGGTCTGATTGCTTTCCTCTGCCAGTGAGTCTCAGCTGGGACACAGATATATGAGGTATCAGGAGGTGGGGAAGCAGAAGTCAGGGTGGTAGGAGTGAACTCAGGAAGCCATGAAAGCTGAAAGAGCTCTTACAATTCTTGCTCTCTTCTTGGACAGGTATTTACTGCAAGCCATAACTGAGCCCGGCCCCAAATCAGGTGCTAATTACTGTACTGCAGAGACGCTGGAACTCATGGATACTCCAATCTCTGCTCCCAGCAGCCAGGCCAAACCTATGATAGCATGGTACTGCTTCCAGAATCAACTACGGGAAGAGTTGTTCCCTTGCTTGTTTAACAGTGATATTGAAATAGCCTAGAATGAGCAAATACTGCAATGGACTTTACAGAAAATCTGTTTCAGTTTGAATGATGACAACTGAATGGTTGCCTTGGCTTGAAGATTGAAATCTATATAAACATGAGTCCAGTTATACGAAGCAAGATAGGAATAAAAGGATTGCTTCTGAATACAAGTATTCAATTTTTGAATCTGAAAACAACCACTATCACTGACAGTTCACTAAACATTGGTATGTTGGTAGTTTGTTTACTGTGTTAGTAAATAAAAAACTTTCCTTCTTGCCTAATAAGCATATTAATTAATCATAAAGAGATACAGCTTAGAAACACAATTAGGTAAGAATTATGCATGGTCACACTTACTTTTGTGGTATTGCCAGGTAGAGAATTACTATGAGTCTTGATAGGAATAACCTCAAACAGTCTGAGCAAAACAGAACAGCACTTACAAAATAACTCCCTACTTACTAGTAAAAAACTCTTACATATTTGGGAAGCTTTCTCAAACAGCAAGAACACATTTGGTCTTTACTTACCACCTTTATCCTGCCAGTGTTCCCAAAGGAAAAAAGGCACAGGGGTGCCAGGACTCTGAATTACAGTGGAGGACCCCAGGGATGGTGATTCTCTTGGAATAAAAAAGAGAACTGTGAACAATAGGTAGCCTATCTGACCAAGACACACAATATTTAATTTGAAAAGGAACCTTCCATTATTCCCTTAAAAACTAGTAAAAAATAGTAGTAAAAAATTAACATAGAATAAACTCACTGTTTTAGTGATTCTAGCCAGCTACCGTGCATTGCTTATTAAATTCTCACAGGAGTTCAAAAGAGGAGAGTAACTTCCCATAAAAGGGTACATCTGTATGTTTCAACAGTAGTACTGCTGTAGTGAGTCAAATATGACCAAGCTACCTTTGTTTTGCGCTATCTACAATGATTTTTCATAAAATTTCAAACCAATATAGAAATAGGGTTTTTTTATTATTCCAGCATACTTATGTATATATCCATGATGAAGACCATAATCATTAGTTACAGCCCTCTGTCCCAAAAGGATACTCCATAGAAAGGCCAGAGTTCATCTGCCAAAGAGATGGGATTTCTTGTGGGCTTTTCAAGACTTCTTTATGAAGTAGCACTGAAAACAGTAACACTATGTTACACTGAAAACCTTAGAATCTTTTGTTCTATGCTCAAAGTGCATCTTTGTTTGTTCTATTTTAAAGTGGAATGACATGTATATGATATTAGAGAGGTGACCATAGCACAAGAATATATACAGAGCAGAACACATAAGAAGGGATTGCATAAAACATTCCTTCCCAACCCTTCCTCACACACATGCCAAAGGTTTAGTAGTCCTGACAATGAGCTTAACATTTACCAGATGAGACCTGATTGATGTGTTCCCTGTTGGAACTGGTGAAATTTTGAATGATTGCCTGTTACAAAAGGATGAGAAGCAATACATTAACTGTTGATCATGGTTAAAAAACTAAATCTCTTCATCATGAGAAGTAATACTCTCATGTAGTGTATCTCACACTTCAGACCTCTCTTTCGCATGTTCCCCTTATCACATGTATTGACTGGTACTTTGCACAGTCTATTCTTTAGTCATTTCTCCATGAAAATAAGATTTAAAGGATGGCAAAATACCCACCATGCCTATTCCTTCCTGACAATTTTAAACACAGAGAAATTTTAGTCTAAAAAAAATTTGAATACCTGAATTTTCTGTTTGAATTTTTACACAGTGATGGTTAAGGATGTATTGGGTTTGCACAGCAAGGTTTTGGCAGTGGGGGAGGCAACAGGTGTGGTTTCTGTGAGAAGCTGCTAGAAGCTTCTCCTATGTATGACAGAGCCAATCCCAACCGGCTCCAGGATGGACCTACTGCTGCCCACTAGCAAACATGGTAATGCTTCTGGGACAGTGTGGTTAAGAAGGGGGAAAACAACCCTGCACAACAGCAGCTGGGAGTGAAGATAGTCAGGGTCCCCCCACTACAAAAAAATTTGCCAGGAGATGTCTGGAATTCTCTTGCAATCCAAACTGTTCAGCATGTAGGCTTGTCACAACAGTTTGCCACAAGGAATAAGCAGAGCAAGATTCCCATAGCAGTTAACACACATTCAAGAACAACTTCAAAAATCCACAGTTCAATTGCCATAAACAGAGTTTCTCCCACTCTTTTTTTTTTTTTTTGTGCTTCATCTGAAAGGGAACATTACAATTATTTTACAGGAGATTTCGTTTTAGGCTGTGGTTAGATACTTGGAGAGCAGTTGAATCTCGTGTAGAGTCCATGCAGCAGTGACAAAAGATTTGAGGTAGAACTTGACCAAAGACTTTGATTGTTACATGTTTCTCAGGATCCCCTTGCATAGCCTTTTTTCGAACTAAAATCCTGCTTAGAAATACTCCTTCAGCTTATCTTTTCAGAATATCCTTCTGTGTGACGAATCCAAAGCACACAACTGCCAAGAATAGCCTTTTAGTTTCCACTTGCAGCAGCACCATTCTGGCATACTGGGAATGTAATACAACAGAAGTATTTACAGGGAAGGCTTTAATTGTTCCAGTGGATTGGGCCTTTTTATTTTGCGTGTTTCTATACACATTAAGAATGTCTACATGATTCTTTTTTCTTCTCACTTGCTGAGAAAACCACCTAACAAACTGGGACCAAAATGGAAAGAGTATAGATGCAGCTACAGTAAGGATGTGATTTGATGGTCAGCTTCATCTAGTTGAACTCTGAAGTACTACTGAAAGGGACAAACCTTCCTTTCCACGACCTCACCTGTCTGTCCTCCACGCTTTGTGTCAGCACACGCAGTTGCATGCCTCAGCAGTCAGCCAGATCTGGTCCCCAGTGCAGCTGCACAGCTGGATGTATGCTGCTGCTGACACAACACAAGGACAGGGGACACACACCCTTTCACCACCTTTTGGAAGTTTAGAAAGAGGTTAGCCATGGCTGATACAAAACTACACCCAAGTATCACCACTTTTCGGTGAAGAAAGGAAACAACAGATTCCTATGTTATTTGCTGCACAACAACAAATCCAATTACTGATAAATAATTAGCATTTGGGATATCTACATTTATGATACCATGGTCATTGATAATACAAAGGGAAAGAGATATGTCAGAGAAATGTTTGTTTCAAGAGGTTGGACAATTAATCGAAAAATTAAACCAAATTAAATGAAATTGTAATAGAAGATCTATGGACAAGGAACTGTGAGGCTTGAACATTCATTTTTAATTACTTTCACCTTCACCTCAAAGACTACTATTTCCAAAACTATATTTAATATTGGTGTCATGCTAATTAGCATTACATGAAAAGCTGGCTTAGAAGGAAGATCTAAACCAAATGGTAGAATGGAAAAGGCAATATACTAGTGGCTTCAGCAAAATTTGGATGAAGACTTTAATGTTTTATTCTTCTGTTATCCATCCCCCACTGTCTGCTAAATACACAAGGAAGAAAGCAGAAAAACTTCAAGAGGTGCAAAAAGACAAGTCTAGGAGGCTACAGAATGAGTAGTGCAAAGTCAACTTTTTTTTTTCAGAAACAAATATTCTTACTATTGAGGAAAGAGAGTAATTTAAACTCATACCAGAAGAATTAAATACTATGAGAAAAAGTGGCAGTTTCCTCTACTGCAGTTAGCACTAGCCATTATCAGTTCCATGATACCAGATTAGATAGATCACCACTCTGATCCTGAGAGATGACTTCTATCCAACTCACTGCCCTTCACCTCACCACCAGTCGCACAGTGCCACAAGCCTTGATTCTGCAAGACATCAGGTTACAGACACCAGAGCTCTGTTCTGCAGTAGGATATACAACAGCAGTTCTCACGGCCATCACGAGGAGCTGCGTGGATACCTATTGCCAGGAAGGGTGGGGTGAGAGCACTTGGAATGCAGGTACTGAAAGTTCAAGTCAACAGGTTTGGAAACTTGGCAAAGACAACGCAGACAAATAACTCAAGGTTTGCAGGGCACCTCTGTGACTCGTATAAATCAGACGAGTCCTGCTGAGTTCAAGAGAACCTGACAATGACGACAGATGAGCACCCACTCCTTTGCAATGCGCCTCTGAATCCTGGTATCTGAACTGCTTGGATCTCATCCAGCTTTCTAGTGTTTCCTCTAGACCAAGAAGAACACCAAGCAAAACATTCTGCCATTCTTAACACAGTGAAAAATAAAATCATGTTTGATCATGAAATTCGATCCTCCATTTTTGCACATCAGCGAAGATATGAAGAGGAGATGTTAAAAAAAAAAAAAAAAGGAACTTCCTCTCCTTCTTTCAAATCCCCACCCTCTTAAGTGCTTTCTTGCTGCTGACAGAAATGAAAGTCAGGCCTGGATGAATCCAGCAGAGATACCCAGAGGCTCCAGGGCAGTGCTGGGCCCCACCATAGTTCAAAGTCTTGAAAGGCTGTAGAACTCCCACCGTGCTGCAGTTTAGCTTCCCACCCAAAGAGCAATATACCTAGCAGTGTACTCTCTTCTCAGTGTTGTCTCCACTAGGGCAGTAGGTCCTTTTCTTCTCTGCCTTCTACCAGTATAGTCACATACTGCCCTCATGGTGCACAAATGATGAGCAGCACCTCTGCTCCTTCTGCTCATTGAACCTCCAGCCACAGGTCAGTGCCAGCCAAAGCTCTTTATTTGCTGAGCTTTACAGGCTACTTCTGCCCCAGCTCCCTTTCCACGTGCTTGCTTTGACAGCTGCCTTTCTACACAAAAAGGTTGTCATAAGGATTTTTGAGACAATGGAGCCTGCAGTAAATGGGAGCCTTCACAATATCAGGGAGATCAGACGTCGTGCCTTGAGGTGCGATGGTAGTCCATGCATGCTGTGCACACACAGGTCAGCTGCACAATGTATGCACTGCTGTGCCCTGTGCTGAAGATAGCAAAACTGCTTTCTAACTGTATAGGCACAGTAGCTTTTTTCCTAGCAGCCACTACCACCTGTGGCAAAAAAGCACCCAGCTGATGTGAAATAACGGAGAAAGCTTTTTTGTAAGCTTTTCATGTGAAGCATAGGACTTTAGTGGGCAGTTAGAGAGGACATTTGGCAACTTCTTCACTGGCTGATGGGATTTGGAGATGTCTCCATGTTCACATTGCAACAGACTGCTAGGTTTTGGACCTCGCAGTCTGCAGGCCTACTAATCAAAATAAGAGTCAAATAAAGAGGTAAAATACAAATCAAACAAATAAGTCAAAAGCAAATCAAACCTTTTCAAAATTTTCAAGTGTTTCATCCAAGTTCAAGTTCATTCCTTAGCAGAGCAAAGACTCAACTACTGTTCATTTAGCAAATATTTTGACAAGAGGAAAAGATGGATCCTAATTGCAAGACCCAGCTCTATTAATGTCACCTTCCAAAACAACTGAAATTGTCAAGTATCTGATCCAGCCTGTTACAGAAAGGCAGACAGGGCCCAAACTCTGCATAGAGATTTGAATTTTACTGTATTTCATGCTTGATGATGAAAAGGTTCAAATATGGAGTTCTAGGCTTCCTCTTATATATCTTCAGTAAAACAAGCACGGTTCTATAATCCCATCATTTTCCCAACATGGTGTTGTGGTGTGTGCTATAGAGCTGAGAGGTGAAAGGAGTAGAGGAGGAGAAAGAAGTTCCTCATTCTTCCCTATTGCCCTTCTTCCTGTTTTCATGTCTATTTATTCAAAGGATTGTCTTTCCACAACCAAACAACTAGAGACAAGCTCACTCCAAATGTATGTTCTCTCATGTTTCAAGCACTTGCTCTGTTCTTGCTGAATGTTTAGTTACAGCATGAAAAATGGATATGTGGAATGAAGACATTTCCCCTTTGACTAGCACATTTGCAGAAGGTATGTCAAGGATCTGAGGCAAGGGGTATGGGCAAGCTTTCAAGAAAGTTTTTCCCCCCTTCTCCTTTGCTTGCTTATTGGAAGAGCAATAAATATCAAGCAGACAGACCCTTCTCACAGTTACAAAGCCTACCTGTAACTGAGCTGGATAATTAGCAGCCTTGAAGATGATATATGACTTTCATTACCCTTTGGGACTTGAGACTAAATGAGGACAGAGCTAATTGCCGTGCAAAGCAGTTTGGCATGAATGAGAAAAATGCAGGCGCTGTCTCCTGCCAAAAAAGGGCCCTATTGCTGCTCTGATCTCATGGCTGGTTTTTGCCGCAGGAGTTCACTTGGTGTCCATAAATCATGGTCTGCTTACAGCTGAAACTGCACTGAGTCATCAACATGCAATAAGCTGAGTGACAGATTCCAGCCTGACTACATTAGAACTTCAGACTTAGTCCTCCCCCCCCAACACTACCCATACTTAACAGAAAATTAAACCCAGACTACACAGACATGAAGGCTGTGAGAAACACAAGGCTTGTTTACTTGACAATAGTTTTTTAAGACTGATGTTTCCAGAAAATAACATCATGCATTTTGAAAGGGTAGAGGGCCACAAGTACTGAATTTATAAAATGATCCACTGCTATAGCATTTGGTTTGTCCTTCCTCATGTAATTGCTGATTAAAATGTATTACCCTCCTTTAATGACCTAAAGTGGCACTTTGTCATCTCAGTTCTTATGGAGATAGATTTAGTCAGCTAACTGAGAAAATATTTTGCTGCTCTTTAAAATTAGGCCAGAAGAATCTGAAATTTGATTGCAAACCTGCTTCCAAAGTGACCAGGGGCATTATTAACACCCATATTGTACCCTTAAGAAGTGTGGCCTTCTGGGGAATCAAAACCATCAGTGAAAAGGAGAGCCCTTGAAGATACTCTTTCCTCTCACAATTCTGTTTTACAGAAGATCTTTTGCTTTTCCCTAAAGGTACCTTAGGTCTATTTTTTTTTAAATGGAAGAGATTGTGCTGAATTTGCAATATGGTATCCTGTCAGATCGTAATCAATTAGCCCACATCAACTCAGTATAAGGCAGATACCAATTTAACTCACAGAGCTAAGCCTTCTGATTTTCTCTAAGGGCAGTCACATAATTCATTCTTTGTAGTGCCAAATTATATTTGACATTTAATTTAAAACTCAAGGTACCATAATGCAAAATCTCACTAAAAATAATGGTGATAAAGCAGAGGAACATTTCATTTGACAGTGAGGATTTCTTCAGCTTATTTATGCACCCAAACTTTCCCCCTCACCCACCTTTCAAAGCCCCAAGCTCAGGAGTGCTGGTTATCCAGGCAATCACTTTGAGGTGATTTTTTCCTCTACAGGTGCTTGCATCCAGTAAAGGGAGACTTGAAGGTGAAGCAAACAAGCTGGCTGCTGGTCACCTTTTGGTGGGTGATCTCTTCTCCCTGCGCTGACACGTAAGCTCAACAACTTTTCACATATTCTTGCTGCTGTAGCTGGTAGAAAAAAAATGTTTCAATAAAGTGGCTGGGTTAACCGAAATGGTTGTGTGTGGACTGGGGAAGGGCAGCCTGAAAAAGCTGAGTTTCTTACTTTTAGAAGACCAAACAAGAAAAAAAAAGTTTACTTGCTTCCTTCATCATTCTTTGCCATGCAGTAACTCCACTCACAGCAACCTGGCACATACCTAGACTCTGGTGATGCTAGTTCATGCATAGATGATAATAAAAACCTGAGGTTCTTCTCCTTTCTTGAAATGTGCAACACACTGTGAATCCATAGGGAGTTCTTGGTCCATGGGCTCAGTCAGCACTTCTAGTAACAGTCAAACTCTAATAAAAATACTACTTGGAAAAAATGTGCAGCTGTCTCTGTCAAGGTGAGGAGCTTGTAGGGACTGACTATTTCTGATGGTAGTGTGCAAAATGCTAAGCAGCCAGTGATTTGCCTGGCTAATCCAGAGCAGCTCTATGAGAAGAGAAAGTAATGGATAACAGCAGGCTCTGCATTGTTGAGACAATACCATATAGCAATGAGTAGGCTGGTAGTGCAATCCTGCTGAGAGTGACTCAACTTTTTTCCTTTCAAAAAACAGCTACTACTTTGCAATAAAAATAAGCAAATGTCTAATGTTCTTATCCTTTATGTGCCAGATTAGCTCTTGGGGGGAAAAAAAAGTCATCACTGGTTGCAACACGCTTCACAACATAAGATGGATGGCTTGAATTCTGGGATGTTAGGTCTTACTGTGGATTTCAATCCCTTACTGAGATGAGTACAGTCTAGGGCTAAACTGATAATTTTAGAGTGAGCCTGTAGGCCTCAAGTTAGGCATTCTTGCTTTATTTCACATATGCATCTAGGTGCATTCATATGCTACTGGGAGTCAAGCTCAAAACCTTGGCCATGTAAACTGATCCATTTCTTTTAGTACTTGCTATATGCTCTACATTTATGCTATAGAATACACAAGTTATTACCTGGGGGTATGAAATATGGACAGGAAATAAAGTAGTTGTGTACCAGAGTGAGAGAGTACATTACCAGCATACTTGGAAATGAAAGAAACTGTATTTGATGTTGATACAGTGTGGCTGTGCAACACGTTTAAATTAGTGAAACAACTGTGAGGGCATAACATTGCTGTAAGATTTTCCTACATTTCATCAAATTCCATTGTGGAATATGAGAACACAAATCCAAAAACTTCTGGAAAAGCAATGTTTCAGCATTATACAACACAGAGAGCTCCGTTCTATGGGATGTATCCTGTAATTCAGCTCTTCCAGACTTCCTGAACGAAGACTGTATTAAGACCTTTATTTTCAATAGCAAGGATTTTGCGTTTTAATTGTATGGGCAAGAATACCTTTCACAAGTCTAGCTAATTGCTTTCTTAATCTTTTATAATATACTCTGGCAAAGAGGTCCACAGTTTATTAATAATTTTTATGTGAAAAAGCACTTCCATTTGTTTAAGCGCTGTTAACAATTTGAAGAAACAGAGATTAAGTATTTCCTATTAATTTTTCATATAATTTAAGATGGCATCAAGAGGAATTTTGCAGCCTTCACACCTATATTTCTAAGTCCATTTTGCTTCACCTCTTCTCATACGGAAATTTTTCCAGAAACTGGCTGACTGTTTTTACCTTTTCTAAATCTTGTATATAGGGTCTTTTTGAGTTGGGGGCAAGGTATACTTTTTAAGATTTTAACCTGTTATAGATTCATATAATTCACTTCATATTCAGTATTGTCCCAGAACTTTTTGCAGTTGTGTAGGTACACCTATAACTGCTCACTAACTTAATAGCAGTATTTTGGCACACAAAAATACAAGTGCACAAAATCTTTACAATATTTACACCAACCAAAGATTTTGCACCAAGTTCTTGAATAAATTCAGCTTGACAAATGTTTTTTTCAGCATAGTTTGAATGTTTTCAGAAAGGAAATTAAGAAAGTGCTCATGCAATTGTATTACTGTTAGGAAGCCAGATCAGCTAATGGCCATTTTAGTAGTCTATTTATATCACTAAGTTTTTACTATTGCAGAGACAGAAGCTTTAAAAACAAGGAATACTTTAAAATTGTAGTAAAAAGCGCAAAGTCAGTAAATACCTAGATTGGAAATCTGACATCTTGTACTATGAAGCATCTTTAAATGGAAGTGAAGGGATAAAGGAATTGACTGAGATTTCAGACCCTCCGTTACTTAAGTTGGTTCCAAGTTCTGAGAACTTAAACAATTTCACTCAAAAATAAATACATAAATAAGAGTCTAACTTAAATTTATCTTTTCTGAAGGTCTTAATCTCTTTTCATACATAGGATTTAGCATTTTGCTTTGCAAGTAGTCTATTAAATATGGGGAACAGAGTTCAGAGTCCTTGCATTCAGTAAGGAGCTGCTTTTTAATTATACTTCGCAAAAATATTAGTGATAAAATCCCCTTATAAATACAAACAGAAAACTAAATCATAGGGTAGGAAGCCATAAGGAGAGGAATGCAAAGAGGATAGAAAGAGGGGATACAAATGATCTTATGACACACAGTCTAATTTCTGGAGAAAATTCTGCTTCGATTTACAGCGATGTAAAGAAGGCCCAGAAATCAGCTTGTTTCCTCCTCATTTAAAATACTGACAGACAAAGAGATTAAGGTTTTTTGAATACCTTATGATTCGGGATTTTATAACTAATAGCACAGACATATTTGTCACCATTCTTAATCATGGATATTTGTGCAAAAATTTCAGCCAGCTCTATTCTGCTTCAATTTAAAGTCATTTAAATTCTTCTCAGCCCCATTGTGGAATAGCTCTCCACATAATTTAAACCTGTGTTTGACCACAATTCTGGGTCCTTATCATATCTGTGCTGAGAAGCATTTTCAAAAGCACAAACAGCAATCACTTAGAACAATTTGAATTCCCTGGCTAGAGTCCATCTATCCAATCTGAGGAGCTGTAGTACCTTATGTTTCTTGTGACTGACCAAAATATTTCTGAAATTCCAATTTAATTAGCAGTGAAATATTTCAAGTACTGTAAGAAGCTAAACCCTGATTTTCAAATGGCATAAGCAGAGGTTGCTGCTGCTCCACCACATGCAATAAAAATAAATTCCCTAGACAAAACAAGTAAAGTTTAGATTGACAGATAACAAAAGATGAAAAATAAAGGCCTTTTCTTTTTTTCTCACTTTATAGGTTAGGAAACAAAAGCTGAGAGAGAACAAATGTTTTTCCCAAGATTGCCAAGACTAGGCAAAACAAGGACAAAAATTGAATCCAGATTTCTTCAGACTCATTATGAATCCTGTATCACAGGACCATTTTGCTCAGTAAATGAATGGTAATCACAGCCTGACCAGCAGCCTACTGAATTCAACAGGAAGAGCTCTTGCTATTTCCAAAGGGGATTTTGATCAGAGTTCATTGGTTTACTCAATGAATATAGGCAAAAGAAGCCTGCAGCTAGAATAAAGCTGAAGACGTGCCACGGCAGACTTCTTTTTTAAGGCATCTCTAATTCATTGGCCATGAATAATATAATATTCATGGAGTCCCATCTGGTGTTCCGGTTTGTGTATAAAAATACTTTGCATTGTTGGTCCAATAATTCTAACTAAAACTGGTAAAGTGATATACAGGTCCTTGAAAAAAGTAGTGGGATAAAACAAAATAACAAATTGAATAAAGGAGAAAAGATAAGCTTGCTTTAGTCTGTAAGGAATACAACTGATGCCTTTTAACCTTACACGTAAGTTCCACACCATTGCTTTTTAAAATCAGCTGAAAATCATTTAAAATCAAATTGATTTTGGCTTTTACATTCAGATGCACTTCAGCTTTTCATTTACTGGCCTGTACAAGTAATGTCTTCAGCCAACCTGTGTTTAGAATGGGTTGAAAATCTGTTTGTATGTTCACATGCTTCTGGAATTTTCTCATTTCCATTTCACTCAGACCCAATCACGATCAGATTAACTTGCTGGGGAATATGTCAAGAGGCTGATTTCATGGGTGTTTTAGCAAAGAAATGCTTCCTAATGTAGTGAAACATTTTTTGCTTATAAAACGTTGTCTATTGCCCATTTTGTGTCAATAAATGGGAAGACAGATAATCAGAACTATTCATATTTATTCTGAAGGGCTCTTTTCTCATCACATATAGACCCATAATCAATCACAAAAGAAGTGTAAAAATCACATGAAAATATTTCCTAGTTTATATCTGCTCCTTTCCAGTAACAAAATCTGGACTATCTGTAGCCTTCCATGTATGGAGTGGTAGGGTAGGTTCCTGAACTGGATACTCTTCTGTTCACCTGCTGCCATCCAACTGTGGATCATTTGGATTGGATAACTGCTATCTGAACTGACATTTAGTCATCTAGTCTGAGAGAAAGTAAGCTGAAATGATACAACATAACACACTATCAAGGCTGTAATAGGACATAGAACACCTGCCATTGACTTGGCTACAAAGGATAAAATGCTCTGAATTGCTTTGTTTTTGACATTCTCTTCCCCATACTCCTCACGTGTCCATCTTTACTTAATTTGTCACTGATGCTTTAAAGAGAGAGGAATGGCATGGTTGGAGAACAAGAAAATGTGAAGCAGATGCCCAAGTTCTATTACTGACTCTGCTGGTGACTGGATAAGCTGTTTATAGCATTGTATCAAGTTCATTGATCTAGATGGCTTAGTTTTAGGTTTCCAAACCGAGAAGATGTACACTGTCTGCTTTTCACTCTGAGTCAGTACTTCAACACTTATCTTCACAAAAGAGTTAGAATGAGTCTGCAATTAATGTGGTAAATATGCCTCAAGCTCTGCATCTAAAACCTCAACACTTACAATTAAATTGTATCAGTAAAATACTGACTGTAAACTCCCAGTGATTCAATTTACTTGCCTGTAAATGAGAAATTAAAAATGCATCAGGAGGAAAGATGCTGTGAGTTCAATCAAAGCTTTAAAGGCCTGTGCAAATCTCAAATATGAAGTAAAAAATCCATGTGCAAATATTACATTGAAGAGATGATGAATGGGAATGGAGTAGGAGGTTATATAACCCTATAATATCAAGGATCTGAAAGAGCTTAAACTATTTAACTATTCAGCAGTGAAAAGAAGTCAAGGAGGATCACTGCAGACAAGGACTGGAAAGACAATATAGAAACTGACTTGTGCAAGCTGACATTCTGCTTCAAAGAGCATTAGCACTAGAGAGTTACAAAACTATAAGTCTTTAAAAACGTGTCTGATTTAATAAATATTTACTAAATTGTATAAGAATTGCCTGGCATCAAGCTATAAATATTAAATTGCAATGTAAATATTAAAAGAATGATGTTTTTTTAAATAATCAATTTAAGATTCTAAGAATTTTTGGATTAAACATAAAAAATAATAATAAAAAATCCCTGAAAGTCAAACAAAAATCCTGATGGTTAGATTCCAAAAGAACAATCCACTCAAAGCTCCTTTCATGTGCCAAAAACTATTATTTACATTGTTTATGCACTTTCATCGTGACAGCCCTAACACTGAGCAGAGCAGATAGAGTCTAACAGTTACCACATTAGAAAAAAAAGCTCTCAGAAGGTAAATAAAATGAAGTGACGCTACATTTTTGGATCTTGGGAGATGTAAGGCCATTCTGATATTCTGTTTATATTGATTATTTTATACTGTTTAATGAATTCCCGCACTCTCTCTACCAAATAAAGGTTAGCTCAATGGATAGAGCCTGCATTTAAAGGAACCACCCTATTAAAACTGGTTTTGTTTGTGCCTGGAGAATCAGAACAATTCCAGACAGTTTGTTTCTTATTTTACTTGAAAGCTCCCGTTCCATTAGTATGACATTGTTTCTGAGACAAAGCTTAACCATAGTGTCTTTCCCCTTTAAAAGGTAATGACACCATCTAAGCAAAAATAACAGTGGGGGAAAAAAAGACCCCCATTATAGCAAACTGCGATATTAATGAAATTCTGTTTGTATTAAAATTTTCTTTCAACCCCAGTCTTCCAGTTCAGGGGGATAGTGTCAAGCTGTCAAACTTTTAATCAAGAGCAGTTCATTGATGCTTCCATAATGTCAAAAAGCCTCACCTAGGTGACTTCAAGGGGATACAGCAGGTCTGACTCTCTCAACATCCAAGGCTATGAATTTTTCATTTCTCACCCCTTCCACACTTTTAATTTCTAGTATATGTACGTGATTACACACAGTGTATTTTTTATCGCATGAAATTTATAAACAGTGTGCATTTCAACGAAGGTGTAAAGTCAAGAGAATAAAAAACATAAATAAAAGAAAGAATAATTTCTTAATTTTTAGGTTGGTAAAAAGGATCTATTTAGAGGACTGAAATGTATGCATTCAGAAAGTCTTTTAAATGACAGCTACTGCAGCCAAAATTTCACAACACAGCATCATGATTCACAATCTAGAATCTCCCTAGAAATTATTTCACTGAGGTGTTTTATTTGCAGACATGCTGATATTAAGGATATAATTCAGCCTACTAAAGAATCCTTACTTAATTGTATAGAAGTCAAATTTAAGGCCAGCTCCCAACTTTCTGCTGTAGCTGCTTTCCAGCAATCAGCAAGACTGAAGTGTACAAAAATTAAGTTTAATGAAGTACCTGTACCATCATGCTCTGTTGGCAGAATGCTTGCTTTCAAAAACAAAAATAAAAAACCCCACATGGCATCTTTACAATGCCTTCCTCTGCAGCTTATCACTTACTAACTTACTACAAGTGAAGTTAAAAGGGAAATGTAACTAGGAAAAACTCTCCCTGATTCCAGGGAACCAAAATGATTTCTAAAGGGTCTTAAGAAGGTGATGGTAACTGATAACAGCCTTGAGACAGTCCTGAGTTCCATCTCAGTATTGAAATGGTACATGGCTGACCCTGTGTGAAAGACAGAAGCTTTTCATACTGTGTGCTGCAGACAGAAGACAATTCCCAAGGAAATGTAAAGTCCTGCTGGGTTTGCAATTCAGTCCTGCAAAAGTTTGACTGAACTTCCATAATAGACCTTCTCCTTCTACAGTTTATACCATTATCAGGAACAAAGCCATATTTTTGCATTCACAGTAATGTTCATTATTTATCAGAAGTACAGTGGAAGTACAGAGAGATGGGTTTGGACTGAAAATACTTTGTTACTTCATGATCAGGAAGTGAAGTCAGAGAGAATTATGATAACCTGAAGGTATGGTTAAAGCAACCTCCAGATCTTGGGTTTTTAAATAAGTTTGCAAAGGCATATTAATAGGGAGTGTACTACATAATCCATCTAAATAATTTACTCTTCACTCTTCCGCCAAAGGAAAAATTCTCGTCCAAACCGTTTGGTGGTTTTTGTTGGGTTTTTGAAACATTTCATGTATAATTACAAGATGACTATATGGGTCATTTATAAAGCCAAACTACAAGACCAGAACTCTCGTAATGTGAAATGACCAGCTAATTACAAGACTGGTTCAAATTATGTTCCTAGGTATTACTTGTTCTTTCCAAAATGGGCTGGATATCTGTTCTATTTATTCAGCCCCAAAGACCAATTTTATTCTTGCAAACATATTGCACATTTAAAATGTAGCAAGGTTTAGATCATCCAAGCTTATTGTTTTAACTTCCAGCATTTCATTATTCTACTTAATGGTTTGCACATTGTTTTACACAAGTACGATATAATTTTATTGCATGATGTCAAAAAAAAAAAAAGTCCACATCCCATTTGCTTCCAAAAGATATGAGAAGTGATGGGACAGGAGACCTAAAGTACAGAGATGTTTTGCCTACAGACAGGAAAAGCTGCAGGTTGTTCAACATATGCTTAATTGGGAAGATACATGCTCAGAGTATTTGCAGCATATATACATCTGAATTAGGCTGCCCTTCAAGATCGGATTGGCAGAAATATAAAGAAATATAAAGAAACTGAGCCAGCCCAATCTTTCTATCATTGTAGTCAAGTGAAATGTTGACAGCTTTGACTGGGCCAAGACAAGGCACTAATTTAGGCTCTGTGGCTTCTGCACTGGAGCAGGTTTTATAGCTGGGGATCACAGCTTTGAGAGACCCATCAAGGGAGGTAAGGTACTAAAGGTGCCAGGTGGTCTCTTAAAATGTAGAAGAATCATAGAATCACAGAATCTGTTGAGTTGGAATGGACCCATAAGGATCATCAAGTTCAACCCTTAGTCGTGCACGGGACTCCCCAAGAGTCACAGTATGTGTCTGAAAATACCATCCAACTCTGGCAGGTTTTGTGCTGTGACCACTTCCCTGGGCATCCTGTTCCAGTACCCAACCACCCTCCGGGTGAAGAAACCCACAGGCTCTGACACCACTTCCTTCTCTCCCTGGGGAATCTTAGGTGGCAGCACCTGGGGGTCAAGAACCACATCAGAGTGGTTTACTTCATGATCTCTAGGATTGCAGGTGCCACTAGCTAGAGAGATGAAAACAAGACGTCCCACAATGTGTGGAAAGCATTCTGATGGATTGTCCCTGCAAAGTGCAGATATTTACCTTTACCATTAGGAGCTCAATAAGGGATTAAAAAAATGTTTCAAATTGTCCTTTTGTGTGCAATACAAAAATTGCTTTTTCACAAAAATATTTTTACCAAATATTTCCACAAAGCATATCCAGTGAAGCACTGTATCTGCAAAGCTGTTTAAGGATGGGTACTTCCCAAGTGCCCTCAGTTGCTCCTGTTCTACTTGTCATGACCTGTTGCATCATGTTCTGAGATATCAAACTTCCATCATGTTCCATTTTAGAAGTGATTATACTTCATTGGTGGGCAAAGTTGCTGCTTGCTGAGTGTTTGTGAGGTTTGATTAATTAGTGCTTATGAAGTGCTTTGAAATTCATGTATGAATGATGTTACAGAAACACTGAATATTGCTAGTGCTGTACAGGCAGGTACATGATTAAAGATTTGATGTTGCAAGGTGTGGCTGGGCTTTACCTTCTCTTTGGGAAAATGTTCTGGTTTCCTCTGAATTCCCTCTGGCAAGCTAGTTCAGTCTTTCAACCAAACCAAACCAAACCAAAACACGTCAATCGTCCTAGGGTAGGGAAAAATAATAAAAAAAAGATTAGATGAAGGGTATTTCTGAGAACTCATTGCCTGTCCAGGATATTACACCTCTTGGTGGTCTGATAAACTTCAAGGACACCTTGGTGATTAAGTTTATTCTCAGACTAACTGCATTTTCTTCAACTTTTTTTTTTTTTTTTTTTTTTTAAATCAACTAGAGGTCTTTTAATTGCTTTCTCCTCCGGATATTTTACATAGACACCTGTTAAAGCATCTTCCTTAAGCACCTTTATCTGTGATATTCTCTCTTTGGCTGAAGAGACCCACCTATCCCCCTCCCTGATCTCTCCTGCCCAAAGGGAGCTGTTACATGTTGTATCTCTTTCCGTCATTTCCATCTATGAACCCGACAGTTCCCATCTGCTCTGGGAGACGCAGTTCCCCACAGGTGATTCATTCTCGGCCAAGGCAGGAAGCTGTAGGGCTCAGCCCACAGCCAGCCTTAGAAGACTCAAGCTGAACATAATTATTGCACAGGCTTACCTGTTTAAAGATTTGTCCAACTTGCTCATTGCTGCTATACTTGGCTGTGGCCATTACCACACTGTTGTAGCCCTTCAAGAACGTGTTGTTTCATAAAGCAAAGGCCAGGATTCCTGCCCGACACACAGGTGCCTGGTGCCATTTGAGAGGCCGTCAGGCATCCAGGACATCTGCACAGGAATAGCAGAGATGACGCAGGACCTACAGTCAACTGACACTCCACCAGGGTAGCAAATGGATGCCAGGCAGGCTAAGCTGCAGTAGCTAAAACACCACCAAATGACAATGACGAAGCCACCAAGTTCTCTCTGTACTGTTCACTTTCCCCGTTTTCTATTACTATTGAGGCCACTCAAAAGAATCAGCCATACTGATCCTCTGTGTTGATCACACACTTCACATATTTTTTGTCTTGCTTACATTAGCCTAACAGACAATGATCCCCTGGTGTTATCTTTGATTCAAGACACAGCAACGTGCCTTGAGTTTCATTTTTCCTGCTCGTTCTTCTCATTTCACATCCTGCACCCAGTAACAATTTTTTTGTTGTTACTTTTCATAATAATGACTAATTTCATACATACCTTCCTGAATAGAGTAACCTCTGGGGTGTCAGTCCTTTGCACTTGCTTAGTTTCCTCAGAAGTGTCTATTTAAACCACTGGAACACTTAGCATGGAAGAGGTTCAAAATAACCAGGCCAAACATCCTTACTATCCACCTCACACTGCCATCAGTTTCCTGGCTGCTGTCATGGCTGATGCTATCTTCCTATTGTGTTGTGTATTTTCAGAAACATAAATCTTATGCAGAAGATTTTAAAGTTAGCAAATTGTTTAAATGCTTAAATGAAGAGTATCAGGAGCCTCTCACTTGATCCCAGCGAGTGAGTTATCACACATTTCAAAACCTGTACCTTCAGTTTTCTGATTATCGTTCTTGTCTGTGCATCTTCCAAAAACTGGGATATTAATCTACTGTGCCATCAAGTTTCTTTCATTAGAAATTGACGAGTCTGTTCTGACCTTTTTCTAGGGCTGGGCTGGAATTCCATGAGGCATTTCTTGTCAATCACTATATTCTTTGTACAGCTTGCACTGTTCCATATATGCTTTCAACTGGGTATTCATGCCTGGCCTGTAGATACATTTCCTGGCTCATCTCAGGCATGTCTCTATCTCCAGGTGTGAAACATGTATCCACTCCATGATCTCAGCTCTTAAATCTCCTGGGATTACTGTTCAACTCCATTTAAAACAAAATCCACGCAGTTCTTCATTCACTTCCTGGGGGTGGGCACAACATTCTGGGGCACTTACTGCTTTCTCTCTGCCTGACCAATTGTTGCACATCGCTTTCCTGCCTGTCACACACCATGCTGTTGTAAGACTGCGTTGAATTAATGCATTTGAAGAAGCAGAATCAGTAGTAGATTTTCACCTCTTTGCTTCCCCTTCTTGGATAAACCAGAACTTCATCAGTAAACACTGCAGTCTGCATCTTTACACCAGAGCTGTTTCTGTGCCCCTTTCTCAGGCACCCCCATGCTGGTGCTTTAGGTGCATACACTTTAGGAACTTGTGTTCCACTTTCAGTTGTCTTCTCTCCATGCCTTTTCTTTCTAATATTTGAGTATTCTCACAAGATTCCATATCACTTTCAGCAGTCAAGAGAAGTCCAGTGTCACAGATCCACGGCTGAATTCACTCTCAGTTTGCCTTCATTCAGCCTCATGTTTTGTCTCCAGCACCCATCCAGAAAAGTTATCACAGGTAAATATCATGCTCATTCTTGCCTATTATTTTACATTTCTTTCCTGCAATAAAGATGTCCTCAGTTACAATGCTGGCAGCTAGAGGCACAGTATCCAGTTAATATCAAATATCTTGGATTTGGAGCTGACACTGACAAGCATTTGTACTCATCAATACCTGCTAGAAGGCGTGGCAAATGTTGTCAGGCAGCTGAATAGCTCTTCCTCTTCAGCATGCAACACTTATTGATTCCCTGATTTCCTTCTCAGTTATTTAACCACCTACTCCATCATGGCAGGATATATCCACATAGAAAATAATCCACGTAAAAAAGGACACAGATGGGAGTGGACAGAATGGAGGTGTACACCTAGCCCAAGCCAAGTAATTACTCCTACTTCGCCAATTAAAATCACATTGCCATTTTTGCTGGTTTAACAGTAAGTATCTATTTTACATTCAGTTCTTTGTTTCAGAGCAGATGTGTTCATTCTTACTTTTTAAACTATGTCACCTTTCCTTCAACGTAGGCTTAGGTTAATAAACTGTACATCAAGCACTGCCTAAAAGCTGGCTTTGCAGGATGATAACTGATGAGGGAATTGCTTTTAATTACTGTACAAGTGAGTAGATAAAAATCACAGTCCTAATAATCAACTCCAGAAACTGACAGCAATGAAGTCTCACATTTCAAATGCGGATTATTTTTTTCTTTCAGCATTCAGCTACAGAAGGCAAATGTTAGTGGTTGGATCATCTTCTGTAAGCAAGCCAAAGTTATGTGTAACATTTTTGGATGCTGATAGGACACAGTTCTGGCAGAACAGAAATAAGGGTAACATTAAAGATTAGAGCAAGCTTGGAAAGGAACTTTCCAGACTTTCAGAAGAACAATAATCTCACCTACATCTGCTGCTAGAACTTTTAAAGTCCAAGGACAGAAAAAGCAAACAACTTGTTTGCATAGCTATCAAGAGTCAGAAAGAGCATGAGGCTTCCCAGATTGCCTTCAAAACCAGCAGCATTTGGCCCATTACTATCCACACCAGGCTAATGTATTTTTAATAGTTCACCTCCTAAAGAGATACTGCAGGCCATGAGATGCAAATTAGCCAGCCAGAACTGAGTGAGTTTGTGCTATGAGAAATTTCAGGGGAGAACGAAATAAATGAAAGTAGGATTACAAACTGGGTTTGGTGCTCTGGTGAGAAGAGAAAAATGTGCTCACAAAGCCCAGTAAAACTTTCCTTTTCTGGTTTATTAGGTGTTTGCAAAAAAGTCTCACTTGCAAAGTACAACATGTTCTTTTTCTGAAGACTCATCTACAGCACGGAGGCTCTGATAAATCAGCTGCTTTCTTTTTCAGCCAACTACACAATGTATGGGAAGCTGAGGTTTGTATTATGGCTATGTTAGGACATTAGACATTGCCTGAAAGCGGCCACGTGAACTCCATTTTGAACGCATTTCAATGAAGGTTTTTACAATAGGAAAAATAAACACTTAGCAGCTCAGGAAACCAGGATCTAAATTACTGTAGACATGGATTTGTTTATTTGTTGCTTTCCTGTTATAGATCACCCTGTCAAAATACCTCGTTCATGTAAATATTTAGGATCTACAACAGAACAATTCTGATAGAAAAAAATTAAAGGAGAGAGGAAAAGGAGGGTGCAGAATTTATTTTAAAAAATACATGGATGCAGCTCTCTTCGGATCTATCAAGTGTATTCTTTGATGAAAAGGAAAAATATTCTGATTGTAAAGGTGTTGCATCTAGTGAATGGCCCTTGGTTCCTTGAAACCACATGTTCTATAGATTCTAAAGTTACCATATTCCTTTTTGACTTTTTTTTTTTTAATGGGGAAATAATGTTAGCTCTCAAAAGTCCACATGAGAAACTGAAAATCCAGTATTTGAGAAGTAGAGAAGTTACGAATAGTAGTCATCTGGAAGTCTCCTCTTTTCATGTCGGTAAAGTATAATGTTACTTCACGCCATTTGGCTGCAGATGTAAATTACACCTTTTTTCAGTTGTTAGGACAGGACAGAAAACCACATAATTCTAATGAGTCATAAATGTTTCACCATTTTTTTCTTCATTTAATTCATATGGTGCCAACACCTGTGAAAACAATCAGCATCATAGCTGTGTGCTCTACTTAAATTCGCTTTAGGGTATGCTTGAGTAAAAGCTTTTATATCTCATTTCTCTACATTATTAACAACATGATGCCCTGAATCATTCTATAATTTAAGTATGTTCATTTAATTCTCAGCCATTTTATTAGGACTAGAAAAGATGCTCAAAGAGTATGACAGTCTTAAAACAGACACACACACACATACCCATTCCTGACTCTTACTGTAACAAAATATCTATAACAAGATCTTCACATTATTTTTTATGTGCTTTGGCAGTTTTGCACCTTGAATTACGAATCTAAACTGTTAGTACAAGAGCCATACTACAAAGCTTTCTCCCAAAAGGCTTTGCAGCCATTGCTCGAAGGTGAGTTTATTTCATGAGAGCGACATCTGAACTGATCCGAATTTTAAGCTATTGCCAAAGGAAAGCACATCTTGCTTAGAAATGGGAAAAGAGCAGTGGTTGGAAGTCTAGTTCTGGAGTCACTAGATGGTGCCAGAGAGGAATACACAATGGTAACTGCAGTCCTGTTTCAGTTACAGCTGGGCCATAGGGTGATTAAGTTAAACAACAGCAGAAGTGCATAAGTGAAAAGGCAGGATTTTCAGGAATACTGGGGGTGAGATTTAAAAACACACTTCAGTGTCTGAAAAAACAAGGTAGTGACTGAAGGATACAGAGAAAAGCCTAAATCATATTGACTTGGCAATGGACATCAGGCCTCTGACCATCTTGGGAACCCTTTGTAACTCTACCTGGCATCTACATAGCCCTAAATTACTTCAAATTGAACATTCTGGCTTTTACCAAAAATTTTTTAACATAAGTGAAGGAGATCCTGGGCTCTCCCTACATTTCAATGAGATCGTGGCTCAAACTTCCTCTGTAAAATTCCCCATCTAAACCCATGCAACATAATAAATTTAGATCAGTGAGCATAGGGCATTAAGCTTGAAAGTACAGAGACTATGGTATTTCCCAAAGAGATCCCTTCTCAAAACGTACATTCCAGTGTTAAACAGCATATTAAAAGTAACTATCCAAGGCCAATTAACGATCAGAAAGCAGGCCAGAGCTGATAGGCACTTCAAGCAAAATGCTTGCTGTTGAGATTCATTGCAATAACTCACTTGTAATCAGAGGTGGGGACGTTTTCCTAGTAGCTAGGCCTAAGCCTGAGAGCAGTGCAGGTTTTAGCAGGGTCTTGAGCAAGGACTCAGACTGTCACAGCTCAGCAACTTAAGTCAACCAAACTATTAATTTTAAAGATTCTGAACTGCAGCTTTCTCTCTGCACTGAGATGCAGGGTCTCATCAGCACCCATGAGGATGTGAAGGCTAAGGCAATCACTCCTTTCTGTACCTACAGAATTTCAAAACTGACTTTGAGGTAGTTAAAAATAAGTGGTCTGTTAGTAATTTCAAATACAGTTATTCCAATAACCTCTACATTTTCATATAGAGCATCACACACCAACCCAAAAAAAAAAAAAAAGAAAAAAATCAGCACTCTGCCCTCATGGATGGATCCCTTAATGGATAAGAATCTATGCCTGTGACTAGTCACTAATGCCCTTACTGGCAGTTTGCACAAAATACAGCAATAAGCACTCGTCAGAGGCTAAGCCTTTTCTCTTTGCTTCTCTTCAGACTTCTTCTTAAAAGGTCTTCCACACAGAAAAGGGACTTTGGGGAAGGGGGGGGGGAAGCGGGCAAACTAATCCTGCTCACAAAACACCTATGTGCATATCTGCTCGTTTACAGCAGCATGCACCACACCCAGTGTCATTCAGTGCCAGATGGGAACACACAGCAACGTGACTAGATGAGACCAAATCTCAGCCAAACCTTTCTCTACATATTTCAATGCTCTCCATTTCCTGGGACCAAAAAATCAACTGCTTCTTCCAATTCCATTTTTTTCTAACTTTCTTCCTCTTGATCTGCCAAATTTCACTTTGAAATCCTAAATGAAAATCCTTGAGATTTAGGCAGAAACTATCTTCACCTTTATAGGAAAGATGTTGCCCTTGCAGAATCCATTCAAAAGGCTATTCTGCATAGCAGGGCTATGCTTGCTTCAGGTTGTTTAATTTTCAGTAGTTTACTAGCTGAAAGTCTGTTTGATTTGAATTGCTGCTAGGATGTTTAGAAAATATGATGGAAATATATTTTAAAATTTCACTGAAATTATTCTCCATGTTCTTGATGACATCCAGACTTCCTGACCAATATGGTACCCATGAGATGCAGCATTTTCCATGGTTCCGTACATGCATTCTTAACTTCGAAATGGAACAAGAAGAAAATATTTATACTGGCTGTAACTTAATTTAATTAAATGAATTAATTAAAATATAAAAGCTCTCTCAGTCTAGGAGGTCATGAAGCAAAAAACACAAAAGAATGAGCTTTACCTTTCTTTCTCAAGAAAACCAATCTGTTATGGAAATGCTCAACTGAAAATCAGATTTTTTACGTATGGGAATACTCATTGCCTGACTGTGAGCTGCAGTTCTTCCACTGTGAAGGCAGCTTCTGTGCTAGGAACTTTCGGAGGACAGTCTTGAAATGTTATTAATGAGAACTGAGTGTATACTTCATATTTGATGTAGGTGCACTCTGCCTCCTAATGGAAGTCGCATGTGTTTTTCCCCCAAGTATGCACTGGTAAGTAATGACCCATCATCAGGCAGTGACTGATGACAATTGATCATATGGCCATCTACAGCAGCAAGAAATTAGAGTAATCTCTCAAGAGAATAATCAGAGAACAATTTTCCAGGGTCGTTACTAGCAAAGGAGCTTGCTGAAGAAGAAAACAGTCTTCACTCTGAATTTTCTTTTCTCCTCTGTATTTCATTTTATACACAAGGTTTACATTTGTTTTTAGAAAATTTTATGAGGCAGACTGAAATGTTAAGGGGATTAAGGAATGGGAGACAGTCTTTCACCTCCAAGTCATCAGTTCAAATCCGGCTTAGGTTAGTAATGAACAAGAAGTATTTACCCTTGCTGTTCACTGTCTGTGCAAAATGGATTGGTGGTTCTGGCTCAATTCCTAGCAATAAATGTGCATGCCACAACTGGCAACTCTGTTGCCATTCTCCGTAGACAGCGCCAAGAATTAAATGAAGCTTGGGAAGCACAGTTACCTCTCCCCCACTACAGGGGCCAGGGTGGAGGCACCAGTGGCAGGAGAAGCGTCTGCTGCTGCCTGAGGAGGACTGTGCCACAGTCAAGAAAAAAGACATGAGTATTGTGGACTGTCAAACTAGTACCTTTTTCAGGAACTGAATTTACTAATTTTCTTAAAACTAATTTTAAAAAAATCAGGTGCTGTCTAGTGTGGGGCAGATTAGTGACTCAGACTGGGCCAGGTTGTTCCCTATGCTAAACCATAGATTACTCTGCCATTATAAAGAAATTGAAATGATGTAAATGCAATGGGTTGCCACTACATAAGGCTTCCCTGTAAGGGGCAATGCCCTAGGACAGAAAAAAAAGTCAGGACCAGCAGTCACATGAAAGAGAATTTCTCAGACTGGAAGACTTTGACTTGTTGACACGAGAAGCCACCAGACCAGGAAGTTTGTTTTCCCTTAAACAATAAACTTCGAGTAATTCCACTGAAATAAATGGAGTCAACCATCCACACAGAGCAGCCTAAAAGGAAGCAGAGCACATCCCATTCTTTATCTGACCAGTACTGGAAAGAAAAAATTACTAACACAAGCTAAAAAATGCCACCACACTGCTGTGCTAAGGGCATCAGCACCATCAGCAGGAACGGCACTGAAAATCCCTGCACGTGAGCACAGCAAGGAAAGAATGCAACCTAGGCCTTAAGCCTTGGAGTGATTTTTCCATTGAACAGTGATGAATGAAAATGCATGAATTTTATTCTAAAAATAGCAAGATGGGTCAAGAGAATAATGATCTCAGTCTACACAGGTAGATGAATTTATGGTGATGCGATCTTTTGTATTTCATAGGATATTCACTATGGATCCTACAATTTCCATGAGTTTGAACACTTTATTTATCCATATTTTATTACCACTGTAAACATAATTATCATAGCCTCTTCGTGCTGAAAGTGATTGATAGATTTTGCTACTTTCTTATCAAGATGCTCATGTTCACTGTATTCAGCTGTCACACAAGCCCAGAGACTGATGACTGTGCTGGCCTATTAATAAAAGTCTATTACAGTGCATTGATGCTACTTCTCTCAAACAATATTAATGCAAGCCCTGAGGCAAGAGGCATATTTTTAACTTGCAACAATACAGTGAGGCCTATTTCATTACAATTACTAACTTTTTTACATTTTACTCAAACTGGCCATTCTTAGCCATAAAGAACAATCACAAAATCATCTCACTTCATATTTTCCATCATTTTAAAGAGATGTTGTTCACCCAGCCCAACATTATAAAAGCAATTGGTGATTTTCAGTAACTGTACTTGAGACTGATGAAATTGAGACAATATAAAGTGCAGACAATTTTATGAAATACCGAGTAGTTACCTTTCAAAAATAAAAGAATCACAAGTTGACAACTCAGAAATTGAAGGACTCCTGAACAATCAGTGATTGTGAAGATCTGATGTTAGAGCTCAACTGTCAGCAGGCAATGAATGAAATGTACTTCCTCAAATAATATGAGATAGAAAAGTAAAATAATCAAAAAATACCATCCTTGAACATGCTCAATGTGCTAAATGTCAAAATTGTTTTTTTCTTGTTATCAGGCAGGATATTGTATTTTTCTATAAATGCTCCTCTAGGATGAACTTTCTGCCTTCTGTCACTGGAGTTTTGGCTCAGTTTCAAGATATTAAAACTGAAATGTGTTGATACTGCTAAATAAGCCATATTGTTAACAGTTAAGATACTTTCAATACATCTAGATATAGGGGGGGAAAAGCCTGCAAGTGAGGAAAGCAATAAATGGATAAAACATACTGATCTCTAATACCACTCAACATTTTTTCTTTAAGTAGAATTTGAATAAGCCACTAGTTCTAGAGATTCCATAGTGACTTGCTGGTATTTTAAGTAGACAAACCTGTAAAACAATGAATCTTCTCACTCTGTCCAACAAAATGCTTACAAAGTGTTTAAGCATTGGAACAATACCATTTAGTTTTCTTTGGTGAAGATACTTATCTTTCAGTAGTTAAGCACATGCTTAATTGTCTCACTGTGAGCCAATAACCTTATAAAAACCTACAAGGTCTTTATATGAAATAACATCAGTTCTTCTGTTTGCAAAACACATGCAATTTTCCAGAAAATCTAACTTCAGCAATCACAGTCTGAATTACCATGCCCAGATCCTCAGCCTACACAAACTGCTGGTGCTCCACCAACTTTAACTGAGCCTACAACCCATTGAAGATGCAGCCTGAGGACCCCAAACAGTGCTGTTAGTCCATATGGCTCTCAAAGGCTCAAGACTTGGAGCTCAGTCAGAGAGGTTGTGCTGGATCTAGTGATAATGGCTTAAGAGGTTACCTCTCCCAGCTGTCTGCAGCAGTCCCCCACCAGAAGCTGAAACAAAGCCATCAGAAAGCGACATGGTCAAGCCCTCAGTCGTAGAGCTCTGAGCCAGCACATTAATTTTAACTGCCAATGGTCTGAAAACTGTAACAGTTGATAAACTGGCACTTGCTTACATCTGCTGCCTCCACTAGTAGGGTGGACTGGGGCAAAGTGGCAGGATAGACATTAAGGGCAGTAACCCCTCCCTCCATCCCAACAAAATTAATAGCACTTGTTTGCCAGAGCCCTAATCTGCTCAGAGTGGAACGGTATGTTGAAAGAAGCAACTCCATTTAACTTTGGGGGGAGGGGGGGAATGGAAAGTGAGAACTTTCTACATTTCATGAGGCAGTGAATGGCAAAGAATTAGTGTATATATCGTACCCCTTGTAATTTTAATTCACATTGCCCCCTCTCAGTGAATAAATCTTGTTAAAGCTTATCCTCTCAGAGACCATCTGGATGAAAACTATTCAGGAAACGTCACCATTGGTACAAGAACTTAAATCTCACCATAAATCTCAGCATGTCAAAGCCAAGCATGCATGCCTTAAAGAAACTGCAGCTGTGACTCGCTCAGAGTTGCAGACATGTGTGCAAATGGTGCCTCGCAAGAAACACAGTGCTACACTTCAGTAACTCTTAAAAACAAACTCAGGGATTTTCTCATGTTCAGATAGATTTCACCTATTTTTAATATAAAAGAAACAAAATAGTTTAATAAACACTACATAAAATTTACTATCCTGTTAGAACTGTACTGGTTCAAATGATCTCTACCCTTGCCCTTATCTTTCTCTGATTACTTTTCCTTCTCTTCCAAAATACATGTGCTAATGTGGCAACCTATGCTGAAAATTGGAAATCATGATTACTTTGCTCTGTAATCTGATTGCCTGTATAGTTAGACACCTGCCTTCCTGGCAAATTTCTTTATGGTAACATGGTATGAGCAGGTTGGCCTTTTAAATGCCAGATACAGTCAAAACAGCTTCGATCGAAGCTCAGTGAGAACACTACTTTTATCCAACAGCTCATATTCTCCTCTCTCTCCACCCCAAACGTAGTATAACCATTTTTATATAAAACTGATTTCAAAATATGGCAAAACATAATGCAAAATTTACATGGCGATCCATCCAGTAAATGAAAAAATAGAAAAGCATCTCACAAAATTAATCTAGGCTCAGTGCTTTGATTTTGGGGGATGAATTCAGGCTTGGTGAAACAAAAGGTTCTGTAAACTTGCTTCATTTTCACTCAGTTCCATAAAGGGAAAAAAATACCAAAATATTTGAAAAGGACCGAAATTATTCACTTCTGGTGAAAAACTATTTCTGAAAAAATTCAAAAGGAGCTTTTTCAGAAATATTTTTTCAAATAAGGAAAAAACTTATTAAACATAGGTAAATCCCAAGCAAAGCATCAAATTTTCATTTAAGCAAAATATTTTACTTGACTGAAACTGAAGGTTTTTCAGTTTTCTCAGTTCTGAAAAATTATTTAAAAAATTATAAAAGTAGCTTAGGAGCCGAGGAATGGATTGCTTAGATGTGCTAGATGGAAACAAGTTTCATTCGCCAAAGCAGTAGGATATTTCTGATACATATCAACATACTGCAACTGATGAGCAAAGCTTTCTTTAAAAGCTGTGAAGGTTTCCTGATGAGTGAGTAAAGTAAGCTAATGGTTGAACTCAATGATTAAAGGTCTTTTCCAACCTAAATGATTCTGTGATTCTAAGATCAGTGGACATTAATTCAGTACAAGTGATCCTGGTTTATTTTGTAAGGTAGCGCAGTTCTATGCAGCTGCACATCACCACTGTAAAGCATCTCAGCTGCCATCACAACAGCAGACATGCTGCTGGTTCTTGCTTGACTACCTACAGAAAAAAAACAAAAAAAAAAAACAAAAAAGGAGGACAGCAATTACCATTAGAGTGTAATAGGTGCTATCAAGACATGAAAAGACTGCCCTGGTGGCTCCCTGGAAAGTCCATCCTTTCCCCACGAGTGCAGAGATGCTTACCACTGAGAATTATCAACCTCAAGTTGAACATGAGTCAGCAGTGCCCTGGCAGCCAGGAGGTCCAACTGTGTCCTGGGGGGCATCAGGCAAAGCATCGCCAGGCAGTCGAGGGAGAGGACTGTCCTTCTCTGCTCTGCACTGGGGCGGCCTCACCTTGAATGTTGTGTGCAGTTTGGGGCACCAAAATGGAAGAGAAATATTATGATCTTAGAGAACATCCAAAGGAAGGCAACGAAGATAGTGAAGGGCCTTGAGGGGAAGCCATATGAGGAGCAGTTGAGGTCACTTGGTCTGTTCAGCCTGGAGGAGACTGAGGGGAGGCCTCATTTCAGTCTACAAAACTTCCTCATGAGAGGAAGAGGAGGGGCAGTCACTGATCTCTTCTTTGTGGTGGCCAGTAACAGGGCCAAGGGAATGACCTGAAATTGTGTCAGGGGAGGTTTAGGTTGGATATTAGAAAAAGGTTCTTCACCCAGGCGGTGGTTGGGCACTGGAACAGGCTCCCCCAGGTGTGATCACTGCACCAAGCCTGACAGAGTTCAAGAAGCATCTGGATGATACTCCCAGGCATGTAACTTGTGCAGGGCCAAGGGTTGGACTCAATGATCCTTGTGGGTCCCTTCCAACTCAGCATATTCTGTGAAAAGCAATGCTGTCTGGACCTCAGGAAATGGACTTCAGCACATGGATGTCTGAGAACCGTAGAATTAACCAGTTGTATCCCCTATAAAGGAAACATTTGCTAGCTCAGAATGCAAGATGCTTGGCAATGTTTCACTGACATGTGAGGTGTATTGTTTCTTCTTTTTAAAGCTATATCCCATGCTGGGCTCTAAATCTGTATACATGACTTTCTAAACGAAACTGGGGAGCTAAATTAGGAAGGGGTACTGTTTTTCTCTGCCTGTATAGTCAATGGATGAAGACACATGGGCTGAATTACTCTCTGGAGGTGCATATCATTTTCCAGCATCAGTAGGGAAGCCTTGGGTGATTAGGTACTAACTTAGGTGCCACAGTAATATGCTTGAAGTCAGGTGGCTCAAATCCAGGAGCAATTGTGCTTCTTCGCCTGTCCTAAATTGATGCATGCTGTTGCTACACATTGCAAAACAAATAGCAAATACTAGTAGTTTTCATAGAAGTGATAACAGCTAGTATAAAAGTTAGTGCTTTGGATCTAAACCTAGGTTACTATTATTATTACAGCAATCCAGCCTGTTTCATATGTCCTTTAACTCCACTTCTTCAGCTATGCAGTGCTGCGTAACTGAACTGTTACTGTGTAAGATTATTTCCACTTTTCATGGAAGCTTCACTCAGAACTAGCCACTAATGGAAGCAGGGCAGCAAATGTGCAAGGCCAGCTTGCTGTTCTGGTACAGTAAATCAGTTGTTCTTATGGCAAGTAGCATATAGGTGGGGTTTTTTTAATGCATAGTGCAAGGAAAGGATGACTCAAGCTGAGTTTCACAGGTGAAGTTCAGATGAGTTCAGATCTATTCAATCCCTCTCGAAGTTTCCATATGCTTGACTCAAGTCCAAACATTTAATCGTCATCTCCAAACAGCAACTTCCAATGAAGAGGCAGAGGAGGGAATTGTGAACTCTGCTTTCCAGCACTAAGAACTTGAGCATTTTTTTTTTTTTATAATCTGTCATTTGTACTTTTTCATACTAAAGGTGACAGTCTAATTCACGTATGACCAACACCCATAAATCATGTTGGGGGGAGGAAATATTCATAAATCCATATCAAACAGCACCCAAATTATGACAAATGACATGGCAGTCATAAAATTGCACAAGCACAACTCACCAAGTCATTAATTTCATGGCCGTGGAAAATAAACAGACACATTTTTTTCGCAGCCCTAATAAATTTTAAAAAACTCAAAGAATGGTCCATCTGCTTCGAATAATTTTTAATTTCCTATTCTGTCTCGTTCCCATTAGCTATTCCACTGAGATATTTGCTAAATTCTTTCATTTGCCTCCTCCCATCTGTATTCAATTACTCTATTCCCAAATAGAGTTAGTTTTTCTTTCTCCTAAGTGCAGTACAAAATATCCCCACCTGTACCTTAAAGCAAATGTTATGTGTGTTTTATTATCTGTTAGACTCTATGAGTCATTCTAACTCGATTGCTTGTGCTGAAAGACTTGGAGGGCAATCTGATTTTGATGTTTTCTGGCTTTGGTGAAAAACACCTGCCTGATTCTCATAGCTAATCTATTAACTTGGTAAATGCCTCAACAGATGTTCTAGAATCAGCTAGGGATCAGGGTCTGTCCTCGTGACAGCGTCCGCTTGTAAGCTTGAAATATTTAAATGTTTGGAGATCAGAGGCCAATGATGTGTTTTGGGTACAAGCTTTCACTAAATCATATTTTTCAGTCTGTCCCTGGAGTGCATTCCACATACAATAAGTGGCTGGAGCGTTCTGACTGAGCAGGCCAACAATACAGGCCTCCTTGAACTTTGAAGGGACATGAATTTCAAGGCAGCGTTGGCTTCTTTTATTGAAAAATGGAACAAATTTTGGATTGTGCCGAAGCTGTTCCCTTTTAAGCTACATGTCTTTTTTTCCAGTTCCTTTCCTTTCTTCCTAATGAAACCCATTAGGAAAGTATAAGTCCTGGCTTTGAAACCTGCCTTTCCAAGGATAACTTAATTTCTCCAAGGAACTTGTTCTAAGCTGTCATCTCCAGTTTGGGTCAGGACTGCTCTGCATGATTCACTTACTGTGTGCCTGATCCTCCACTGCGTTACATTGGTTTTAATCCAAGGTTGCTTCACTGACTCTAAGCCATTCCACTCCATAATAGCACCCAAGGCTGCACGTAGAATGGCTGGAATCACCACAGCAGAGCAATCCCTTGAGAAGGCTTTACTCCTCCCAGAGGAAGGGTGGGTCAGATGCATGATATCAGTGTCAAGCCCATGTGAACTCCCGTTTTGCAGGTTAAGGCACTTTTCTATCCAGCTAGAATGACCAGAACAACACAAATGAGAAAAGCTCACAGCACAGAAGACCCCATAGCCACTGCTGCCCCCACTCTGCTATAAGAAATGGCCTCTTGACAATCAAAGCTGGACCTGAGAGGCTAAAAAGTTTATTACTTTGATGAGCTTTTATATCAGCTTGGTTTTAGTAAGAAATGCTCAAACTTGTGATGACATGTCCCAGACATTTCCCATTGAAATGGCTGCAAGCTTCACTGCAAAAATTTTCTCAATGAGATCAAATAAAAGGCAGAACAAATAGAAAACAGGAGACCTTCCTCTGACTTTCACTCATCATTTGACCCTGTCACTTCACTTACCCTTTGTTTACCTCCACTTCATGTGCTAAATGGGTTTCATGAATGCAAACTTGCTTCATTGTTTTGAAGATTAATTAATGTTTGTAAAGTGTTTTGAGATCAATACAGTATTATTACCAATGTATTCAAAATCTCATCTCTGGTTCTATTTGCTCTTGGAGGCTTGACAAGAAGGCTTTCACTGTTCCACATCTTCAACAATCCTCAGAAGCAGCTCTGCAGTTAGAGCTCTCATATGAGTGATCAGCAGATGGAGTTGGAGGAGTGAGAAGGGAAATGACTGATTCATATTCTTATTGCTGTTACACGTACTGCTTTCTAGAAAGCAGAAAATATGAAGGGAGGGTTGCTAACAAATACTTAATCATTTAAAGGAAGACACTGAAAGTACAGAGAACTGCTTATGTGTTGTCTGAAATTACTGCATTTTTCAAAAGCACCCTTTTGGGAAAGCCATCAAGTTGGCCTTGAAGCCTGAGGAGAGATGGAGAAAAGTTCTAAATGTGAAAATGAAGAAGAAAAAAGAAGAAAAGGTCACTAGAAACAGTGTTTCCATCTGAAGATCTATGTCAAGAAGGCTTCATTAAGGAGGAAAGAGAGATTTTCTATCTGTAAACAAAGGCGGAAAAATTTGCCATTCTTAATTTACCTTCTCGAAACACTTTATTTCTTTAGTTTTCAGACTGTATTTCTGCTAAAATCAAATCTACTCCTCTGCTATCACTGAGAGATTTAAAAAAAAAAAATTTGAATTGATTACTGGAAAGATACAATAACGAAGTTTGATTTTTAAAGTATAATCCCTGCAAAATTGTCTTTATAAATTAGGCAGATATTATAAAATCACAGAATATGCTGAGTTGGAAGGGACCCATCAAGTTCATCAAGTCCAACTCCTGGTCCTGCACAGGATACCCCGAGAATCACACCATGTGCCTGAGAACATTGTCCAAATGTTTCTTGAATGCAGATAGGCTTGGTGTTGTGACCACTTCCCTGGGGAGCCTGTTCCAGTGCCCAGCCATCCTCTGGGTGAGAAACCTTTTCCTGATATCCAACCTAACCTTCCCCTGACTCAGCTCCAGGCCATTTCCTTGAGTCACTTGTCACAGGAGTGAAGAGATAAGTGCCTGCCCCTCCTCTTCTCCTCCCAAGTAAATTGTAGGCTACAATGAGGTCTCCCCTCAGTTTCCTCTTCTTCAGGCTGAACAGACGAAGTGCGCACAGCCGCCTCTCATACGGCTTCCCCTCCAAACCCCTCACCATCCTTGTGGCCCTCCTTTGGATGCTCTCTAAGAGCTTAGTATATTTTTTATATTGCAGTGACCAAAACTCTACACAGGACTTGAGATGTGACCACACCCTCTCAGAGTAGAGCGGGACAATCCCCTCCCTCAACTGGCTGGAGATGCTGTGCTGAATGCACCCCAGCTATGTATACTTGCTCTTCACTTCTTGTCTATTTTGACATTTTTATCACCAAAGGTAGATGTGGTGTGATCAGTGCTTGTGGCAAATATAGCCTGTGCAGCCTGGAGGTGATCTGCAGACACAAGCAAGATTTCATGCTTGATTAAGATTTTGGTTTCGGATTCTCTCTAATCTAGAACAATTTAAAACCTTTTTTATGTATTCTACACATCTTTTCTTCAGTAAACATTTGAAAAGAAAGCTACCTTCCAGATTAACACAAGAAAAAGAATTTATATTTCTCATTTCATATACATGCAGCTCCATTGAAATGAGTTGTGTTGCATTTGTAGATCCTTTGGTACAAAGAGACATACATAAGCTATAAACCAAAAATAATTCAATATGATGTTGTTATATCTGTTCACAGCAGAGGGTGCTAAGATTAAAGAGTTAACATCTGGGGCAATGGGAGCAGATTTGCAGCAAGTAGAGATGAAGGGTTGTTGATTAGTGGAGCAATAGAGGCATTGGTTGATTCTTCATGAATGATACCTGTACTGGTTGTTTTTCTCCTGAAATTCGGGTTTTTCACTAAGAAAGGAGGTACAATATCCAGCACAGAAAAATTATGTGTGGTTTCTTGCATCAATAATTTTACTCAGAAATTGAATTTAACATACACACTAATAAAAACAAATCAGATCCAACAAACAGGCAGA
Source organism: Myiotriccus ornatus (assembly GCA_036023395.1). Lineage (NCBI taxonomy): Eukaryota > Metazoa > Chordata > Aves > Passeriformes > Tyrannidae > Myiotriccus > Myiotriccus ornatus. The sequence continues at coordinate 13,878,367 of JAYRBT010000178.1, forward strand.
CTGTGAACATTTTCCTGTACTCTGCCGCTTGGGGGGGGGGGGGGGGG
>JAYRBT010000178.1:13878513-13942699 GCA_036023395.1 Myiotriccus ornatus
GCCTCTCCCCCCCCCCCCCCCCGAAGTCTTAAATCAGTCTCAGGAAGATACATTTATCTCATGGCAAAAACAGCCTTAAGTAAGTAAAAGTGGAAAATTCAGAAATACTTCTGCCAGTAAAACTGGCTGTTACTTCAATTAAAATGAGGTATCTGACTGATAGCTTAGCTTCTATTGTGTTTCAGTGAAAACACATCCTTGAATTTAGAGCTGTGTAATGACATTATTACACTAAACTTGTTATTTGAAAATAGAACAAACAGCTCCAAAAATATCCTGCGACCAGACGCATGTTTGGCTTAATCTCTTCAGTGATGACTGAAAATGTCATTAAGTCCCCCCCTCCCTATAGCTACCTAGCCATCGGTTTTTACAGACTGCTAAGCTTGCTTGTGGGGCAGAGTGAACAAAAAGAAGGGAAGAAGCAAAAGATCTGAAGTGTATGCCCACGGGCTTGGAAAGATCACAAGTGTGAAAAGGGATGACCAAGTCTTTGACTAGTGACTCACACTGAACTCAGAAGAGGAGAAAGTGAAAATTTTTACCCTTTGATGTCATGTCTTCTATCAGGAGTTCTCAATCTTCCCACACACAGGAAGTCTTCCTCAGTTCTCTTCTCCTTCACTCACACCTCCACGGAAAGCATGCTTCTCTCCCATTGAGCCCAGGAGCAGCTATTGGGTTCTCTCTTTCAAAAATCTTGGAAGCTGTCATCCTCAGCATCAGCCCTCTGACCTACAAGACCTGAACAGAAACTGGACAAGGGTTAGAGAAGGAACTTTGTAACTGGAGTCACAGGAATGAGCTTGACTAATTTTAAGATGGAGCTGGAGAAGTTGATCTATGGCAGCAGACATGATGTCTATTACAGATCCACATTCCTATATGAAATAATTAGAATCCTTTTTAGCTTGTAACAGTGAAAGGCTAAGAACTAGGAGGCCAAAATACTTCTCCCTACTAACCATGGATGTGTCTCTCCAGGTCACAACCCCACCACACAGGACCAGCAGTGCAGGTAAAACTTTTACATGCAGTCCTCATGCTGAGACTTTTCACCAACTGTAAGTTCAAAGCAAGTATTGAACAAACAATTGATAATAGTAGTTCCTTTTATTAAATTTAAAATAAAATAAAAAAACCACAAAAACAACCAAAAAACCAACACCAAAAACCATGACAAAAATCAAAAAAAAAAAAAAAAAAAAAGAAACCAAACAAAACAAAAAAATCAAACCAAAACCCATAAACCTCTTAGCTTTACAAAAATCAGCAATCCAGGGTCATTTTCTGCTTTCTAGTTGTGACATCAGAGGAACTCCTGATTTACACCAGAATGAGAAAGTCACACTTGGGGAGAGAACAGATGGCTCAACAGTTCTACTTAAAAGCACAGGATATTTGCGCTGCAGAAAGACAGGAGGGAGACAAGAAGGCTAAAAGACAGCCTTGCAGAGGAAAACTCACATACACTGTGCCTGGCAATTTGTTGGCTTTGACCTTCAAAGCAACTGAGACAGCTCCACACAGACACCTACTTGTTTCAGTAGAAGGCTGAACAGGCATTGGGCTGATCAGCATTTTGAGGGATCTGGACTGCATCACTTCAGTGTAACCTAAGGCCTTTGTGCCTAAATCACAATTTCCCTTCTTGTGGCAAAAGGGGAGGAATCTGGTTACTGATGATAAGCCAAAAAGAAAAGCACAGTAATACTCAATAGAGCAAATACACGACAAGTCCTCAAGGCAGAATTCCTGTTATGATGGGCATCATAATAGCAAAATTCATTTAGCCACCTTTCAATTATATGTTCTTTTTTTTTTTATTTTCCCCTCCAAGTCACCACTCTTACCACTTGAGTGACTCTCAAGTAACTCACGAGGCATGAGTACTCACTGAAGAGTGAAGACAAGTAGTAAATAAAATTCAGTGAAAGCTGCTTTACATCTCTTTTCATCCCCTCTACACAGCTCTAAGCAACCTTAAAATTTAGGGAAATAAAGACCAGGTTTTCTATGCAGACAATGAAAAGTATATGCATTAAATGTCAATTCTATAGGAAAGAAAAGAAGAGACTGAAAGAAACCCATAAAAGGAAATGTAATACAATCTTCCACTCTCTACCCCAACAAATCCAATTAAACTTGCCAAGACACACATACATGCCGTCAGTCATTCCAGATCCTATCCGCCCTATCGATATTTCAGCAGCATTTCACTCTCTTGCTTTCCAGGACTATGCACGCTCCACACAGCATGCACTCCTCGTTCTCCATGCTCCTTCCTTGCCCCTCTTAATCAGTCACAGCAAGCCACATTCATTTCTTTACTTCACCTTCAGCTACACCAAATCAGCTGGTTAGCTGGCACAGCAGAGCTTCTTTGTGCTCCACTGATGGTTTGGGGCTTGGTCGGTTGTTGGTTTTTTTTGTTATTGTTTGTTTGTTTGTTTTGGGGGTTGTTTGGGGGTTTTTCTGAAGGGTAAAAATGCAGGATACAAAATATGGCTGTTTATATACAAAAGGACACTTTTTTCCAGTGTTCCCATGTCCTGAACTGCTTCAGTACTGAGTGGATTCCAATCTTGAAGGTGTGTTCCTGCTGTGATTTCCTATTCCATCCCTAGGACATTTTTTTTTCTTTTCTGAAAAAAGAGCCTAATGTCAGCCTAAAGAGCTGACATTGCAGACTCATGTCCATACAAGACAGCTGGAGTGCACAAATGAAATGGCACAAAAATACAATGGTGACCACTGTATGTGCTGGCAAAGCCACCAGACAATAGAGACCAGTTATGCAACTTGACATAGCCGGATCTAAATAGATATGACAAAATCATAATGCTCAGCCTTTACTCTTCCTCAAATCTAAACAGAAACAGGGAAAAGTTAAAACTTTTCTTTCTTTTGCAAGGAAGATTCTTAGTTTTCTGGAAACATAGCCTTCCACCTGCTGAGCTCTAATTTCTGGGTCTAAAAATGCTCTTCACTTTCTATTTTCAAACATGCTCCTAAAAAGCGTCTCTCTGTATGACCACTCTAAATCCCAATGAAATTTTAATCTGTCACTGCACATAGTGTGAATTCTAAGATTATAAATCTTCTAATATTATCAGTTTAAAAAATCAGAGATAAAGACTCATGGTTTAAATGCAACTATTACTCAGAATGAATTTAAACATTGACTTTGCAGCTTCAGTCTCATTTAAATACTAGGGAATGCTGAGTTGCCAGTAGCAGGAGAGAATTCATATGGACAGCATGAGTTCATCTCCCATCAGGGTGAGAACTGGCAAGTACGTTCCCTGGATGATCTTGTTCTGCTTCCTCAGGCTGAGGCCTAGCACACAGCCCTCTGGGGTCCACGGGGAAACCTCCGTGATCGTGCCTTGAAAGTGCAGGCAAGGCCAACTACATGTAGAGCACTACAGCTTCCTCTGACAACAGACACCCTGCTAATCATTTGAGAGTGAGCTGAGATTAAAGGATCTGCATAAATAGACAGCCTTACTATTCAGAGAGTTTGCTGCCTCTTTTCAGCAGTCATGCTGGAGACCTACACTTTGGAGAACCCCAAACCCTCATCTAAAAGGGAATTTCTCCAGTTTAGAGCTCCTTTGAAGCAATGCTTCCCAAAAGCAGGGAAGAGAGCTGTGTGAACTTGAATCCAGGGTAAAAAAGGAAAAACCTCATTCTGCAAAGCTACAGCTGTAATATAGTTCTCAAAGTTTTGAAAACAAGCATTCCTGAAGGTGCTGTCCAGACTCCCATTTTTTAACTCTTTGAGAAACCTTTTTTCACAAGGCAGAAATTCAGACTTTGAGGGGATAGAGGAAGAAAAGGGGGAAAAGAGGAAATAATTGTTCCCCTGTGCAATTATCTATATCATGTAAATAATTAATGTTTGCTCACATTTGTAAAAAGGTTATCTGCCAAACACAAACACTGCTTGCTGCAATACCAAGGAAGAACCAAAGCCAAAAGGAGCTTCTGAATGAGTCACAATCAGAATTGGCCAGAGAGCACGTGGAAAATATGGACTGCAATGTGACCTTTTTCCTATATTTGGTGAGTAATGTGTGATTTCCACATAAATTGGAAATTTACTTTATGACTAAAAAGAAGTCACAGTTGTGCAGGAGTGCAGTCTGAATGACAACTACTTCTCCCTGGTAACATGAACTCAGCTGACTTGGGAATTGCCTGGAGGCCTCCAGGGCAGTGGCAAACATGGCATCAAATGACTCTAGCACAGCCTTTCCAGAGAAAGAGGTTTGACACAGAATGATGCTGTGAGTCACACTGCAGATGGTTTTATGTGCAGTGTTTGTGGGCAACCAGTGCAAAAAAAAGAGCTGAAGAGCATTTTAAGAATGTAGCTGTCAAGGTGCTGACATGGGATCCTAATAACAAAATTACAGTTTTTTCTCAGCCATGGTTTTGGTAAGGGGTCACTTGCTGCAAAGTGTGGAATTTCTTTAGAGTGCTGCATCTTGTGCACTATTCTTGGGAACATAGTGGGTAATTCTCCAAGGGTATGATTAATTAAAATAGCTACTACATGTTTATCTTCATATTTATCTGATAGTAGAAACCATGTGTACACACACAGCAATTCTGACCTTAATTTACAACCAGGCCACCTGCTTTCTACTGTAGTAGTGATGTTAAGAGTGAAAATCACAGCTGAAAGGAGTAACGCTCCTTCTGCTTATCCTGGAAGGGAAAGTGAGTACTGAAGGACTCAGCAGGACAGATTTGGCCTTGCAGGAATCTTGCATTCTAATATTTGTTATAATGCCTCCTCATGAAATGTGGAGAGAGTAAGGCATCCAAAAACAGGTGACTAAAGCCAGCACCCTGAACAGGGAGCCAGCAGGGAGTTCAGAGGAGACTGAACTCTTCTAACTTCTCATTCCTCTTTGAAATTTACAAATACATCTTGATAGCTTGTATCTAAAAAACTCACAGCCTTGAATATGAAGCTTGGAGCTACACTTGCACTTTTCAGAAATGAGGAAGAGCTGTGATCTTTACTAATACACTCCGGAAGAGTATGCGCTCTGTTTTAATCCATCAGCCTAGGATTTAGGTCCTACACATTAACTTCTCTTCTGAGAGAGCCTAGTGATGTTAGCCTGGTGCATGGGCACTGTGAGTCTGGGTGGGTTTGATGATGAAAGCAAGGCCCCGAATGGGTCAGCAATTTCAGTATCAAGCAGCTTTTTTGGTTATTTTACAACATTAACATCAATGGATTTTATGTGTCACTTCAGTGCTGGGTGACAGCCAAATGGGTTTTTGAGAGTCTAAACAGTTGGTCATTTAGACCACTTGGTGGATTTGCCTTGTCCCCCTGTCATTTCATCTTCCTCAGTGAGCCTCAGAAGCTACCATCCTTTCCATGCCTGTATTACTTCTGTGCACTTACCTTTTAACTAGGTGGCCTCCACTGCAGGGGCCATTTTGAAGCTTTGGTCTCAATTGGCACCACTATTAAGTAGACACTTCATATGCTCCTTGGTCAAAAAAAGGGAAGGATCCTCCCACAGATTTATTCAGATTGTTTTGACTGCTCCATCACACCACTCACTACTGGAAAGCCCATCCTCATTTGTATAATTTGTAGTAGTCACATCGTGAGCAACAACTGCATGTCTTATGGGGAAGCACATAGCTGCCCCTTACTGCTAATAGCCTTCATGTGAATGGGGCAATGTATTCCTTCCCCAATTATTTAATCAATTTGAAAATTATTGCTAACATGGCACCTGAAAAAGCTGCCTTTTATCAAATGAACAAAACCCCACAACGAATGAACCATTCTCTCCCTTCGTTCCATTTTCTGAAACTGTTGTTACAAATTAGGAGCAGTTAGGAGAGTGTGCTTCCTGGTAAATCATGATCTAGGATTCATATTTGAAGAAGATAATAATTTCAGGCTTGAACTTAACTCTGTATTTTCCCTGCAGGAGTGTATGTGGACATGGAACAGGATTGGAATGATTAATTTAAAAGATGGCATCAGATGGAGTCTGTGAGGTAGGTATTCATATCAAATTCAGTTTCAGAGCTGTCTCTGATTGGCTCCCTTTACAAAGGCCAACTGATTTTTCAAGAAAGTGTTGTGGAAAAGATTGGTTAGTCTTTTAGAGCAATTTAAATTGAAGTGTGTTGCTACTATCATTTTAGGAAAGACATCTAGAGAAAAGGCCTCCAAATGAGGGATATATGCATCAGCCAAAAGGCTGATATGACTAGGTACCAGTCTCTAGCACGATGCTTTCTGTCAGATTCACAATTTAACAGTTTGGTTTTACTTAAAAACAGACAACTCTCCCAGCCACTCCACACGAGTCCAAAATTATTTGAAAAGACGTAGGCTGGGATGACACCTGCATTCTGAATATATCAACTATATGTAGCATATAAAAATATCTATTTCTTAGAAACACATTTAATGTTAGTTATATTTAAAAGCACACACACAGAGTTTCCTGTGACAAAAGATAGTAAAGTTAAGGTCCAGTAAAGGAAGCAACACAAACCCAGAAATAGAAACAAACAAAGACTCACCAAGCAACTCAATGCAACAGTAAAGCAGCCAACAACACTGTAGTCACGTCTTCATGCTAAATTCATGCCAAGCACTCAGGACATTTGTTCCAACATTTCTATGCAGATCTCCTGGATAGACAGCACTAATATTCTTCCATTAGCAAGACAACCAAATCCATATTATGGAAAAATCTTTGCCTCTGAACTCCTTCCCAAAATGCCTATTGACAAGGACAAGGCTGTGCTAGCAAACCTGCCGTGGAGCTCTGAAAGGCTCCTTGCAAAATGCTATGGGATTGCCTTGATGAAAAGGAGAGAAACAGATGTTATGATTGCATTTATTCCTCCTAAGAACAAGCTCTCACAGACGAGATTTGAAGGCCAGTGGCCATTGAACAACCCACACTTCACAATTAGGTGCAGTTTACATGCCAGTAGAGGCTAGAGGCTGAATCAGGAACAGCACAGCTGAGAGTTGGCACAGCCCCTGCATCCACACGGAGGGTGCAAACTGCAGTGGGTGCTATAAATGGGTGCTCTGCTCCACTAGATCAGCTCTATGAGTGGTTTCTGGCCTTCCCTTCTGGGGGGAAGGGATTTCTGCTGTGATGTGAAGGCACAAACCCTTTGTAGGATGCAGAGACTTTTACAGGCAAGTAGAGAATAAGTTCAACTCTTTACTTGTTCAAGTTGCATTAGGCAATCAACAGGGTCCTACCTAGATTGATTTGAGTGAGCTTTTCTTCTTCCCCTAAATAATTCACCTTCTTGACCATAAATATCAATTTAAAAAATTTAAATCATGTTAATAAGACAAAATCCTTGAGATCTATCTGCATTTTACATTTCAGATTACCTCTACTCCACAACCTCTAGATACCAAGTCAGCTTGGTAGCAGTCATTTGTTTCAGCAGTTAGGCAAAGCTGTTCAGACCATCATGTGCTGGGATTTATCACAGAGGAAAAGGTTTAAGGCTCTCCTGAATTAAAAAACCCCTAAGTCTCAGTTTCTAAAACAGTATTGTGTTCCCAGACTGTAAAAATAATAGTTTTTACTGCTGAGTGAATCAGCCTTTCAGATTTGTAATTTATGATAATAGCAGCAAGAAAAGTCAAACTGTGTGTGAAGTTAAATTTAGGTCTGAAACAAAGGGTGCCCCAAAGAATAGAGGGTCAGCTAACATACATGGGATGCCTATGGAGAGGTAGAGTGATGTTTTGATCAAGAAAAAGGAGCAAGACTTGGGGGAAATGGGTTCCAATTCGAGCACATTTTCTACAGGATACTGAAAAAATGACCTCTCTTCTTTCTGTCTTTATTTCCCCAGTTGGGTCATAGGACGGCTGTGAAAGGACCATTTGGGAAGACATTATGGTCCTGAAATGATGACAACATATGAAGAGCAAGAGACTGCTCTTTCAACAGCTGTAGATGAGCCCAACTCCAGATGCTTCTCACCCACACTCACATAAACACTGCTTTTCATAAGCGAGATATTTTAAATACGATCATCATAGATCAGGAGTGTTAATTAAACCTGCTGAAGACAGTGACAATTTTGTCTGAGTTAAAACATGCTGGAGTCTGGCCCTGTCTCCTGGACACAGTGAGCAGGTCTCAGGGTTTTCATTTTCGCAGCTTGCTCACATATATGCCAGTGTGAGCTACTGATTTAGTTAATGTTTCACACACTGTATGTAATCAGAAATATTTTAGCTGATAAAGTTACAAATTCCAAATGAAGCTACAAATTTCAGGTATAAAATATGACTTTTATGACTTTCTATGATACTTGGATGCTTATATTTGGTTTACAATTTTGTTCTTCTGATTTAACTATGAATCCCTTTATGAAGCATGGCCTGAGTGAAACCTCTCTTCATGCTGATTTTTTTTACCTGTGTGAGATAAAGAAATTATTAGTTTACCAACTCATAACCACATGCAGTTTTGTGGGTGAGGGCAGTGCCCAGCTATGAAAACTGTGCTTAAGAGTAAAATTCTACACAATTAAAATCTTTTCAACAGTTTCCTAGCAAAGAGGGTGAGGGGAGAGGAAAAAAAGGATGTTCAAAATCCAGCCAATCTCTGCCACACACAATTGGGTTTCTGTCCTGAAAGGACTGTTTGGAGTTGCAAGTGAAATCAGTGCATGAGAAAGTCATAAATATTACACTTAAGTATCTAAATCTTGAGGTACACAGACAGAATGCTCTGAAAGAGAGGACACCAAAGATACCCATTGCACTTCCTAAATATTTAGATCAAGTATATTAAAAGAGATGAGGGACCCTGTAACATCACAGTTTTCTTAGCTAGGAAAATATTGATTTTTTTTTTTTAAATTGTATTTTTACTTCTCTGCCAAGAACAAGGAGAATACCTGAAAGTTTTGAAAAAACTAACTAAAATTGGTGCTGATATAAAGTGTATTTCATCTTATTTCTTTGTTCTCTTAAGAACAAACCACACATGTCTTCATCCTGGGATAAAAATAGATTCAAACAGTGCTTAGGCAAATATTCTCTTCCAGAAGTCACTGCAGACATACACAATGCTTAGTTCTTGGGATATGATTATATCCTTAAAGTAGTCTTCAACAAAGCACTGAGAAAGTTCTCTGCCAGTTCTTTTAGGACTTCCACATAATGTAAAGTAACATAATACATTCTTATCTAAAGTTGAAAAACTAACAGAAAAAAAATGCATCACTTGCCACAAACATGCCTTTCTATTGCAAAGGTACAATCATTATGACATATGGTAACACAGTTAAGTCTGAACCATTAATTTGAAAAGGGACTTAAAATGCAGTGGGTGCTATAAAAGGTAAAAGTTAAAATTTCCACAGCAACACTGACTCTTGACTGTGACATGTACTGTATATTTTTAGTCAGACAACAGAGAACAGAAATTCCATCTGAACATATTTTTATAGAAGCAGGAACTTTGATATTCTCCATGTTATGAAAAAGTTACATTTCTCATCCTTAACACTGCTTTATAAAGATAGGAATGGAGAAAGATAAGGGCGCTGCCAGAAGGCAGTGAAAGGGTTAATTGTTAATTGTTTTGAACATCGTGTGCGTTATGTAGTCAGACACTACCTATTCATCCCCAGCATGAATTATGTCACCAAGTTTGTGACCTAAACATGTGTAGTTGCCAAGCAATATCCAGTCACAAGGTCTCCTGTAATCCATACCATTTGCTATTTTACTAGAGATGTGCCATGATCAGTTTGATAACATGATACCTACGTTCTTACACTGGGCAATAAAACTTGTATTTGCCAGTAGGGCTGGTGAGTTCAGATCTTGTAAAATAAATTGTTAGAATCTTTTTTTCTAAAAAAAAAGGGAAAAAAAAAAGAAAAGAAAGAAGTTAGTGTATTCTGTCACAATAGGTCTTAGGATCTTTTCTTCTCCTCAGCTTAAATCTACTCAGCAGCGATGGCATCCACCAGTGATGGCCTGGCCCTTCGTTACACATGACAGCTTTTCATGCTGTAATGAACACTATTTTTGAAGGAGGAGGGAACAAGAAAAATCTGATCTTCCTTCTTGCAAAGAAAGGTTTGAAAACTTAATCAAAATGCTAGGGCTGAGCAGACCACGCAGAGAGGCTCCTTGCGTATGTATAAATTCTTGGATTTATTCTTGGCTTTAAGCAACCAGTCCTGTTTGACATATACCTCAGCAGCCAAAATTCTACATTCTGGTGCAGAATGGAGTGATCATCCTAAACAGAAATGGGTCATGTCTGGGGAAAAGAGCAGCAAAGTATGGTTTCCTGAGAGACTCAAGAACACCCAGACCATCTCTGCAAGCTTGCATGCTGACAGGACACTTGAGCAAGTAAAAAAATGTAGCAAAATATCTGTTAAAACACCAGGTCTTGATGGGTTTTGTCATGGAACTTGATCCTTTTTCTTCTTTGTTCCTTGTCTCAGGAATATTTGAAGCATGGTCTGCCCACAGTCCATTTCTGTAATGCATAGGGATAGAAGTACAGCTGTGCTGAGTTCAGACCAAGGCCTGTCTTAGCTCCTTAGGCAGTTCTTTGACAAGAGACAATAGCACATGCTTTGAGAAGAGCATAATCACAACACCAATACAGGTACACACATGCGTATAAGAAAACCTATAATCCACAGCATATTTTCTCAGCCTCCCTCATACTGTGTTTCAAAGGATTTACAAGCCAGAGGGGTGCTTTGTCTTGCACAGCCTTGCACACCTTCTATGAGTCTCTCTTTTGGCCATGTAGGGGCAGCCGATTCAGAGGGAGACACAACATCCCACAGCAGCAAGACCCACAGTGTAACTACACCTATGAGAAGGGAGAAGCAAAGGAGGGCAAGCTGTTGCCTTAAACGAGGAATGAGAAATCATCAAAACCCATCTCTCTCTGTTACTGCCCGATTGCTACCAGAATTTGAAGGACTACATTCCTGCAGGGAGTTCAGATCGCTGTACACAGCAGGAAGAAACTCCCTCCCAGTCTCTCTTGCAAGAAGCAGCACGGGCGGGGATACATAAAAAATCCTTCCAGCAACCTATTATGGTCTGGTCACCTCAAAAACAAAAGCAGGTTTCTTTTACATCCATCATGAAAAGAGGTATTGAGAGGTGCAGTTTAACTTGAAGATAGCACTTACTAGAGGTTGAAATCAACTACTCCCTAGGTATCTCCCTGAGGAGGTGCACAAGGGTAGTTCCAAATGGTGCAAAGAGACATGAGGGACAGAAAGGAGAATGTGAGCACAAAAGCTTGTGGAAAGCAGATATTGCACTAGACAGAGAGGTATGGATGCTGCTGCCCTGCTCAAGTGGCATCAAAGGACTTTGCTAAAGCACAACAATCTTGTCTTTCAAAGGCATGTAGTTCATTCAGTGCAAATGTTAAAAATCTCAAACAGAAACCATACAGAGGCTAAGATTTCCACCACGCCCCCTTATTAATTATCCATAATTGCTGTTGCCGTAGCAAAATTCAAGTAGGAATGCTGGCTACCTGTGCCCTGAGCAGCTCTCATGAACCAAGTGGGTTTTTTTAACATGTGATTTGAAGACGACAAATGCCCCAGTGCTGAAGCAACACATGGCATAGGAAACAACAATCTGAAGCATCAGTTGAAAACATTTCTCTCTTAGGGCTTGATTCTGCAACTCTAACATTGAATCTCATGATCAGTAAGAGTCTATTCACAGAAGAGTTACCTACTGAGATTAATGCCTGTGCAGCCAGCGTGAGCTGGCTGAATGCCATTTTCTAGGACTTTAGAAATTGTTTGTGATGCACTGCAAAAGCTAACACTTAAAGATAATCTTACTGTCATTTCTACAGGCGGCATGTCAAGTCCTGCCCTTAAACATCTAGCCTGTGTACAGTTTAAATCAATGCAAACTGCAGGTGATGTATTTCTTCCTAACATACTTTCCAAAGAATTAGGTTCAGTCCACATAATACCTAGAGAGGATGAGCTTGTTTCACACTTTACAGACCTACTCTTCCTTCTAAATGAACAACTACTTTTGCAATACCTGTATCCAGTGGTAATACCCAGTCTCAGACTGCACACCAACAGTGTTTATTTTCATTTCTTTGGGACATAGTCTGACAAGAGCAGTGGATTTGATAAACACCTTCAGAACATGTTATGGAGTCACTCCTCTTGGCCTAAAATGTGAAAACCAAGCATCAGTCAAAATAAATGTGATATAGCATAGAGAAGAATAATGGGTCTAGCACATATGGTATTGTGAGAAATGACAGCCAAGCATGACAATGAACAGAAGACAAATGAATTTCCTGTGCTACATCCATATGGATTGCTGGTCCTGTAAAGACTTATATAGAACAAACTGCCAAAATCACCTGGAATTACCTAATCTGACTGGCATTATATGTGACAGATAAAACATCTATGTAAAGAAAATGAAATTAACTTATCCATGACTCAGATACTGACCAAAACCAGATCAAATAGTGGGAAGCATTCCTCAAAACAAATAAGTCTTGCAAAGAGGTCTCAATTTATGATAATGCAGAGAGACCTCAGCACACTTTCTGTTATACTGACTAGTATGCCACAGTTAATTTAAATGTTCTAGTTGTGTGATCTGTAGAAAAAAGATTGGTGGATGATTCTGAAATAAAACTCTGAAAGAAAAATAGGGGAAATAGGAATAATTCAGAATAGTATCTGTCAAGAGAAAAAAAACGTTGATCTATCAGGAGGAAAGGTACTTTAAACATCATCGTAATGTTCTCTTTGTCAGAGAACAAGGTTTCTATCAATGGATTTTAAAATTCTGCTTTAAATATGGAAACAAATTGTCCTCTAGAAAACCCAACGTTATTGATTTCAATACTTGGTGGTTATAAACAGCAGAAAAATAGCAGGTATACACACAGGAGAAAATCTGAATTTCGAGTGAGATGAGATGCTCAGTGAGATTCCACTGACACATTCATTATTGTCAGTAAAACTTCTCAGACTAACACTAAACTCACGAATTTTCTCATGAAAAAGTATACAAATTATCCCTTTCTCTTTAAGAATTTGTTACCTGTATCTTAAAATGGTATACAAGGCTGCTTCAATTCTGGTGACAGGAGAAGTTTTTAAGCTATGCATACAGACAGGAGATTTAGAGGAAGAGAGAATGGGCTGGTTGGAGAGCTTAGAGAGTCTAGATGGAGGATTGCTTTGGTAATACAGGTGACATAACAGATGATGGGAAGGTGCTCCAATTAGGGTGTAGGTGTGACAGCATCAGGGTGATGAGAGGAAAATGACTTTACCAGAAAGCTTGAAATGAACTGGAAGGGAGAAGTCAGTCAGTCAGAACAATGCTCGTTATACAGGTTTTGCAGGCACATGGACTATGTTTCAAGCTGGATACAGCAGGCACAGCATCCAGCAGCTGAAACACAACTTCCATAGGAGGCTGCATGGGAAAGGTTGCCTGAACTCCCTCTAACTGCAAGCCCAAAAGTCTGCTCAGGTAATCACAAACCACAGTTCTGCCTACTGTGGAATCATAGTTTGGGAGATAGCATGATTGCAGTGACAGCCAGACATCTGCTGCAGTTGCATCAAAAATCAGCTCTGAGTTCCATGTTAGCAGAATCTGCTAACATGGAACTGACAGCCCCCTTCTGGTTAAAAATATCAAAACTCTTACCCTCTTACTTTTGCCCTCCTCTTACCTTAGGATGCATCCTGAAGCTTTTACTTTTGATGAGCTAGCACCTTCAGCAGGACTAATAGCCACAACCTTTACCCAGGACCTCCTTCAGGCAGCAGACCTCCTTACATCCACAAGCATGGAACAGCCCCACAGAAATACAGACCAAACACCTCTACCTTTGGATCATTGGCTTCTCATGAGATGTAGCTGTTCCATGGGTTCCTCACTGTGATAGGCCACGGGGACCTTTTTAAAGATTTACCACCTAATGAGATATTTCCAGCGGGCAACCCCCCATGACAGAACTCCCTACAGTTTCTTTGGACTACTTACACTCATTCCCAGAAATAACCTCAGCTAAAGCTGGCAAGATGCAGCTATATCATTTGTAAGAGAGTAAACCTAAAACTGCAGTAACTATGCAAAAATTTTCCAGGGAAATGTCATTGCGTTTTTCAACACAAGTTTTACATGCCACCTATAATAAATGAAAGAGATCAGTCTCTAGAGAGGGCAATTTAAAAAGGAGTATCATAAACAATCATAAAGATGCTTTGATCTTCCTCTCTGGAAAAATTTTTCTCTCTCCACTGACTGTATGAGGAGCCTGTGTAGGCCAGGCAACAAAAGCACATCAGTAGACTCTCTCCTCAGAGAGAGGTATCTGAAAAATCATCATGAGAATTTTGCCAAAGAGGGCAGTCTCAGGAGGCAGATCAAAATCTGAACAATAATTATGCTTAACTTTCTCCAATCATTTCCCTGAAACTTTCTTACAGCAAAAGAAAGTAGACAAATGAGTTTGTACCCTGAACTACTTCTGTAAATAACATGCAGAGAGAGGAGGGAACCTGGATTAAATTATTAGGAACAATGAAAATTCTTTTTGGGTAAATCTGAAAGGAAAATGTATGCTGCGTTCCACTTGGGAGGATCTGTTTCATGTCACGTATGGCATGAGTTTGCCAGGGCACTGCTTTACTTTTGTAACAAAATATCCTGGTCTCCAAAGGCAGACGTGAGGAGGAACTAGGAATCCTTCAGTTCAGAGCTTAACCATCTGATCAAACCCATACACTTCTCTTCAGCAGGAGAAAAGTGTTGTCACTGCGTTGTCTCAGACCCTGTACATCCACCCTAATCTTCCTTCTGTTTCATCTTTCCCTGTATTTTTAGTCCAGACAGATCATTCTGTTGTACTTGAAGATTCACACACTTTCATGGAACTGTTTTATTTCACCCCTCGCTCAGCAAGCCGTGCAACGAAAGCCAGAGAAGAAGAGCGAGCTCTGTGTACTGTCAGTGCTACATACTTCTGACTATTATTTCCGCTTGATGGCTTTGGTTTTATCCAAGGATTATTCAGTTTGGGAATAATAGGAGATTTACATGCTTGCACACAGGTCAAATTACAGTCAGAATGCACATGTGTTGCAATTTCTTCACCTGCAGATTATTCCTGGTGACTGTAATTTTAAAACTTCTCTAACTGGCAATGGCAGAAATTACTGTTTGAATCCTTCTGTTCACAGATGGATACTGATGTCCTCCTGGTGTTCCAGCAGGATATTGCTTTGATATTGAATGATAAATTGTTTCAAATAATATCAGATTAGCTTTTCTAAAGAGCAATTTTTCAATTGGCTGAACAGATCACTCACACTTGAACTTACTGGAATTTTTTTCCAAGTAGCTATTTCTTAAACCAAGAGTGTTACCATGTTATTTTAAGTTTTATATCATCTCAAGCAAATTAACATCAACTATAATGCCTTCTCTCTGACCACAAGAATAAATGTAAACATTATATCATTATTCCTGGTATTCCTAAAGGTTTCAGGAATCATTTGGAGATATTAAAAAGGAAATAAACACAGAGCTATGCTGATTTTTGCTCCACTAAAAAAAAAAAAAGCAAAATAAAACCAATGTGAACTTCACCACCTGTCCTGTAACAAAGCAGGGAAAGAAGTGACAGTTTTACAGCTTCTGAGGAGTTACTGTGACTGACTGAAATACAGCTGTGAATTCTGGATGTAAATAATGAGAAGACAATGTAGGAAAAAACATTGCCTTATTGATCGAGTCATTAATTTTTAATGATGACGTACACACAGACAAGCTGAGGAAGCTTACTGGCACCTAATTTAATTTTCAAGTTTGTCTAAGTTTCCTAGAACCACGTAGTACTACCCAGACCATCATGAAAGTAAGCAAATAATCACTTTCTGAGTCTTTGGGATTAAGTATCTCCTTAAAAATATTCGTAGTTTTGTTCAAGCTTAGTGCCCACAACACCAACAAAACTCTCTATATTGGGTTACACAGGTTAAAAATTACTCATTAAAAAATAAATGAGTAGAATGGTCTTTTCCACCTCCCTAACATGTAGCACTAGGTGTCTGGGTGGAGGAGAGAAAATTGGTGATAATCCCCAAACGGGGTTCCTAGATGCACTTACCAGAAGCATCAGGATACCGGGCACTCCAGCTCCATCAGCTGTACACCAGCAGGGAGCAATCCCTCAGCTCACTCAGGATCTTGCCACTTTTTCCTTCCTGAGCAAAATATTTTGGTCACAGCATAAAGGTAGGCCTAACCTCTGGAACCCTTCCCTCAGCTGTTAACCCCTTATGATGCTTCCTAGGGGTGCAGGACACATACCAAGGAATGTCTTTGGAACAGGAGCTTTAAGGCAGAGGCCTATTCAGTGATCATAATAGATCAGATGGCTTTTTTGTTTGCTTGATTTTAACAAAGGAGAGCTCCATCATAAATCTTCACTTCAAATTTGATTGCTTTATAATATATCATACTGTGATGTAACTGGCATCTGCACTTGGCTCTTATTAGGTGACACCATATGGTTCAATTAGAAGTGGAGACAGAGAGTGCCATTTGAATAAGTTAAACTTTATTCATCTATGATTAAACCATCGTCATTCATCTGTATGCATTCCAGATCCTAGTTTAACTTCTAAAGAGACTCCCATTCAATGCTGAATATATATTTTGTATATCTGAAACTCTAAATCACTATGCTGAATGTCTATTATAATTTCTATAAGTTGTTTATTTGCTTTCTTACTAGACTTTGCAGTCTGTCTCAGGGTTA
This sequence comes from Myiotriccus ornatus, assembly GCA_036023395.1. Lineage (NCBI taxonomy): Eukaryota > Metazoa > Chordata > Aves > Passeriformes > Tyrannidae > Myiotriccus > Myiotriccus ornatus. The sequence continues at coordinate 13,895,388 of JAYRBT010000178.1, forward strand.
CTCAGTTTGGGAAGTTGTGTGCAGTTTCCAATACGTCACATTCTCCAAGCAAGAAAGCTTTGAGATGCATTACTTGCCTCCCACAGTCTACCGAATTGAATTGAACTTTGTCTTGTGGCACCCACGTTCTAGCTACTGCACAAAATAAATCTGCAGGTTATCAATTAAGGATTTTAATTGGCAAGACTGTTTTATTTATTCATGGGAAGATAAGTGAGTCCTAGAATGCCTTCTTTCCCAGAAGGTTAGGGGGTTACACACAATTCACAAATCTTTCTTGATAATCCTTTAGTTGAACCAGAAATTATATATGCTTTTGTTCTTTCATGCCTAAAACTGACCAAGTGGGCAGTGATTTATTAAGCCAGAGTCTTGAGCCTCCTGCCACACAACCCACTTAGTCACAGTAATGGCTATGAAACAGATTATGCATTCTAAGATAGGCTATAATTTGTGTTAAAGAAACTTGTCTGTTTTAATCACCAAATTTAATTGCAAAGCCCTATAGAAGGTTATGAAGTAAAAAGGAACAAAGCAGTTAAACTTCAGGCTGTAATGTTATGTGTTAGATATACACACAGAGTAGGAGATAAAATAAAGAGTTTGGAATACTTCCAAAAGATAAAAATCAAATGGGTTCACATAATTAAATGTATGATTCTTCCATTCTAGAGTTTTGAGTCTCTGTTTACAAACAATGAGAGGTAAGGGCAATCATATGCTTTTATACACTTCCTAAGTGAAAGGCTGAAAGTGGACTGAAGATGCTTTTCTTCAGTCTGGGTTTCACACAAAGTACCATGCATTTTTAGATGCTGATTAAGCACATCTTGCATTTCAATTTTAGTATCACTGATTTCAACATATATTCAAGGCTATATGCATTACAAATTAATTTAAGTTGGTGTTTAAAAACTGTGGTTTGGGGTTTTTTTCCAGAGAATGCACAAGAAAAGAAATAAAAAGAAAAGCCTTCACCATTTTCAAATAAATGTAGTTTCTGCAGCTACTCCAAATTATTTGGAATGTACCAATTCATTAAAACTCACTTAAGTGATATACCTAGAAAAGATTGAGGCAACACTAATGTTACTTTTAATAGGTTAAAAATCCAATCTATTGCTTTGAAACAATGAATACAATAGAAATACATGAAAACAATGAAAACAATAGAAGATATTATCTATTATGACCATTGCAGTAAACTGCACCAGCTACTTATTACAGAGATAAAAAAAGAGACAAGAAGAGGCACTTCTGGAAGTTTCTCTAATGTAAAGTATACACTGACCTCAAATATCACACTAGATTTATGGTTTTCTTTTCTTGTGTGAATGTGCAGTTAGGAGAAGGGAACATTAATAGGGAGGAAACAAATGGGAAGGCAGAAAGACAGAGAGTCCAAGAACCAACTGGATCGAAGTGGAAGATGCAAGGGACAAGCACGACTGAGCCACAGATGGTGAGGAGAAAGGTCAGTGAGATCAGAGCTAGCAGAGGCTGGCACTAAACAGGAACAGGCTCAGAGGTACAGCCCCAGCCAGAAGCTACATCCTCGTGTCCAGGGGATGCTTGCCAGGCTGATTTGGGTCATTTTAAGTGTGAAGAGCACACTTACTTCCTGCCACTGAAATTGATTAAGTTTCATCAAATAATTTCAATAGCCAAAATAAAGACTTTCCATCCATGTTTATGTTTTCCATCCATAACATTTGCTTGTTCAAGGTTTAAGTCTCAGTCATACATGTATCAGGCCAGCAGGTCAGTTGGGAATTTCTTTAATTTGCAACTTTGCACTTACAATATGTGCCTAAGAAAAGGGAGAGATGGTAAATTTCTGCCCATGACCACAAGCTCTTTTTGTGATAACCCCAAGCAAACTGCTTCAATAACCTCTATTTCAGCTTGTTCTGTAAAGCAATTACAGCAATATTTGCTCTGTCTGAAGGTATTGTGAAGGTATGGTGGAGTTCACAACACAAATTTTGATCCCCGGACTGCAGCTGCTGAAATTATTATTATGCAGCAATTGATTCAGACCTAGAAAGCTCCTGGAAGGAAACTGAGAGACTGGTGAGCCATTTTAGTCACCTTTGAAGTATTTGTGAGGGATAGATGCATATCTATTCTAAAGATCTCTTCTAGCATCTATTCTAGATGCAGATCTATTCTATCTGGAGAGAAATGAAGGAGAGTTAGGAGATGAGGCAGCTGTGGTCACAGCCCCACACAAAGCACTGACTGGTGTTATTTGTGGGTGACAAAGCCGCATAGGACAATACACACAAAGAGTTAGGCTTGAGCAGATACACCTGCACCTTCTTAACAGCCACACACCAAAAATACTGACATTCTTCTCTTATTTCATCTCCATTAGTCATTCAGCACCCTCAACCAGTATATCATTTCAACATATTTTATAGTAGCTACTTTTTAGAAATTGCCCTGCATTCTTCCCAATACATTACTTCAAAGCCAGCACTCTAAAATGCAGAGATTGCCGGATTGGATTAAATGTTTTTGACAAGACTTGCTCTGAATTTTAGACCCAGTAATCTTGTTTCTTTTAATGATTGATGAGAGATCACTATTGAAACCTTCAAGTGAGTCAGCAGTGCATGGAGCACAGATGAAGTGTTGCAAGTACAGAAAAACATAGACCAGAAAAATGGTCTCGAGTCTTCCTATTAAAATATACCCCCTTGCACCTGGAGTGGAGAGGCACAAAGCAACCACCTGAGGCTCTTCATAAAGTATTTCTACACAAGAATTACAACAATGAAAAGATGTTGTTATTAAAAGATATCAACAAAGAAGTAAGTTATCATGTTTAGTGAAAGTAATGCATTAAGTCTCTAAGGTGTCTACTACTTAAAGAAGTCTGGATTGCAGTAGGACTAATATTACCAACCATCTTCAGCTGCCCACACTGTGAGGGAAATTCCTGTAACAAAACAGCACCAGTGCCGAAAAGTTTCCCATAATGTATTATCCAGAGGCTCAATGCTGACTGAAGTCTGACCCATGTATGCAACTGGCAGGTCTATTCAGGGGGTGTTTGTGTTAGAAACTCCAAGACATGGTACTGTATTTGTAAATAACAGGGTTTTTCCCAGCACTTACAGGCTTGCAAATATGATGTCAACATGACTACATAAAAAACAGCTGCTCTTCACAGGAACAATGAAACCTACAAGCAAAACAAGGTGAGTGCCTTTACTAGCCATTAGCTTTTACTTTTCACTTTGTCTATTTTCTTATAGAAACCATATCAAATACGGGGCAAAAAAATCCCCATGAATAAACGACATGAATGTCAGTGAACAAACATCTCTTCAAGTTATTTAGACAATATTTAAGATAATAAACTATGGTAGAAATGCGAATCCATCTTTAATCATAAAAATCTAGCTAATTTTTTTTTACAGGGAATTATTCTCCCATTTTTATGAAGAACACTTTCAGTTGGTCAAAACGTTTTTTTGATGCTGAAAACGACATAATTTGTACCATACAAGTTTTTCCCTGACAACTTCTTGCATGGCAGGTCAACCAAAGACAAACTGTTTATTTCAAGCTCTACCCATATTCGACTGCTGAATGCTGGTCTCATAGGATCTTCTGGAGGAAAAATGCTCATTTCCCTAAACAGATAAGGCACCCACACAAGTTAGTGTGAGGCCAACTTGCCACAGAAATAGCTCCATGGAAGTTGATGCTATTTAAAGGGACTACTGAAGTGAGAAAATGGACATACTTTTTGACTGGTTGTTAGGAATCACTCTAGACATTTTACAGAAGTGTGCTTGCAAATGATGTCACCCTTAAAATCTATTTACTGTTGTCTTAAGACAGTACCAAAACATGTTTTAAAAGAAAGATGAAGGTCCTGACAGAATGGTTAGAGAATCCCAGGCAAATACACGATAGGAAGTGATGACTGAATACTGACTGGGATGAATGGGCATGCATGAGCAGAGACAGCAAATTTAAAGGTGCTCAAGCAATCCTAAGCACCAGCAAGGTCTGGAGCCCAAAGCCTGCATCTGCTTGGTCCTGTCATTTGCTAGGTGTCTGTCAGAGCTGGAAAGATTACATTCATTTACACCCTTGCTACTGTTTTGGTAACACAGGTTTAAAAACGGGTTGAATGCATAAGGAAAGAGAACCACGCCAACATAACCTGTCAGATATTGGGAAATGGGCTTTATAGTTCTGCCTTGGCAAAAAATGAGGTTTCACCTTGCTATAAAGCTCCCAGATTGCAAAGGCAAAATCAAATTTTCAGCCACTTGGAACTTGTGCTTTCAATGATTGAAAAAATCTTTCTCAGATGCTTTCAATAGAAGAAACTAAGAGAGCACATGAGAGACATTATTTGGGGGCACTTGGCTAATTGTCCAAGACAGAACACAGTCGCTGGAGAGCCCTTTGGTCTCTGATACCCAGCACAAATGAACAGCAGAAACAACCTGAATGGTGCTGACCAATTCTAATGCACGAAGAGTTTCCAAAGTCAAAGGTAACTTTTTTCCCTACTCATTAACTGTTTAGACAATGCTGGTCCATTCAAAGGAATGGGAGGAGCAGGAAAAACCCAGACTACAAAAGATAAGAAAATTGAGTTGTGAAAAACAAACAAAAAAAACCCCAACGCCCACCTCAAAAAAAACCCCAAAACAACAAAACAAACAAAAAACCCAACCAAACAAAAAACCAAACGCCAAAAACCCCCACCCAAAACAAATCCCAAAGCACCTGATGATATTACAAGGAAATGTAAGCCCATTGACATTGCGGTTATGAACTTAAGAGTTCTCTAAGCTAGAGCTGCCTTGGCTCTGGAAGCACGTTATGCAGCACTCCCCCAGCTAGTGGTGGAAATAGCACAGAGCATCATCTTTGCACTCATAACTGTTCACCTACAGCCTGGATAGCCTGGATGTGGCTTAGAGCTATTTGCATGTATAAATTACCCAAAAAATATTTATGGCAGGGAAATGTATAGTGAAGCTTAGACAAGGTCACCTGGGCTATCCCTGACCCTAGGGTATTTTCTTTGCAACCAACACACAAGTTGTCTTTTTAAATTTCCACAGCAGCCAGGAAGCCTTTCACATACCTGGCTTCCTACTCTAGTGTCAGAATAGGGTAGGTTCTCTGCCTTGGCTGTGAACCTTGTGAACCTGCTTTGGCATACCTTGGCAGAGGGTTAAGTATCTGGGAAGCCTAAAATCTTCTACTAAAGTGCTTAAAAGACATATAGCCTTAAGTTCACATATGGTTTTCCGAGGTGTGCAGCCCCAGGCATGCAATTTTTTTGCCTTCCTTTATCTCTACAAAACCCTGGCCAGACCTTGCCTCAGGCTTCTATACCACAGGAGCAGCATAAGTGATAGAAATAAGAGTCATCTTAGCTGATACACACTCAGTGCACTCTGGCCTACTTCAGAGAGGGCGCAAATGGCACGTTTTCACCTCAGGTCTACTTATCCAAGTGCCCAAAGCATACGATAAAACAGCATTAGATGTCATAGCACCTTTAAGACTTAGGCAAAAAGGTGTAAGGCGACAACCACTGATAACGTGCAAGAGTATTTCACACAGTTTCAGGGCAGGGAAGGATACGTCTGTAGGTATCACATTTGTGCTCAGAGTTCAGCTCATTTCACTCTTTTACCCTTGTTCATTAAGATCCAACCAAAGTGAAACGAAGAAGATCAGCTCAGAGGATAACAGCAAACTGATACAGGTAAGCAGGCTGAATGTTTTAACAGCCAGTTATTCTTGGGGTATATTTAAGATCATTTAAGGTCATTTTAAAAAACCTTAAGGGACCATTTAAGATCATTTTAAGAAACCTTTATTTGGGTATGCCACTCTAGAGAAAATACAGAGAAAGGGAAGGTGGTAAATATTACTTTGTTTTGAGCAGCATTTTTCAATTTCATTTCATTTAAATACTTTTTAGCACTAAATAATAAAACAATGTAGTAAAAATATCATTTATCAGAAATCAAATAAACCTAAATCTAGATCATACAGTTTCTCTTGTGGGTCTTTTCAGCTTGGGAGGGGCTTGTTGGGTTTTTTTTTTGGTTTTGTTTTGTTTGTTTGTGAATTCGTTTTTTTGGGGGGTGGGGAGTGCTACAACAGCAAAAGGAAAGAAAAAGCAAAGTGAGAAAAAAGGAAAATGCTGGGAATTTAGCTACAGTACAGATGGAACAGAAAGAACAAGTCTCTTTGCACCTCAGGTAGAAGTCTAGTATCAGCCCTTTTCACACAAACCTGTTTTACTCTGGTGTACTTTTTAGGAAAGAATCCTTCTAAAGGCAAAACATGCCAGACCTGTCTCAGAGCTCATCAGAGCTGAGTGTATAGCCAGGTGGGTCCACTGATCTGGGAAGGGAGCTTGAGGATTGCCTGAGATTGAAAGGATATTGCCCTGCCCACCAGTGGTCAGCAGACTTTGCTTCCCCTCTTCCTTGCCTTCCTTTTATTTTACTGCTACATTGCCATTTTTTATTGCACTTGGAGAAGAACAAGGAAGACAGAACACTGCAGATATTCTAATTTTTACCTAGCTACGATTATCCCTGGATGACTCATGCTGTCTTCTCCTCCCAGGACAGATGCTGGAATTAATACCGAAACTTTTCAAAATTGAAGTTTCTTTGTATTAGCTACTTTCAAAAGGCCTCGGCAAGAACTCTTTACTCTAAATCAAGCTTTGATGTGCTATAGATTGCCACATTTGAATTCCGCATTCCCCAGTAATACTGTGCTATTGTTTAGGTGAACAATTATGTGCAGATTCATCCCAGTGCAGACTCAGTCATGTACAGACAGCTAACCCTGAATAGGTCTCTGCAAGCATAATTATCTACTCTGATTAGGATATGGATTTTATACTACCATTTTTTAAGTTCTGAGAAAGCAAACTGAAGATTTTAAAGATAAAGGTAATTGAGTAAGAGAAAAATTATCACTATACCTTTCAACACCCTCTATATAAGAGAGGCATCATCCCAATGTAAAAAAGGAGTTTAATTGTACAGTTATTAGACATCACTAAATTTTCAGCCAAATGCTTTTAAGTGCAACAATGTAAGAAGGTTTTATTATGAAGGAAATGCCCTACAGAAATCTGTGAAAGGACCTGGAGGTTCCAGAACATACCCAGAACTACAGATAAAAGTATCTATAACATTACTGCACTTTTTGCCATTACTGGTACTATGTGGTACCCTGCTACCAGGTTATTGTCTTTTGGGCTTCTCATCCTGATAATACAATGCAATTCCTAACAGTTACCCAGTGATGTAACTGATGTTAAATGATCTGGCTAAACTTTACAAGCATGAGGTGTAATTTGGGGTGACAGAAAGTGGTGTCAGACAGAAACTCCACTGCAAAGACCGAAGTGGAATTTCTATGGGAGAAGACACATCAAGAATGTAAAGGGGTCAGTTCTGCAGAACGACTTTATAATCTCCAATTTATATCACGAGGCTTAAGTTTATTAGTGTGTGTAAAGACTTCAGGATGATTTAAAATTTAAGATTATTAAGAAGCAAATGGAACAGAGCTAGCATGTCTCTGGTATGAATTCCTAGAGTTGTTCAAGATCATCCACCTTGCGAAAAGGCAGTCTTTCCTACAGGTAGAAATAAAGCAAGAGTTGCTAGGGTTACACTAACCCCAGGAACTACAAATCAGCAACACAAGAAAAAATACCAATTTATTATATTTTTAAGTGCAACAATAACAGTAATAATATAAATATTATAATTATAATAACATATAAGTAACATATAATGTAAAAATAACATAGAACAATATAAAACCATGTAACACTAATAGAACATATATTTATTAGTTTGTTTTCTAGTGGTGCAGAAGTTGCATCCAAGCTGACAGCCTGACAGAGAATAAGACAAATAAACTGAAAAATACCATCCAAACACAGTAAAATAAATGTTATATTTCTGTTTCCCATAACAATTACTTCCATGTTAGCTGTTTTAAAATTGTATTTGGATTCAGTACTGCTTAACAGTTGGGCGTGGGAAGCAATCCCAAAGCAGAAATTTTATACAATTCAACAAGAGATAGTCATCTTCAGGAAAAGTGAATACCAAAGGTATTTAGTTTTACAATATTTGTAAGTGCAGTTCTACTTTCCATACTCAGTGCTGGGAATGGAGGATAGCAAAGATGTAGAAAATGGCTGCTGCTGCTACTTCTTTTTTTTAAATGCAGAATCAATGTAAGAGAGAAATGAGACTGGGGCATTAAAGGGGAGCAAAGTAAATGAGACATTTACCACCTGAAATCTCTATCCCTTTCACATTTTTCAACACCATAGGGGAATGCAAGCCCTGAAGCAGTGAGATGCGGAGTGGATTCAGCTTCTGCAAATACTAGAAGGAAGGAAGGATTCTCACTCTTCAGTAAGAAGAGTTCTAAACCTAATAGGATCTAACCCCCACTGTGCATGTGGTATTCCTGAGCTGGGACTGGCTGCACAGGTGCCCTGAACAGTGTTCTCGTCCCAGCATTAACAAATGTTAGATGTGAGGTTGCATTATAAAGCTTCAAAATACAGCATGCTGTGTTGCCCTCCAGAATGTTAGCCACATCTTTGGGTTTTATTCACACGACTGCACAAGTCACAGTTTTCTACTTGTATGTATGAGTCCATGGAGAATTTTTTATTAGAAGGCCTGCATGCATGCAGTATCTCTGCATAAAGTCCATACTAACTGTTTCTGGCATGGAGTCACTGAAAGTTGTTGTAGACAGTCAAGGAGCTGATTCTGCTTCCAATTAGAAACATCCAAACCTCACTGTCTCTAGAGCATCACTTCATCCTAAGCTTTATTTATGAGAGCACATGTCGACTAGGTGAGCAAAGTGTTTAATTTTGTATGGTAAGCAGATCAGATTATAAAAGTACAAAGCATGACAAACTTGCTGAGTGTAAGCCTTCTTTATTCAATCCCACTCCTCCAGAAGAATTTCCTCCCCAGCAAAACAAAGACCAACAACAGTATATAACAGGGAGGGGTGAGGGAGAAGTTTTCCTAGCTGAAGGAGGTATGCCACCTCAAGCAAAGCAAGTGCAAAAACCAAATTATTTCAGAATCAAGTTACTAACAGAGAACTTTTTCAGAAGCTGACACAGTATTTCCAAAGTGATGAAGAAGAATCCTTACAAGGGTATTTAGGAAGAGTGTTCAAATTGCACATTCTTGGAGTTTGTATCCACAGATTTAATTTATTATGGAATTACAGCAATTTGGCATAAAATAACACCCAACACTGTAATTTGTTTTAATATTTACCTTTTCAGAAGTACTGGAGGAAGCAAATTAAATGGTTCCAGTTTTCTGATGTTTATAATACACTTAAAAAGCACTGAAGTGCTTTTCACTTTCAAAACAAGTGATGCCCACCATTCCTGAGAAATGTATGCTGTCATGTGACTGTGCTAGCTTAGTCTGAAATGAAAATTAAAGTGCAGAATAACCAGAGGCAGAATATCGGGGAATTCTTTCACCTGCTGTAGTTTTGGCAGTTAAAAGAAATTGTGTGGTTACCAAAGGCTTTGGCAATGCCATCTCACTGACAAAAGTCAAATTATCTTATCCAATATTTGACTGGGTGATCAATAACCCGTGCCAGAAAAGGTCTGGATTACTACCCCCACTTTGTTTTTGCTTTTATCTTTACTTCTAAAATTGAAATCCAGGAGCTCTTCAGAGAAGAGGATTTGATTCTGACAGATAAAAGGAATGTGACGTTTCCCTGTCAGGGTTGTTGGATTAAAGACAGGATAACATTAGGAAGCATCTCTGCACATAGAGCAACCCACCAAGACAGAAATCTGCATCCTTACATCATTGTCAGGGAAAATTATGGTGACACATCACTGTGAAAAATCAAATATTGATGGAAAATGCATCTCTTGTCTTCAAAATAAAAGGCATCTAAAATCAGAGAGGGGAGATGCTTTATCCTGATGTGTCCAGGCCCATATACTCACACTCACATACAGGTAAGGCATAGCTCTGGTGCATTTAGCCCCAATCTGTCATGTAACAAATTTCACCATACAAATACACATATGTTGGAAAAACAAACAAACAAATATTTACAACATACCTAACGGGTAAGCAGTCCCTTGCAAGTCAGCATCAGGTGAAAGACATTATCTTCCATTGCAAGACTTACATTTTTGTGTAATGACTTACAAGGGATTTCAAAGGTTGACATATTTTATATTCCAGATTAGGACTTGCTAAAACTTGCTATGCAGAATGGAGCTCTGATCTCAGAATTACCAATTTGTTTCTTAATACACAGTTATTCTGAATTCTCCACTGGCATAGCAGGCAACCAAAAAGCAAGGGCAAGGGTGGCTTACATTTGTGATCTTACTCTGTTCTTCTGCTAGGGGGCATTTAACCTTACAGAGAAGAGATGCAAACTACTGTAATTATGATGAGTGAAGGGGCAGGGTAGCAACTGTGCTTTCCAAAAGCCCCACATTCTTCTAACATACCACACTTGGGACTTCTTTCCTCTTCTTTTTCCTACATTACTTTCTGAAACACCACTTCAAAGGCTGTTGTTTAGCTTATATCATAAACATAATTTTCTCCTGCCCTCAGGACACCATCAATCCTAGGAAAGATACACCAGTGTGCTGTTGTCAGAGACACAGATGGTTGGAATCTGCACATTGATTTCGCTGAATAGTTTTAATGTGAGATAAAGTAACCTACCCCAGAATGAACTACACCTAAATGAGAAAACAAAGAGCAATCCTTTCTATGCAGGTACAAGTAGCACCTGATATTCGAGAGTAATAATACTAAATCTCAGGGAGCATTTTCTTTCAGTGGATCCATCTGGAACGGGTGCACTCATAAAAACTATCAATTCAATGTCAGAGCTGCAGAAATCTTATGAAGATGCTGGGTATGAAAAGCTAAGCAGGGTTTTAGAAGGATCACAGCACTGATAACTGCTGTTTTGGTTTAGAGAATTAGTTCTAGCAATGACAATAACACACTTAAAAAGAAAAGGTCCACAGCTGGGCTTAAGTACAAGCTAAAGTCTACAGCATCACAGAGTATTGAATAGACATACAACACGCATCTTCTTATACCATCTGCCTTTCCTACAGGAGAGCAGTTTTAAACCCCTTCTTCCTCATACACACCAGGGTCTTAGTCCTTTTTATAACGTTATTAACCTCACTAAACAGTTCTTTCTCCTGGTTTTGGTAATTCTGGAATACAAATGAAAGAAAGAGGGAGAGACAAGGAGAGCCAGGAGAGAGGTGCAGGTAAGAGCCAGGAGAGATATGTAGAGTGAAACGAAGAAGAAGCAGAGAAGAGAGCAGGGAAGCCAAACGATGCACATCCAGTACCCACCTACAGCAATTGCACATGATCATAATTAAACTTTAAAGAAAGAATGCTTGAGAGAGACACTGGCAGGAGAGCTAAATGCTGCCAATATAAAATATATCTTCAGAACTGGGAAGAATTTAACAGAAAGGTAAAGGTAATGTTACAAGGACACGCAAGCATGACCACTATCCCTTTTCCTCAGAGGAGACAAATTAGCATGGAAAATGGATTTCCCTGGTAAAGCAAATGTTGTAGTTGTGTTAACTACAGAAAGCATAAAAAGACAAGTTGCAGAGGGAGAGTGCATGCAAGCACACACCAAGAAGCAGCATCACATTACATCTGTAGGGCATGGGAGATGCTAACAGAAGGGACTCTGGAAGGGAAATATGAATGACTTTGATAGCTAATCCTTAATTTAGCTCATTGACTTAATGAGAGGATGAGAAATGACAGAGAAGGGAAAAAAAAATAGGACAAAACCTAATGGCTCAAGTCCCTTACAAAGACAGACTATTAACTTAGCAGGAAGCTAAATACCATCCGTGCTGGAGACAGAATTTCACGTCTGTTGCTCCTACTTCCAATTATTGTACAAAGCATCTCTTTACATTAGTAGTCCCACAAAAAGCATCAGCTGACTTGTCATAGATGTGGTCCATTCATCTGTTCCATATGAAGTTATATAGTGAACAAAACATCTTTGGCCAAGTGGCATCACAAAGAACAGTAGATCACAAACAGTGGAGCTGAATAGGAAACAGAAATATTTATATTGAAAACACAATCTATGGATAAATAATGCACTCTGTAAAACATACAGTTGTTGTGACTATGTGACAGATGTGACACATGCACAAAGAAGGACCAGATCTTCTACTGTGAAAGTAGTATATTTTATACTCTAAGGATAATACTTTAATGATTTTACCATCATGTTTAGTAAACTCAAATCACAGCCAGCTAGAGGGGCTCTAGCACTCCACCATACCAGCAGGACACGGTTGGCCAGCTGTGGTCAATAAATAAATGCACAGTGCTGTAAGCCACACCGACAGAACCACGGGCTGAATTGTAAGCACACCTCTAGTCGCAGGATGTTTAAGTGAAAATTTCGTTTTCAGGAAACCCAAACTGATTTATGGATGGCAGGGACCACAATACAGCCCTATCCTCCCAGAACCAGGGTGGAAACTTTGATACTTTACACAATTTTAGACCACATACACATTCCAAGTATCACTACTTTGGCTTGATCCCATTCTTGCTTTTTGAGTGTTTAGTATGGTCATTCACTATCTTAAATAGTCTAGACATAGGTTTCCAACACCTTACAGGCACTTCCTGAACAGATGAGCTACAGTCTTTGGAGCTAGGCTTATCTGGCCACACAAACCCACATCTCAGACCATGTCTGATCCCTGCCTCCTTGATTATCTACAACGGCATCCCTAAAAAAGTTCTTGAAAACTCCCTGCTTGAGCAAATCCACAATCAAAGCAGATCTTTAGAGAGAAAAATAGCAAAAGACAAATACTCCATTTAGACATACAATAATAACAGGTTTGTCTGGAAAATCCACTAATTAAAAGCCCACTAGTAATCATGGTCCACCAAACTTTCTTGACATTGCATTACCTTATGCTCCAAGTCACTCATTTAGATCGACATTGTTTGATCTGCTGGTAGGTCTGAAACATCAATTTGAAATCATCAGAGTATCTCCACCACCATTACAAATTATCTTTCCTAGTTTGTATAGCATCTTTGCAGTAGAATGCTTTCTAGAGAAGAGACATTTTGGGATGGAATGAGAACTGGCATACTGTTTTTATAATGAGTAAAAACTAATACAAATTAACCCCTCCAAACAAATAAAAACAAACACCAGCCACAAAATAAGACAATCAAAACCAAGTGTTTCTATGACTTCAGAAACGATATAATTCAGAAAGAGTTCACAGCAAATAAACAAATGTGTGAGTAAGATAAGCATACTTCATCTTTTTCACATTTTAAGTCAGAGCCACTGGACATCTGTGGACAATGTTTCATGTCACATTTTGTGATGCTTTACACAGAAAAGTAAAAGGTCAAACATCAAATATATGGCAGGGTTACTTCTCCATCTCTCATTTTAGCCTCAAATCTGTTAAACCAAACCTTGGAATCCTAATATATTACAGACAAAATTCAGAATAAGCTTAGTATAATTTCAGAAATATTTGAATCACAAATCAATAAGACAGAATCTTAAAAGCAGTGAAGAGAGAATAATTATAAAGCTTTGTGCATGTTTGCATCCTTACCCTGAAACACTCACATTCAATTTTTGTATGAACTGCATGTTAATGTAGAGACAACTATATAGCAAATTATTTGATAGTGACAAGAATAATTTCTCCCATGTATACATCGATTTTGGCACATGAACTCTAAATTAGTTGTATATGTGTATATACTAATTGTGTACAACAAAATCAGTGTTGGAAGTTAGTAACTGAGTTGCAGTGCATAGAAACTGCTTATCACACTTGTCAAAATTTGCTGGGAGGTGACAATGTTCTATTTACTTTCCAGTTTGCTCTGGGAACCAGTTATCTCTAAATCAGTAGAGCACTTTTGGCTTCCCTAGTTCTTCCTGATTTATAGCTCACACCTTTACACTACATAAAAAAGAATCCAAAACCCAGAGCAAGGCACATGAGACCATTATTTAGGTTTCTATATCAGCACTTGGAGACAGGATGCACGAGTTTTACAGCTACTTCTACAAATTGAATTATACCATATTGTGTGCTCACCCCTACACACTACATAAAAGCAGGGTCTTACGGTGGAAAAGTGACACGTTATAATTGTAAACAGATTGTAATGCCATAATAACAGCACACAAAGGAAGGGATTAAGATAAAGGAGCCTCTTTCTTCACCCAGCTCATCTACTTTGTAGTCCAGGCTCCAGAAGGCAGGACAACATCCCAGCCCTGCAAGAGAAGTTACACATGAAGTGTAGGGATCAGTGCAGTCTGCAGTTATTGCTGCTGGTCCTAGTGCTGCGTGGGGTCAGAATGGGACCAGGGGTGCAGAAGGCCCAAGTGCTAATGTTGCTTTAACTACACCATAGTGTTGTTTGGAGGTCCACAGCTGAGAGAAGGGGAATGGCAATTTTCAAATATCCTCCTTACTTCATAAATGGGACAGAATAAATAAAAAAGAACTTTTCCAGCTAATGTATTTTCTTCCCAATAAATTTTGACTGTTAGATGCAAAAATTCACACATTACTGCAAACATAAAAAAGTGCCAACAAATACAAAAACCCTTCTCTGTCAATGCAAGCTTGCACTAAGTCCATTATACAAATAAGCTGCAGATGTACTTATTCTAGAGCAGTATTTGAAAACTGAAAAATATCAATACAAAGGAGATATTTCACACTGAAGCCCTTGCACATCCTTTTATCTTTCTCTGTTCTCCATAAGCCTACAAAGTCTCTTAAAGCTTTCCCCTTCTCACAATAAAATTAATTTGCAAAATATGTTACAATGCAAATTGCGCTATGCAAGCAGCACTAATTCTTGGTGACATTAAGCAAACTGCATCAAAAAACTGGAGATGAAATCTTGAAAGCTTTAAGTTTTACAACTAACTCAAAACCTGCAGCAGATGAAGTAGTAGTCAAGAGGGCTTTTGGTTTCATTTATGACAGAAGGAAATTTATTCTTTTGATTTGGAGGTGTTTAAAGGAGAAAATTAGATTCCTTTTTCCTCAAAGCATCTTTCCCACTCCACTGTTTGACAGCAATCTACTGGACTCTAGGAAATGTTTAATCTGCTTTTCCGAAAGATGGGTAGAAGTGACTGCAGATAAGATATCAAACAAATCCTAAACTACTGTAAAATATACAGCTCCACTGATTTTATTAGAATTAGATGGACAGAGTAACTCATCCTATACAGTTGTTCAGTACAGTGCAGAGTACATACTCTGCTGGAAGTGGTCCACACTAAACACTGACCTCACTAAAAGCCATCAAGATATTGTTCCTAAGAGCTAATGGAAACAAGCAATCACCACTTAACATGCTTCTCATATTTTCACAGCTAAAATGTCAATTCTGCCCTTTAAATCAGAAAAGGTAAACTTGTTAACCAGCCTGAACTGAAATAATTACTGAAATGATTTACATGAAAGCTGTTCCAGGCACAAATTTGTGAATAAATGGGGACTGTTTAAAAGAAAAAAAAAAAAAAGTTTCTGTTTTCTTCACTCCTGGTCACATGCTATCAAGATGTGATCAAGGTGCATTGTAGCTGGCTGTCTCCAAGCAAATTACAGTAGGTGCTTTAGGGTCTTGCTTACAGCTGACATGTAACTCCATCAATCGCATTTGTTTTCATCATAAATTACTGAAATCCCAAGATGTTTTATGGTTCACCATACTTCACACATCTCTGCTTCCCCTTTCTAAAATTTCTTCAGTAATAGAATATACATGAGGAAGAAAAAAGTTTAATCTATATTGGTTTAAATGCATAGCTTGTCAAAATAAGTTCTCACTGCAGCTGACATTGAACTTCATAATTATTCCTGAATGTTGTTTCAGAGGCTGTCCCTGAGACAATTCTACAGAGATTGTGTTTTCTATGGCTTGACCACATGCATGCCTCTCTCTGAATAAACAGGAATATCATATCCTTTTAAAAGACATCTTTTTCTCCCTTAACCTTCCTTCCCTTACGTTTTTTAAATTCAGATATTTGATCCCTCAGTTTTGTGAAGACAAACTGTCATTTGACTTGGAGGAGCAAAACCTCAAGAATAAGGACAAAAGCTCAGGGTCAAACACATGCACATCTGGAGTCTGACAACCATGTCTGCAACTGCACTCTAGTATGAAGCCCAGATGTGTGTTTTAAGTGAAGAAGGGGTTCAGGGAGTAGAGAAGTCATCCTATCTCTAAAGCTTTTGGGCATCACATTCCTTCCACCCTGAGCACAAACACCAAAAAAGAGCTACTTATACAACAGCCCTGTGGTTAAGGCCCTCACTAGGGATGCTAGAGCCCAGGGTTCCAACCCACACCTTACTACCAGGAGACTGTTCTGGCTACCAGGCTGTTCAAGTATCTTAACTGGGGTCATGCCTCTCCCAAAACTGTACTACTGTGCAGCCAAACACAGGACCTGACAAGAAAACAAAGCATGTTGTAGGATACTCTCCACAGCACACACCTTAAGTGGGAAAGTAGGGAGTAAAACGACTGTAAATTAAAAGAACTTACTAAAATTACAAAGATTTGAATCCTGCAAATAAAAGACCGAAATCATGATGCAGACTTTATTACAGAGCATGTACCAAATCTGCTTAAATTCACTATGCACCAAACTATGTCCAGACCCAAAAAAGTAAAAAAAAAAAAAAAAATCAGAATTAATATACCTTTATTAAAAAAAAAAGTATATTATGAGTGCATAATTCAACCTGAAAGACAAGTGGATAATACTGGGCTGCAAATTATTGAATATGTTGTGAAGGATGCTCTTAGAAACTCCAAATATATGAAGAAATGTATTAGCTCATGTATAATCCCCATCAGAAGCTGTCATCCATGTGCTACAGGGCCACACTGCAGTTTTTGTGATATCTATATTAGTCAAACAGGCAAAAGGTCATCAATAAGAATGAGCCTAGTACAATATTCAGATTTAATATTGCAAAATTAACATTCTTAGAGGCTAAGCAAGATAAGCTGATTAGAGAAATGGCATTCCCTCTTTCACATCTATAGAAAGAATGAGAAGGAGTCTCACCAGAAAAAGGAAGAAGTGATTTACAGAAGCAAACGCTGGCTGGATAGAAAGATCAGAAATACATGTGAACTATTTTCTGCAATGGCACAGTCTACTTTCGATTTAAAGCTCCCTTTTGTGTCAAGCTGGGAAGAAAGGGTCCACAAGGTATCAATACATCAGCATTTCGTTCTCTTCATGACCTTTCAGAGGTGAGCCCATCTACCCAACTAGGCAATTTCCCCTCTCCCCTCACATTTCCCAAGAGGCAGCTGTTGGGATAATCACCTCCTTCAAGATCCTGGAGACTCAGAAAACACAAATAATGCACTAGGCCAGCAGTTCAGCACTCTCCTTCAATTACCAATATACGTAAGTCAGGAGAAGCAGGTAATAAAATATCCACTTTAAGGTAGACTTTAAGAGGCAGAAAAAACAAACCCACGCATACACCTTCCTCTCCCTCACCACATAAAAGTACAAATTTGTTCTCCCCCCACCTTCTTCAAAACATCATCTGGCAAGGAAAACTTTTTAAGAGGAACAAAACATATATTCCTCCTTAGACTCTCCTGTATCAGAAGGGAAATTTATCATTCTGTGTGCCTCAGCAATATTTTCTGCTTCAGCCTATATGCTTTCAAATTCCCGTCCAAACATAAAAGCAAAGCATCGATGAAAAGAAAATTGATGTCCCAACAAGCAAGAGCTCTTGCAGTGATTACAACCAAACAGCAATTGGCATGAACAGAGCCAACATTTAATACCATTTTAAGATATAATTAAAAAGGAGAGCTGCTCAGAAAGAGCTCTTTACTATAAAATATGGCAGACACACGCTACAAATAGTCCACCAGCTTCTTGCCATACAGTGAAAGCCTAAAAACCTTCAGATGAAAATGTATGGTGGGTCTGCAGAAGCCCTTTACAATAACACTTAGGGGCCTTTCAGCACATAATAGACTTTGGCACCCTGCTCTCCCTGTCATTAAGGGTGGCACCAGGAAGATTTAAAGCTGGAGTTTGCCTCCTCCCTATCTCACAGAGCAATGCTATAAAAGGTTGGGGTACTTCCACTCCATGTCTGGTCACAGTCTGATTTAGGGGAATTTGATAGGAGGACAAATAAAAACAAATTTTTTTTGTTAGATGCCTTGTCTTCTGTTGTAGAGCTTGAGTAATACTGCAGTTTAAAAGGAGCTGTGGAGGGGAAAACCAGAGTAGTTCAGCAGCAGACCATGGTAACTGCAGAGATATGAGCTATTTCACTAAATGAAATAGGAACTTCATTGCCAGGAATTTACCAGTGCAAAGCAGGGAGGTATTCACTTGTCTGGGGTCTGGTACAGTTCTTTACTTACACAAGAGCCAGCTGCAGCTGGAATTGGATTCAATTTTCCCTGCAAAGCCTAGGATTTAAGTATAATCTCAGTGCATTCAAGTACCTGCCTGCACAGCTAGTGCAAACACAGGCATCACAGCCAACTGGAGAGAGCAAAGGTACGTAATAAGGTACCAGAGAGGAGACTCAGTAAGATGTGCCCACACATCTGATGGCTGTGTCTTAACACTGAACTGAGAACCTCCTCAGGCACACTGAGTCCTCTTTTCTTCTTTCAGAACAAACATATTAATTTCAAGGTGTGGAAGCCAGGAAAGGCTTTTGCCGTGTAGAAAAGCCCTTTCAGCTTTGGCACTGTGCTTTCCCAGTCATCACAGGTGGCACCCAGAAGATTTCAAATTGTTTCCAACTTTCACTGTAGAAAATCTGCAGCTGTAGCTTTATTCTCTCAAAACCATTTGCTGCAACTGGTCTGCAAGAGACAAAATTTTTCCAACACATCTCTAACCCTTCAAATACAAGTAACATGGTCTTCTATGCTAGAAGTTCAAGGAAAAACTTGCAACCGGCAATTGTGGTATACAGTGAGTCACAAAACAGGACAGTTGTATCACACAATTGCTGGAGAACAACTGTAAGGTAGAATTTCAACACCTATGATAAAACTAACTTTTTGTGAATCAGCAATTTAAAATGCTACATATTAAAACCCTACATTTCTTTTGGCTAGGGACTGTTCTGCAACACTGCATAGAGTTTTTGAAATAATTTTTTTTTTCCTGAAATACAATCACATCCTTTCTGCCCCATTTCACTGAAAACCTACAGGAAGAGATCCTTCTAAAATCCCTCTTCACTCTGTTCAGGTTAGGTAACTCCCTACCCAAGGAACTGACAGCTTTAGTGGCCTCTTAATTTAGAAATGTGTCACAAACTTTTTTTTTTTTTTTTTTTAAAGCTCAGAAAGAAGTCTATATACAACCTGCAGGAGCAGAGATGGCATAATCTCATACTGGTTTTACTCCCACCAGATGTTTAAGAGCCACACTATGCAGCCACCGTTGCACAGCAGTGTAATCTACCAAACTCTTGACACTTCCAAAACTGAGCACTTTCCTCCTCACAAAGCACACCCAGAAGTACCCGGTTTATTTGTTCTACTTACTAGCTGGCATCTTGAATCAATGGAAAGAAGTGGGTCAAGGGAATATTCTAAAAGTAAATACAGTTTGTTTTGGAAAAACAGCAACACGTAATTCAATATTTTATGTTTTAGAGAATGTCAAAATCTAGGCAGTAAACAAGAAAATGGGCACTACCGTGGCAGTCTGGTGCACACATCAATTGAAAACATGAGAAAAATATCTACAACAAACAACTAAGTATACAAACAAACACTTCGATAATCTCAGCTAAAGAATAAAAGCAGCCATTTCAAAGTACAAGGCCTAGAAAATTATTTAACCACGAGGGGGAGACAAAACCACAAATGGGCAGTATTTTACACTACGTGAAGCTTTCACTGAGAGAAAGTTTTATGGAAAACATGGCTGTCGTCAAGAGGCACAAATTTATCTTTCATGTTGTAAATTAATTTCTCATGCATTAGACTTAAAGGATCCCTGAATCTAGTCAAATCCAAATCAAAGTCAGGATAGCTGCACTGATGCTTGCAGTAACAACATGGCATTTCTTTGCATGTACCAATTCCAGAATATCAAGCCTAGAGAGAAAATTTAATTTTCATTTTAAGCATATTTTCTAGGAGAAAGAAAGATCTTGTTGCAGTGATGAAACACTTTGGCCATAAAAATCAAACTTTTCTGAAACATCAGGGTTAAACAGAGTTCACAGCATTCTCAAGATACACTTTTATGACATCTATAAGCCTATCATATGTTATAAATTAATGGCAGATACAGCACATTCTAATTATACCACCCATGTCTATATCATTTAAGTAATAGCTCTAAAGGGTGGATTAAAATGATGAAAACTTAAGGAATGGCTGCAGATAATTGTGTGAGGTGCTGCACCTCACAGATTTACAACCTACTGTACAACATCACCCTCTGCTGGGTGTCAGTGAGGAGAATTTGCATGGCAGCATCATAAGAGATTCCCACAATGCACCAGGGGTAGAACAAGAATGGTGGTGCCTTATTTGACTGAAGCCCATCATCGGATGCACAATTTAAAGCATTTAGTCTGTACGATTCCATTACAGCTTAGCCTAAAACAATTAACTGATGTGATAGAACAAAACAGCAAAGGTACATTCAATGTGTCATAAAAAAAGTAATTCAGACAACTGGTCTTACAAGGGTCTGCTTCCTCCTCAACTTCTATGACTGACTTTGAAAGCTCAGAGAAGCCTATACAGACAGGATTAGGCACAAATTACTTTTTAAAAGTTATTTAAAGCGAACAACTGCTTGCAAAAGAGCCATTTCACAAACCAATGAAAACAACAAAGAACTTAATCCTTACTTCATGTAATTCATATAAGTTGGTATTTGCAATATCAGGCTACTCAGGCACAACAGTTTGAAATTGCACATCTGGCATTTGGTCTGTAATACCACTGCAGCAATATTGCAAAACCTATAAGAAAGTCCAATAATGCAAGAGGGAGGGAATTAAAACTATTACCTTACCCATGTTTCACAGGTGGACCAATATTTAGATCTAATATTACAGAACATCACTCCACAGATTAATTCATTTCACATTAAAAGGAACATGCACTCATGCCACAGAGTGCAAGAAGCTGAGGAAGGGCAGGCTGGCTGCAAATCCCATGCTGGTGGGACAGGTCTGACACCAGCTGCGACAACAGGAGGGGAGGAGGCAGCTGCCATCTGCCCAGGGCCTCACCTGACTGAAGCTGTCCCTAAGGCAAGACAGAGGCCCCCAGACAATGCCAGTCTAGCCAGTTGCAGTGACCTCCTATGAGACCATTTAGCACTCTAGAATAGCTAGAAGGTAGCATGACTCACGCACAGCTCGTTCTTCCCATATCTCTTGTGTGGG
The DNA here is from genome assembly GCA_036023395.1 of Myiotriccus ornatus. Classification (NCBI taxonomy): domain Eukaryota; kingdom Metazoa; phylum Chordata; class Aves; order Passeriformes; family Tyrannidae; genus Myiotriccus; species Myiotriccus ornatus. The sequence continues at coordinate 13,916,980 of JAYRBT010000178.1, forward strand.
CTTTACCCACCGGGGAAATCACCTTTACACCAGGCACTGTTCCCTCGCTCTCCAGCCCAGCATCTCCCGGGAGGCAGGCCTTGATTGGAGCCCTTATCTTCATCAGTTCTTCATTATATTTTACATTTTGCACTCTGACACAGGACCAATAATGCCAGAAGCGGCTGTATTTAACTCATTTTACGAAGAACCATCCCATTATACAATTCTATTCTGAGCAAATCCATGCAGGCTGCAATTTTCCCTGACTCCAGTGCATGCTGGAGACAGCATATGAGGAGGTGCTACGGACTGTCAGCTTCTCCAGAACTAGAAACTGCTGTGGATTTAAGGTGCACTGCAATGTGGAAACCAAATTCAGTATTATCCCCAAACTCTTACATGTGCGAGAGAGAAAGTAACTGAAGTTCTTTTTTCTTTCATATATATTAACAATAAGTTTTTAAATTATTTTTATTTCATTAAAAGATTAACTATACACCATAGAGACACTTGGGAAAAAATGAAATTACAAATGACACTACAAGGAAGCACAAACACTTTCAAGACAGGTCTAGATTTCAAATTTTTTTTAAGTTCAGGCAATCAAGACTTTTTTTAATCCACTGTGAATGGGAGACATGTAGGTCAAATGTTTCATGAACGTGCTTTCAAATGAACGCTCAATTTACTGATTCAGATTAAATGAGCATAGGTCGATCTTTAATTAAAATCAAAGTTATCTCAGTTTACATCATGAGTCTAAAAATGCATCTATAAAAAAAATGAACGAATGCACACTTGCAAACACGTGCATTAATTGATCCAAAGTGTGGGAAAAATAAACATGCTGTTTTTAACCTCTTGCAAGCAGCCAGATAGGACAGAACACAAACAATCCATCCCCCAAAGAAAGATGTACAAGCACAGTTTTAAGCTAATACTAGTTTTCTTTATTCTCAATAAGTCTGTTTAATGTTGGAGAAAAGTGATTCTTTATCACTGTCATATGGATCAGGGTCTAAGAAACATTGTTTGTCTAGCAACAGACTGAAAACAAAATAACCATCACCCTTATATGACCCCTAATTGTGCCACGAACATCACTGGTGCTAGAGGGATGGCTCACATGCACAAAGGTGGCAAAATCAGGACCACACGATTTTGTTGATAAGAGAAAAATTATCTCCAGTCTATGGATCTTCTTTCTAGACTGCAGAGAAATCAATAACTTGTGTAGTGCAAACTGCAGAGTAAACCTGTGCATCATCAAAGTCTTGTAAGTGAACCCAATTTGCCTGAGTTTGAATTCCCAGTGAAAAGCACAAACCATCTCTGCCTAGAAGAAACTAAGCCAATAGCAGCACCAATCTCAGTTTTATTCAAAACCACAAGTCATGCCTTGAGGATATAAATTTATCCCCTCCCTTTCCCATCAACACACACATTTTGCCACTCGCCTTGGGAAGCATGTTATTAAAAAAAATTCATTTCCCCCTTGGATACATTTTTATATTGTATACTAAATTATGCATTTAAAATCAAATAAAAAGAATTTACTGCCTTAAGATTACTGCACACATCAGAAAGCTCTCTGTTTCTAAATTTTGAAAGAATTTTCCACCTTCCCACCCAAGCCAAGCAAACATCCAGTGTTGTTACAGCTGAAGCAGTGGGGAAAAAAAAAGACAAAAATATTTTTCACATTAGAAAGCTGTGCTTCAAGTAGTAGGGAGGAAAAGTGCACATCTCAGGAAAGGCACTGCTCAATGCCTCCAAGAGGGAAAGGGAATTTTTAATTTTGAGGGTATATCTGAAAAGTTCAGTGATTATCAATCACAGATAATAATCCCCTGAGCCCCTCCTAAACTATGTGAAACTTAGACACTGATTAATTGGCAGCCTAATGCAGAAGTTGATCTTGCAGCATTTCACTCCTTTCAGTCATAGTTCTCTTTGTTGGTAGGAAAAAAAGAAGTTAAACAATGCACAAAGAAGGTTCAGATATGGCAAACACTATTCTATGGTTTTGTTCTGAGGAGGGCAGAGGATGTTGGTGAGAGGTGACTTTTTTCCCTGGTATTACCACAGACTGAAACCTACACACAGAAGGAAACATTGGCAAAACCTGAAAATGTAAAATAAAAGAACACAAGTTTTTATTTAGAAACTTAAATAAGAGCTCCCTGATATTCTGAGATGATTTCTTAACCCATCTCCTGCACTGATGTTGCAGCTGTTCAAATCTTCCAAAAAATCAGGAGACTTACATGCTTAAGTTACATTAACTGCAGATAGTCATGTTTGAACAAGTTTAACTGGAGTTTCTATAAGGAGAAACCGGGGTCTGTGTCAGTCTTTGACTACCACAGGATTCGTTCTTCCACTTACACAGCAGAAATTGATACACTAAGGCAAGTAATGACAATAAGCAGGCAAATATAGGCTTAATTTAACTATATACTAGAATTTTTCCCAATATGCTACAGTTAAGTAGGTTAAGAAACTTCAGCTGGACAGGGATGGCAACCCACTGTGCAAACACGGTTGAAATTCTCCTGTGGAAATCCATCAACTCAAGTGAGACATGCTTCCCTGTTATTCATGATGCCCCCCAGTTTGTCCGTGGATGGCAGCTATGAATGAAGAGAAGTTGTGAGTGAGAAGAGCAAAGAAAGGGGAGTCAGGCTCAGGAGCATTATTGGCTAGAGAAGTCAAGAGACAAAGGCAAAGCAGAGCAGACAGTACACTGAAGAAAGGAGAGGGCTTTAGGACACAGAGGTACATACATGTAGATTATGATACCCAGCAGAATACCTCTGAGGAAGAGGCAATATAATGTAAAGAATCCAGCATTACCCAGACTCAAAGATGGTCTACAAGCAGTGAGATGAATAGGTCAAGAGACAGATAAACAAGCCTGTCAGGCAAAAGAAGGAAGTTTGGCACCAGTACCACAAAAAAGAGAGACCCCCAGCTGAGAAAGCCAAGCACAGCAAACACCTCAGCCTGATCAGGAACCAGTTTTGGTTGGTTGGTTTTTTAATATATTTTTAACAAGCAGGGTAATATTATAGAAAAGAGAGTACTGAATGCAGTAGCATCCTACTTTTCCTCTTCATGCAGAAATAGTGCCTGTCTTCCCTTCTGCAAATTCTGCAAGCAGATAGATTCAGTTGGCTGGGAAGATGATATTTGGAACAGCAGGAACCCAGTGGCAGGCTACAGCATATTTATTGGAAAGGTTTGGTCGTGCCTGAACCATCAGGAAGGGTTTATCCAAAACCTTCACATGACTCCATTGCATCCTTACCCTTATGCTTCAACCTGATAAAACATATGTTGGATACTGTCACTGAAATGGGTTTAACATTCCTGCAGTCTTCCCCAGCTTTAAACTCCAGGCCTCTGGGTTGCACGTAAAGAATACCATCGTAATTTAACTCTGTTCGTGGACACTGAAACAGGTCAAACATTTGTCAGCTCCCTTTAAATGTCTTTTAAAATATTTCCAGAACCACTAAATAAGCCCCCAGAGAAGCATGAACAAATAGTCAGAGCCTGCTAAAGAGAAGCGGAAGGATTGCTCTCTCCCAAAAGGGGATAGTCAAGACATCTGTTGAACACTCCAGGATTTTTTTCTTTCCTAAGGTAATTGTTGACACAGTCCCATGGTCCCACTTATGCTTTCAACTGAAAAACTAGAATTTGGATACCATCATAATTCATTGTTGGATCTTTCTAACCCTGAATTAGATGAGTAATTAACACAGCTCCTGGGACTGCAGTTGGACTCCTTGGCACTGTGCATTGGTTGAACTGAAAGTCTGTGTAAGTCCATAGTAAGGAAAGCAATTCCCTTACCAGGCTCAATGTAGCGTGGCTACCAGATTCAAAGAAGGGAATGGGTTTTTACCATTGGTGGTGGTGAGCAGGAAGATCACCAGTTCAACAGACTGCCCAGGGCCCTTCTGAGAAAAAAATTCATTTTGCCATGACCATGTCTGCTGCAGCACCAGGTTCAGTGTTCTGAATGTGATGAGGATGTGACAGACAGGGGGTCTACACAACAGTGGTGATGTACCATGACAGGTGGCAGAAATCTCAGAACAAACAAAGCTGATGAGGAAAAGCATGTCTTTTCCTGTGCCCCACTTGAGCTGAAAACCAGAAATTAGCATTTCTACCTCAGAGAAACTACCTTCTGTGAAGACAGCAGCTGCTGTTCTGCACCCAAGAATAAAACTGTGTGTGTTCCACTCCTGTCAGAAAATTTAATGATAGTAACCATTGCCACATCAATGCAACAGGAGATGTAAGTTTTCTGCTCTGGCAGAAAAACTTTGCACAACCTTCTCTGTGCACCTGGTGAAAGAGTAGTTCTCTCCCTGACCCTGCACTCAGTCACACTATGGAATTGCACTGAAAAACCACAGAACACAGAAATAATGGTGGAGGTTGGACTTGAGATCTATGATGAGCTGATCTGAGCAAACAAATTCCTTTCAGGCGGGCCATGGTATAGGTGCCTCAGGAGTCATATATGAATGTCCCTGCTTCTCATGTTACCCATGTAAAAAAAAAGCACTCTGCTAACCCAAAGACCTTTGCTAATAAATGAGGACTTAGCTGATGCAACCTTTGAATTTCAAATAAACTCACAAACCTCATTCAGTGGAGCCCATGTTCTTACACAGTTCCTCTCTGAAGTCCTGTGATCAGTTTCAGCTTGGCTGGGATTTGACATTAGCTGAGAGACACAGTCCCTTATTTAGTGGAGTTTTATGTAAAACCCGGTGCTGAGCATGGAAACAAAACATCAAACTGCTCAAATATTTGTGAGTGTTGGTGACAACATGTCAGTTTGTCTTCGAGAGATTCTGTCAAGTGAAAATTGCTGCTGCACTGTAGATGGGTGAAAATCTAGCCTCATACCAGCAGGCAATCACCAAACCTGATTACTTTTAAAGGAAACAAAGAACCAGACCAAAATCTTCCTGGTACATTCATGATCAATAAAATAATTTCAATTGTGCTGTGTGGTGTGTAAATTCAAATCTTGTGAATTGTGATGTGTAAATTCACATCTTGTGCATTCACATGAGAAATCAGGATTTGGTGGCTACCTGCATCCCACAGCAGATCCTGGAGCAGAAAAACATGTTCTCCATCTGACCAACATAGGTACTAGAGTGAGGACTGCATTGAAAATATTCTGCTGCTTGGTGAGCTGTCAAATCCAGTTCCAGCCTGCAAAATACAACTTGCATGACTTCTGCTATGTGAAAGCACTTGTGTACATAGTGGGAGATTATCTCTAAGGGCTGTCCAGTTTTGAACTGTATGACAAAAACCACAGTGCTAATTCAAGAGGAGTGGATTGTAAGTAAGAAATGATCAACATTTCATACTAAATGTTTCATATACACAACAAATATTGATACTTCTGTATTTGTTTCTGTCGTCGTTCTCTCAACTGCTCCCTAATGACATGTAGTCAAGTGTTATATTTTGATTTGGATGTTTCACATGAATTATTAATGCAACAATACCGAACATAATGTTGTTCCCAAAGCCACATTATGTTCCTGGTGATGGAGTATGCCCACATAATGCTTATAACAAGGAAAATCACATTAGAATAGGCATGTGTACATATTTGCTTGGCTTTCATAAGCTGCTGTGTGAAAAGGCCCCTCATGCTTCTTTGCATTTACCTGTTTTCATTTGTTTCTTTGTAGTATTTTTTCTCCAACAGTTTTTCTACAGTTACATTTGTTTTGGTGGTTTTTTAAATAGTTTTGGGATGTTAAATGGACTGGCTTGAACTAAGTTGAACTGGTAAGTGTTAGGCAATCCCTACAAGATTGTTGCCATGTGGATCACAGACTGTAGGTTTTTGTCTCAAAAGATGTTGACGCCTGCTGGCACAGCTGAGCTAACACTTCACAACATATCTCCAAGCAGCAGCTGGTCCTAGCTTTTAAGACAAACCTGCACATATTCTCTACACATCTCATTTCCCAGGCTCACTGCTAATGCTACAAATAAGACAATTCCACCAGTCAGGAAGGCCAACCAACTGGTCAAGAAGATAATTTACAGTTAATGTAAACCTACTCAGCAGGATTACTGGCACATTTATACACTTACAAGCATTCATGAGTGGCATATGATGCTAATGGACATTAAAAGGAAGGCTGCATGATGAATGACGGTAATTAATGATTAAAGTATTACACAACACGTTTCTCTGGGAGTGCCATGTTAGTGTCACTAAGTTAAGATACATCAGCCTTCAAGCTGAAGAGGTCTCAGGGTTCCAAGTCACCATAAAAAAAACAAAGGTATTTTCACCCTTGTATTTTTACTCTTGTAACCACATCCAGGAATATTAATACAAAAGTGAGGACAACTCCAGTTTGACAACTATATGTTACATAGGTGCATGGGGGCATGCATGAAACCCTTCTTTGAAAGCTTTAGCATTTCCTATAACAAATCCTGCCTTCCCCTCCATCTGAAATGCTCTCTTAAAAAGCACCTTACATTAAGGCATTGTTTGCATCAGTAACTTTTCTTATATTTATAAGAAAACAGTATTTTCCAGTATAAATGTGCAAACAGTGTGCACGATCTTTCCCTGAAAGTATGGCAGCAACAGGCAACATGGTAGCCTGGTCATTGTTAAGCCAGAGAGCGGTGTGAATTCAGAATCCATCAGGGCACAACAACAAGGAGTGACACGCTAATGTCAGACAGCAAAGCAGCTGAGGATGACAGCTTATCCTCTGAGCAGGTCCGGGAACTGGACCCAGCACCAAGGAGCTGGGCTGCTGCCTTGTAATCTTACAGTGTCCAATGGCAGGACAAGCTGTGGTCCCGCACAGCTCCAGCTGCTGCTCACCTAGACACCAGTTCCTCCAGGTTAACATACTGCTGCCCACCCAGCCTGTTACCAACCCTGGAGAACTGTCAGCAGAGGGAAGCAGATGCCCATATTTCAGCCAACTCCTCTGAGCATTTGCTGTTTTATCCCAAAAACACATGACCAGTGCTTGAATTTCCTTGTATCAATTGTCAAATAGAACAGCTAGCATGCAGGTACACGTCACAGGCTGCTGTGAGAGCAGGAACCTTCGAAAAGGGGAATGGGGTAGACAGATGGACATGGTAACACCTTAAACTGCACCAAAAAAGATGAGCTAGAAACTGGTCTGTCAGACTCCTTTGCTTGACATACGATTTCCAGGTGGTGACTAACAGCCAACTCAAGGAAAATGAGATGGCTTTTTGTTGCTGTGGGATTTCTTGTTTTAGTTTGTTTGAGGTTTTTATTATGAGTTCTTATGCAGGTTCAGTCTCGTCACAGCTGCAGGCCTTAACAGACCTATCTCCCATGATTTTTAAATCGCATATATCCAACTAGTTTCTAGGAGGATTTGGTAGCACAGTGCTGAAGAGGTAAGCACATGCAAAATTATAGGTCAGCATTAGAGCTTTCTAGCACAGTAAAGATGTGAGCTGGTCTCGCAGGAATCAGCTCTTAGCCCAAGAAATCAATTTTCCCAGCCTCCTGTGCTAAACTAGACAGACTTGCTACTTTAACTTAGTATCTACTGAAATGATGCTGACTCTGCTAATCTGAGTAAAGCTAGCTGTTACAGCAAGAGATGCAGGTACTAGAAGAGTTGTTTTGGCTTTGAAATCAAAGTTATTCCCTGTATTAAATATCTTTAAAAATAACAAATTAATTTAAAACTCTTATAAACTTAGAACACCATTGTATGCAGCTGGAAAGGATAAGAGACACATATACATTTGCCTAGCTATATGGTCAATCAGGTTCATTTCATCAGCCATCTATAGCCTGAATATCTTTTTCTCAGTACAAACACAGCACATGTGAGCATGAGAAGCAGTCAGTTAGAAAAGAATGAGAAGCTTGAAGGGATCACTTGATCCTCATAAATGCCGCCAAAGCTGATTTCAGAAGTAGGCCTTTGTCTTCCTAATCCCAGTAATTCCTTTAATTGAAACTACAGAAGTTGTCTTTTTCAGCTAGGAAATGCTTGTTTTTCACTCTTAAAGTGACTGAAAGGTTTTTTTCCCAGCCTGGAAGGCAGTTAGGATTTGCATGGAGCACACTAGCTTAAGGACCAAGAAAGAGCAATGATCAAACAAAAATTTACATGAAATCGTCAGACACTTCATATTTTCACATGTTGAAAAGCAGACATAGTACTATGAAGTCTATAAAAATGAAAAAAAAACAAACAAATAAAACAAAGCCAAAAAACCCACAACAAAACAAAAAAACCAGCCAAACAGGGATTTCTCCTTCTACATTATTTTCCAGGGACTTAAACTGGAAAACTAGAGGTGATGGGTCGTTATAAAGAAGAGGAATTATGCTAGCTGTGGTGTTCCAGTTAAAAGAGAAGTACAGAATAATTAGGAGACACAGGTTCTGAGATCTGTTTTATGTTCAGTTCGTGGCTTTGAATAAAACACTTGGGGCCTGAATCAAGAGAATATGCAGCCACTGAAGGACATCTTTAATGTGAGTGGGACTTGAATCATTCTAGGGTCAGATTTAGCAATCCAAGAACCATCATAAATCCAATGGTTTACAAACAGCATATGGAGGTTAAAAAAAAAATTAAAATTAAAAAAATTGACCACTTCCCGATAAAACCTAATCAAGTCCAACAGTAGGAATCCTTATTTCTGATTTCCAAAGAATTCTAGCCCAAGGTGTTATATTCTTTCCCAGCAAAGAGCATCACTTTTTCCTGGAGCAGGAGAACAACAAAGGGAGCACTGTCTGTGTGCCCCGATACCAGCCAAGGGGCAACTGTGAAATGGAATTTTTTAAAAAATATTTGTAGTGGTATCTTTAAGAGATGGTTCTCTGAAAAGGAGAGAGTTCTCTAAAGAGTGTTTTACAATTATTTCTGCATCCCAAAAATAGCTGGAAAGAGACCTGAAAAATGAAAGCTGGCAGACTTCCACTTCTAAGGACCCAGGCCACAATCCACCTGCTTTAGGATATTTGATCATGATCTAATTGCAGCCTGGTGCTTGTAGGGCCCGGCTGATGATACCCAACAGACTGTATTTGTTTTACATGAAGAAATTAATTAAGCCGTCAAAGACAGAGAAGTCAATGGATGTCCATAGTAATGAGTGTACCAATGCCACTTTAGAAAAGACTTTTGAAAGAGAAGTAAAAAAAAGAATGAGCTAGTTGGAAAAGAAAATACACTTGTTTCCATCCACAAACAGAAGGAGAGACAGATTGCAGATGCTTAAGAAATTACAATATATATAATTACGATAAATACAAATATATTACACCAAAACTACCCAGTTATCAGTTGTATAACTAAAAATGAAGCACACCTTCACAGGTTTCAGTAGCACTTCTCTAGATTTCAGCTGTTGTAACTGAAATTGGAATATGGCCTGCTGCCATTAAACTGCACAAAGCAATAATTAATGTATTTTTTGCAAGCAGAAATACAAAGCCAATAGAATGTTTTCCATGTACATCACTGTAAAGTGACGCATTTGTCATGAAGAAAACTTTAGAAAGTTCAGCGAGTACTGTGAGCCCAAGTTTAAGAACAGAAAATTAAGGTGTAAAAGTGAGGATGAGAAAAAGGAAATGTGTAATGAATACTCTATGTCCAACTACAAAATCACAGAGATCACAGGACTGTAACTCAAAGTCCTCGTGAAAAGATCTTCCACTATTTAGTGATCAGGCTCTTTCATTGTGGTCTCTTCTTGCTCAGTTTTCCATCAGCTAGAGTAGACACAGTCAGTCATGATAGTTGGGTGAATACAAGTGATTGCACCTTTCCAGCCTTGCAGGCGCCAACACTCAAAAGTAAACAGTTCAGTTCAAATGATTAACACTGCTTTTCCATTCTTATGTACTGTGATAAGCACTTAAGTATGTTACAAAGTTGTTATTAAAAGTAACTACTATTTCACTTGGTATACAAACATATTAAACTAAGACAGTCCTCACCTCATAGCTACTGCATGAGACTACATGCTAATTCCAACAGGCATGACACATCAGGGACAATCAGGTCACTCCTCAGGCTTCCCTTATAACTTAGCACTTTTTAAAAAGTCATCAGTAGTTAAAAAAAAAAAAGGAAGGCAAAATGTCTGCAACTTAAAAAGAGAGCAGAAATTTCAGAAATGGACAGTGCTACAAATATGAATGTAGTGTCACTGAGACTTGACAAAACTGGCTTTATGCCTCAAGAGACTCCCAGTACATGGGCAACTTCAAGCAGACAGAGGCGCTTTTGTCTGCACCTGGAGATGTGAACTTATCCACATAGGAATTTACCGAGCATGACGAACTACTCTGCTGACTAGCACCAAAGATATTTTTGAACGTTTTCCCCTGAAGATATTTATCTTATTTCACGGGACCACTTCAACACAGTGTTCACTATGTAACCAGAAACCTACTCACTTGTACTTGTGCGCAACCTCCTCTCGTATGAGGAAACTTTGAATATTTGCTCATTAATCTCACATCTGAAGAGGAAAGAGTATGTGTCCCATCACCAGAAAGATCCAGAACCAGGATCAACATAAGAATTACCAATGGATACAATTCAACGAGGATGGCTGAAAGTTTCTATAATGAATTTACAGACTTCTACAGCTTTTACTTCTATCCAAGAAAGTTTAAATGCTCTGTCTAATTCAGTAGCGTTTCCAATCCTATATGAAACTGGGAAAACAATGAAGAAGCCACAACAGAATACATACTCCTCCTTTGTCTGACCCAGAGCACACGTCCAATTCTTCTGGTTTTGGTTGGCAAGATAATGAGATGAATGCTTAAGACTTGAAAATAATTTGGTGACATTCCTTGAAGAGGAATGATTTGGGCACAAGTTTCTTGTGCTACCCACAGAGAATTACTGGTAATACACCTTAAACATAATTTTTTTTCTTCAGATGCAAGTGGTTTAATCTAAGCCCAATTATAGCAAGAAAACCTAGAGAACAGCATCAACACAAATAGTTTGGGTACTCTTTTTTTTAATAACAGGAAAAAAAAAGAAAAATAATAATTATACACAATTCAAAAAGTATTATATATTAATGTCTACTCTATTAGCTGCCTCTGGGTTTTGTTTTATTTTAGATACATTAATAATATTCCTTTCCTGCAGAACAGGGAGGACAGTGAAGTTACAAGAGTTGATTTGAACATCTTGAATAAGTGAACTTACACTGCATCAATAAGGTCATGATATAGGTCACTAGCAACATCATTTTCACTAGTCTGGCAATAAGTTTTCAGATTTGACATATGACTTCTCTGTCACAAGATGTTAATTATCCCCACTGAGGTAATATGCAGTCCAACATAGAGAAGTGCATGTTCTCTTTTGATTTATTAGAAACTGTATTAATTTACAAGAATAAACAGAGAACTCATTAATTTCAAATAATGCAATTTAACTACACTGAATTACACGTGTTCCTTAGCTCTACCACAGAGCAAAAAGACATCAGGTATAATAAAAACCTGAAAAGGATTAAAATACTGTCAGGCTGGGGACTATTGCCTTTTTTATTTAATGCAGGCATTGTCTATTACGAGCAATTTTCTGAAGGCTATTGCTCTTGCATAATATGCTGTATGAACATGCAGAGGGTGGGGTCCCAACAGCCCAATTCTTTTAATTCACTGAAGTGGAAACAGTCAAGAACAAATGGAAAGCAGAGATCAATTGCTCCCACTGGTGATGTCACCAATTATGAGTTCTGTGGAATTAAAATGAATTTACCATCTTGGCTGTGTTATTATGGTTACATTGTGTAACATTATGAAAAGCACATTCATCTCATATATAAAATTAGCTGAAATAAATGTAAAATTTTTCTCCTTTTGAAATACTGTACACGGTAATGATACTTGATCTGTTCTAGCAAGATGTCTCAGGCTCACTTTTTAACTAGTCACAAAGCAGCTGCCAGCAATATCTGGAAGTAAATTCAGGAAAAAAAGAGTAAAATTCATTTAGCCACACATCAGCAACATCTGGTGCAATCTAGGATAGCCACGAAGGAACCTGACAGCCCCATTCTCCCACACTATTCTACATCCAAAGGTGAATTGCCTTGCCTTCAGAGGGGTTGATTCCAAAATATAGTGATAGAAGAAGGGACATAAATTTGGTCTTCAAAAGCAAGTTACATAACTCAGAGTTGTAAGTATCAAGTAAGCAGCACCACCCTACAGAGAGTAAGTGTCCAAATGGGAAAAGCAAACATTTTGTTATTTTTTATCCAATCAAATTCATCACCTAACCTTGTATAGTAACAACCAGACCACGAATGACTGCAGTTGAGGGCTAGACACACGGCAATTTCCATTGTGTAACAAGGGCTTACAGACTTGGGGTAAGGAGTCATCTTTTTAACCACTCCAAGAAAATTCAGCAATACTTCTTCACCACAGCCTCTGGACAGTTCCAAAATAATTTTGTCTTTTGAGTTTGTGGAAAGAAAAAGGCTTCTTATAGACAACTAACACTCCAATTTGCCAAGTTTGTGTTTGGAAATGAAACAAAGTAAATATTGAATTGGTTTTAATAAAATTCGGAAATGGAAGTTAGAAAACACGTATGACTATTTTGCAAGGTAGCATGAAAAAAAGACTTACCTTCATCACTAACTCCTAGCAGGTAAATTATTGATACGGCACAAGGCAAGCAGTTTAAGTCACTAGGGCCTCTCTCACATTATGTTGATACCAGGCACATACTAAACTTATTAAGGAACAGCATTGCATAGGGAATAGAAACTGGGAGAGACAAAAGGAGGAAATAAAAGCTTTGCAAAACTTTGGATTCAAACAGAAACTGAAACTGCTAATAGCATGGGAAAAGGAAGGTAAAGTCAACAAATCAGAAGAAAGGCTTTTACAGAGTGGAAAGAGGTTACACAATGCAAAACATTGGAGATGGAACCTATACGACCAGGACAACACTGCAGAGCCTGAACTGCAAAGAAAAGCACATTGGATTTGGTTAGAAACATCTTTTGTACAGTCTAAGACAGTGCTGATCCATAGCACTCAAATGGAAATTACTTTACTGCCTGCTAAAGTACCAGAGTTCAGAAAATAATTTCAGATATACTAAGTTCATTGATGGGCATGTAGCACATTGAAAACCTGCTTCCCATAATGGCATTTCATTCTAACAGGCAAAGGACAGATAGTGTTCCTCAGATACAGATATAGCTAGTATTTTAGAACAAGTAGAACAAACAGCAGGTGAGCCACAAAAAGGAACGACTTTCAGTCATTTACCAGCAGTCCTGGCTAACCAAGTTGACTGGATGTTAGCAAATGTCCATCTATAAAAAAGATGGGAAGGAGGATCCAGGCAACTACAGGCCTGTCAGACTGAGCTCAGTGCCAGGGAAGGTCACGGAGCAGATGATCTTGAGTGCCATGACACTGCACATGCAGGACTCCAGGGGATCAGGCCCAGCCAGCCTGGGTTTATCAAAGGCAGGTCCTGCCTGACTAACCTGATCTCCTTCTATGACAGGGTGGTCTGGTTAGTGGATGAGGGAAAAGCTGTGCATGTTGTCTTTAGTAAACCCTTTGACATTGTCTCCCACAGCATTCTCCTGGAGAAGTGGCAGCCCATGGCTTGGACAGGTGCACTGTTTCCTGGGTAACAAAACCTGCCTGGGTAGCCAGGCCCAGAGAATGGTGCTGAATGGTGTCACACCAGCTGGTGGCCAGTCACCATTGGTGTTCCCCAGAGTTCAGTTTTGGGGCCAGTAATCTTTAACCTCTTTATTGATGACCTGGATGAGATCGAGAGCACTCTCAGTCAGCTTGCAGACAACACAAAGTTGGGCAGCAATGTTTATCTGCAGGAGGACAGAGGGATCTGGACAAGCTAGATATATGGGCCAAGGCCAATTGTATGAGGGTAAACCAGGCAAAGGGCTGGGTCCTGCACTTGGGTCACAACAAGTGCTACAGCCTGGAGACAGAGTAGCTGGAAAGCAGCTCAGTGGAAAAGGACCTGGGAGTGCTGGTTGACAGCAGCTGAACATAAGCCAGCAGTATGTCCAGGCGGCCTAGAAGAATACCAATGACATCCTGGCCTGTATGAGAAATAGTGTGGCCAGCAAGAGCAGGGAAGTGATCATCCTCCTGTACTCAGCACTGGTGAGGTCACACCTCGAGCACTGTGTTCAGTTCTGGGCTCCTCAGTACAAGACCCTGAGGTGCTGGAGCAAGTCCAGAGAAGGGCAACAGAGCTGGGGAAGGAACTAGAGCACAAAGCTTATGAGGAGCAGCTGAGGGAGCTGGAGTTGTTTATCTTGGAGAAAGGGAGGCTCAAGAGTAACCTTATCAGTTCTACAATTACCTGAAAGAAAGGGGGGGGGGGCGGGGGAGGTGGCCTCTTCTCCCAGGTAACAAGTGACAGGTCAAGAGGAAAGGGCCTCAAGTTGCACCAGGAGTGGTTTAGGTTGGATATTAGGAAAAAATTCCTCACTGAAAGGGTGCTCAAACATTAGAACAGGCTGCTCAGGGAAGTGTAAATGTGGCACTCAGGAACACAGTTCAGTGGGGGACTGGGCAGTGTTAGGGTTGGACTTGGCCTTAGAGATCTTTTCCAATCTTCGTGATTCTATGTTCACATCTACCCTCAAAGTCTGTAAGTCTGTTTAGATACTTTCACTCCATAGTTCAAGGGCCAAAGTCTCCCGTGAAAAGGTTTTGCATGACTAAGGTTCTCCTTTCAACTTTTATTCTTATTATTTATATTACAAGAATAAGACTGTATCAAGCTGAACACATTACAGGACAGTATTCTAGCCAAGAGATTAAAATCTTAATACAGCAATTAAACAAAGAGTGGAAAGAAAATGGTGATGACATGTATGTCAAGAGACAAAATAACTTGTTCAGAGCCCAGATCAAAAGAGCAACCAGAAAAATAATTGTACAGTCTAAAACTCATATATTTCTGCTACCTTCTGTTCCCAATCTGAAGTCAGGAAAATCTGAAGAAACACAGAACTGTGCAAAGAAATTATGCACACTTTTTCTAATCTGGATCAACCAGTCATACTGGTAATAATAACGTTCTTAAGAAATTTAGAGTAATTGTCTGTCGAGGACAAATACGAACTGCCCTCCCCTGGACAGAACTGGAACACTCAGATATCTCATTAACATGATTTCACACCTATACATACCAGAAAATATAGCACTAGTTTGAGCCCCTGAAAATTCACTAGATAGCATCCAAAATTACAGGTGTCCCTGTGAAACCCAGTGTCAGGGTTCATGCTCTCTCTAGTCTTATCCAACACACTGTCAGCCAAAAGCCATCAGTTCATAGTAATATACCATAATGGCTTTTGAGTTATAAACTTCAAGTAGGTGGTAGACTATCACAGATTCAAGACTGACTGAAGCTTGAAACAGCAACAACACAGCCCCCCAGTACAAGCACCAACCAAATACACTCACTGCTGCCACTTCTAGCAAAACGGAGAGACAAAAGGTTTGGAAAAACCCTGCTACAGAATACTTAGCTTGCCTTTGTCTTCCCTATAGCAGTGTTGTGTAAAACAAATAAGGTGACTATGCAAAGGATGTTCAGAAACATCCTTCAACAAGGCCAAATCCAGCAAGCTGCTGAGTAAGTACCTCCCACAAGGTGCCCAGTGTCCCTGGCTCCTGCTTCAAGTTATATTGCAAAAGCCTTGACACATTCGGACGTGTGGAGGACACCCATTATTTTAGCCACTTGAAAGGAAGCATGATTGATATAAGACACCCACAGGGGCAATAGAAGATGGCTGTAGCCTGCACAGTGACATAGGAAGGTCAGAGGGAGGTAGAGGGACTACACTATGTCAGATTTTAAAAATAAATACCCCCACCCACTACCAGAGCTTTGGAAATGACCTACATATCATTCTGTCAAATAGTTTCTGTGGTAACACAGACCAACACAGTAGTTGTGATGGCAGCCCTGACTGGGACAAGGCAGTGGGAGCATGCAAATGTGCAGCAGAGGTAGCTTCCTTCTCCCCATATACATACCTGGAGCTCACAGCAGCATAGTGTTGTATTTGGGAGCACAATAACAGCTTTCTTTTTGTTACATTTAAAAAATATTAAGCAGCTTTCATCAATTAAGAAGTTTTTAAACACACAAATACCTATTAGGCCCTATTAGTACCATATAGTTCACTAGATGTAAAGAGTGAAAGAAGCATTGCATTCCACTAGTTAGTAAACATACCTAAAGCTAAATTTTTCACTTTGGTTTAAGAGGGTGAGGACGGGTAAATTACAGAAACAATCCTATAATATACATTTTCTGCCTAGAAAACCTAGTTTCAGAGTCAGTATTTCTAGAAATGTAAGTACTGAAACTGCACTTTAGTTGTCAGTAAATTCATTATCACATTAACTAGGTCTAAATTATTAAACCTTAATGATGTAGGTTCTCAAAATGCGTTGGGTTTTATTTTCCCACACAGAATCAATGTTAAACATTAGCAGTATAAATTAAGTAATACTTTACTGTGGCATGCTGCTGCTTTGAATTGAGTTACCCCAGGAAGATGTATATTCATGGCTACAGGCTCTCTTTGGCCTCCTAGCAAGGATGATATAGTTTATTGTAACGAATGAGCAGTCAACCTGTAATGACTTAAATGATGTATACATTTTTGCCAGGGAAAATGTACCAGTGAGGACCTTTCTGCTTAAGGGAATGAGAAGAAAACAGGAGTGTGTACTATAAACATAATTTCCATGAAAGCCTGGGGGAGCATCTCCCTTTACACAGTTTAGAAGCATGGCGCATATCACAAAACATTTTAGGATAGTTAAATTAATAGAATATAGACTCAGGCAAATCTGAGAAGGATATTTTTTAAAAACCAGTATTTTGGCTTTAACCCTGTGCTGCCTTTTTTTTTTTTTTTTTTGTTTAGCCTTCAATCTCAACTGTGCAAAGACAAGTTAGGAGACTATACAATTATTATCTTGATGCAATTTATGGGTCCTTAAAAGAAGAAAATATTTATATTGCTAAGTCATCCTAACTATTGTCACATATTACTGCTGGGCTTCAATTTCTTCTGTTGTTATTTCTTTTACTCACCCAAAGGGCTTAAGAATTGCAGTGAGTAGTTTATCTGATAGTCTAAAGGTTATAGCAGCACACACTTTGCAATGATATTTGAAATAGAGAAAGCAAGGTAAATATACATCTTGTGTTGCTTTTTCAGGATGCCTAAAATCAGACTGAATAGCCATGGATGCCAGCTTGTCACAGTCATCAGTGCCTATCACCAATACACACTAACAGGTTGAGAAGAACAAATTAAAGACTGTGATAATCCAGGCCATTTGCTACAGATCCCTTGACTAAACTGCAATACCCAAAGACTCTCTCACCTCATTCAGAAGTGTAAAATGAATGTTGCATCTGCCCAGATACAGAATCACAGACTACTGAACTGAAAAAAGGTATGTGATAAACCTAGAGGTGACAGACTGCAGTCAGTGTGTCAGAAAGCTGCTTTCTCCTCCACTGTTTGAAACACCAGGAGGCAAAAGAAATATTACCTCTAACTATCATGAATTATAAAAGACAAGTTACAAGAGATAGATGACAAAAACTTTGTCCTGACCCAGTAAATAAAAAGAGAGAAGAAAGGAGGAGACAAACATACTAATGTTAGCAGTGTGGTACAGCCCCATAAGTGGCACGTGCAGACTCAGATGTCTCCTACGTCTGACAGTATCCAAGTGATCCAAGTTTCATATTTTGGTAATAATTACACAATGACTTTTAACAAAATCTTGCTAAGCAAGGCCTTTCAGCACTGAAAAGGCAGCTTATCTCCTACAAACCTGTCAGGGTGAAGAAGAAATAGATACACAGGCCAAGTTCTATCCCCATTCTATTCGAGGACAAGAGCACCAGTGCCAGTCTGCCAGTCGTGGCATAAAGACAATCACACCACTACTGTACGGGCTGGCATACAGTGCTCTTTTTTCCTGCTGGGATTGCATGCATGATGGACCTTTGTATATAACACTGCTATTCCAAACTGCATTCAAGTAGGTCAATGGAAAAGTTGCACCCTAGCCTTGCCAGGAGAGCAAAACACTGTCAACATAATGCAGCAATTTAGGCATTCAAAAGAACTTTGAGTCAAAAAACTCACACACACCACAAAAAGAAAACCCCAGAAACAAAACCAAAAACCAACAAAAAAACCAACCAAAACCTCAGCAAGCTCTGGGAAGGCAAAAGGAAGATAAACTGCATTTTGACCTAGTACCTAAATAATTTTTACTTCCAATGCAAAAACTTGTATTTGCATTCACATATTCTGAAATTAATTACAGGTAGCCAATATTTCACAAATGAGAATCAGTGCCTTTAGTCATTTCACACCTGGCTTCTTTTTTTCAAACCACAGTCAAATTCACAAATGACAGATACTTAGAAGCAGGAATATGAGAGTTAACCGTAGCTATCATCAAAATTAAATAGTAGATAACACAAAAAAACCCCACAGAATGAATCACCAACACAAGTTATTATTTTACTGGAGAGTTCTGCAAAATTTCAGATTCACCTTTTGTTTTCAAAACAAAAGTTTTGTTTTAACTACAGATCCATTTTCACACAATTTACTGGTCTAAAGGCAAGCAGTTCCTAGAAAGTCAACAGTGAAACATAGACTAGTTTCAAAAGTCTGATCCTGCCTACAATAAAAGATTATACTCAAGGGTATCACCAGCTGGCTTCTATTTTGAAAAGTTAGATTGGGTAGGGATGCTGGCTTACGAGAAGAAGGGCATTAACTCACAACACAAAGGTATCCACAAATATCTCGGCATGGTACAGTACAAAGCATTGCCAGTATATATCCAGTATGTCCAGAAACGCTCCTACAGTACTGTCTGCTTATATCTGCACCTTGGCTACAGTATCTCCTAAAAATTACCATGTAATAATTTCAGCTTGAGCTGAGTACTTTCTCATTCACATATCATCAGAAACTTTTTGAGTCTAAGGCTGCTTTCAGTAACATTTGTCCTAAAGAAGTTGGCCTAATGGAATTATGAATCAATCTACTTGTACATTAAAAGGCTTATTCAAAAAGAAAAGAAAATTGTGTAGTGCTTTAAGAGTCTTCTACTAACAACTAATGCATGTTGCACTAAAAACATACTGTTTGAGCTGCAGAAACTATCATAGCAGTAATGGTGGTCAGTACAACACAAAGTAAAACTAAACCTGAATTTCCATTTAAATAGTATGCTTACAGCTGGAATTATTTGTACTTATGTATTTCCTCTTGGGTTTCATTCCTGACACAGGGGATCTTTAGCTCCTGTATACCTTATTGCAGCATTTTTATACAACAGCAATTCAGGTACACACTATAGTTTAGAGAACATTTCTTCCCCATGGGAATGAGTTTTCCACTGCTGTAACTTTAAGGACATAGAGTGCTATTGCCTGAAAAGCAGTAATAAAGCCCTTTCTTGACTCATTTGGTTCAACTTCTCATTGGTTAAACCACAGCTCTCAAGTCTATCTGTTCCACTTGTTTAGTAAACCTACAAAATGCTGCAAATTGCTTCCCTGCTCTTTCTATCTGAGTACTGCTTAGAGAACTGCAGAAACAGGTTTGCTTCCAGTTTCATATTAAAACTGTTCCATCAGTGCCAGCACCAAGACTAGTAACAGCAGAATTAGGCTGGGCATCTCCTGAGTGTTTTTAGGCACCGTGGCAACATAACAACAGTGGGCCTGAGTTTGAAGGTATAATGTTACTATCTATTTACACAACCTCTAATAAACAACAGCTCTGAGCTTCCTGTACAAAGGAAGTTAACCTAAAAAATTAAAAAGTGGTTTAATTTATCTGTAAAGAACTCCAAAGCCTCCAAAGGTTGTCATGATGACATCAGCATCTGGACAGAGAATGCACATGTGCACCACAGAGAGGGATGAATTCAGAGCAGCAAAAACTAAACACACCAGATGTTAGGCCATCAAGCTGTGACATTGTCATCATCCCCATACCACATATTCCAGAGAAGTTAAACAATTCACACATAAGAGTATTCTTTACTTCTGTAATGGCCATCATTCAGGATCTCCAGCATACAGCCAGGATCCTGTTATATACAAACCAAACCAGAGAGTGAATTGACGCCAGCCAATTGAGAGGGAACCTTATCAAGTTATAACAGTTGAAGGGAGTGCCAAACAGTATGACGAGAAGCAACGGGCAGAAACTGATGCACAGGAAGTTCCACTTGAACATGAGGGAGTTCTTCACTGCTGTGGAGTCTCCCTCACTGGAGATATTCAAGAACCATCTGGATGCAATCCTGTGCAATGTGTTCAAGGACGCCGTCGCTTGAATAGGGAAGTTGGACCAGATGACCCACTGTGTTCATTCCAACTTTAACCATTCTGTGATTTAGTGACCACATTAAAGTCAACACACATTTTAGAAAACAGGAGGTTCAGAAAGAGATACTCCAGAAGCATGAAGAAAACTACAGTAAGAGGCTACAGTCACAGCGCACTGACCAGCCTGCCAGTGGGCATCCCAGAGAACTAGATACTAAGAAGACAATGAAATGTCTGAGACACTGGAAAGTGTTGCATTTGGCTGTCTCAGTTCTAACACTGCTAACTCTGAATGAATTCATTGTACACATGGAAGCTGAAATACTGCAGTGCAGTCGTAAGTGAGAGCAGTATAACACCCAAGCATACAAAAGGTCCCAGAGCCAAACATGGGGAGATTTAGATAGCTGAGCATTTCAGACTAGGAAACATAAATGACATTATGCGCCAGATGAACAGACATGGGAATGCAAAACCCCCAAACCTGTTTGTCATTGCATCATTATACTACACTGTATTTCATTGTTCCAACTTTCAACTGTCCAAGACCAGTCACTTACAGAAATTATGTTATGAAATTGAACATTTCATCCTTATGTAAAATGAGAAAGTTTAATGTTTGGTGCAACTCCCTCTGTCTGCCTTTTTTTTAACAGACATTTCATTACGTGCCTAGAGGATAAATTCCAGATCTTCACATAAGATGGAGAAAGTATAAACCTATTAACGTAGTCATAATCAGGTCCTACTTTGAACCTCACCATTACATGCAAGGTGCAGTGCTAAACTGTAGCAGGTTTTTTTAGGTTACTCCCAGCCAAGCAGAATTTCTTTAGGGACCTCTTCAAAGATTGGTTCTTCTGAACACAAAATGAAATTATCTTGTATGTTTTGGCTACTCACAGCAGCACCTTTACATTATGTATGGTTGTTGATTGCTTTTAGTGTGAGGAAATTGCAGAGCACACTATTAGGGATTTTCACTTTATGTGAAGGATGGGAATTTATTGCTGGTTTTATGCTAACACATTGGTGATCTGAGTATTTATAACATATTGTTGCATTTGTTATTAATGGAGTAGTGTACTGGGGAGGGATTAAGAATCAATAAACATCTGCATTTATAGTATTCAAAATCAAGATAGAACATACACAGTCTACAGGGTTTACTTGGGGAGATGTGTTTCCCGAGCAATTTCTTTGTTCTGACTTGGGCAGGAAGCAGAGCATGTGTGTGGATAACTGGTATTATTGAAGTGTTATGGTGAAAATAAAAGAAATTTAGAACCAATATATTCTACAGGTTAAAAATGCTAAAACTGGAAGTTCTGTCTTACATCATTTATATGCTATGGGGCAATTTTTAAGAGCATTTGACTGCCTAAAGATGGTACACCGTAGGATTCCCAAAAGAGTCTCCGTCTCAACCACCCTCAGCTTCTCTCTGCTCACAAAGTAAAAGTAGCTACACCACAGACTTAAGCCACAAATAGTTTGACAAGCTCTGAGAGGCAATAACATTTCAAGCAGGTCTAACATCATGAGGTGAGTGAGCAATTGGATCACAGGTCGAGCACAGAGGGTAATAGTGAATGGGGTAACATCAGACAGAGTGATTGGGCACTGGAACAGGCTCCCCAGAGAAGTGGTCACAGTACCAAGGCTGACAGAGTTCAAGAGGCATTTGAATGATACTCTCAGGCACATGGTGTGACTCTTGGGGATGGTTCTGTGCAGGGTCAGGATTTGGACTCGATTCTTGTGGGTCTCTTCCAACTTGGCATATTCTGTGATTCTGTGAATATAAGTCCTCAGTGGGTGCAGAACATAATTCCCAGGCAGCCCACATAGGATGCATAGCTATGGGGTTGTTTTAAGTGGAGACAAGGATGTATGAACACACTGCTTTGACTAGCTCTGAATTTTCCCAATTTCCACACCAAACTTCCCTTTTATTACCCACAGGGATCTTCTTATATCTGTATTCCACCTATTCTGATAAGCCCAGATTTGGCCTCTCTTGAGGCTTGTGTGTCCCAGGAACTCCACACCACCAACACTTCAGAGACCCCTGCCTGCACTTCCTGTTGGGTTGTCCATCCTAGAGTTTCCTACCAAACTACCACACATTCCTCCTGCACGCAAGGCAAAGCAGCCACAAGACAGCAAGATTTATTCCATGCTTTTTGCAGGTTTCCAACTCCTGTTGGGAGAGCAGCTCAACAAACCTGAGCAACATACAAGTGGCAGAATCTGCCAAAGGACTGTTCACAAATTCACACACCAGCAGCCACCAGGGAGAATGAGGGATTTTCACATATTCTGCCTAAAGGCATTTTGATGCATGAAAGGTGGGTAGGCAGGGAAGAGAGTTAAGAAAAGGTGTATCAGTCTATCTCTACCCAAGTCATAAAGTAGACTGCTGCAATGCCCTTGCAGTGATGTCTGACTCCTCCATCATGCCCCAACTCCTTACTCTTCACAAAAGCGTATTTCCATATTCAGCCCCTCCATTTCTCTAATCCCTTGCAAAACACACTTTCAAAATCCCCTACCCCTCTTCACTCTCTCTACCCATCCTGCAGTACTTTAGTCTTCTAAGCTCTATTTCTAAAAGAGGTATATGAACATATTTTATTTCCAGACGCAGAAACCATTTTTAACCTCATACACCTGCTGGAATAAACCTTGCCTAAGGACTTCAGTTAATCTGAGGGAACTGGTGATGCAAATAGTAAAATTATTTACTGAAAACTAGCAAAAGGAGAAGCAAATAATACCAAGAAAGCACACTTGTTCCTAACTGGCTATACAGATCCTAACTTATGTAGTTTTAGCTGCTAATGTATTGGTAGAAGTCAACACTTCTGGACCTGAAAACCTGGAACATTGCTATATCACAATAATCAGAGAACCAACATTTCAGTCTCTTTGGTTAGAGAAATTTGTATTTGGGGGTGTGGCAGCAAGACAATTTCTTGAGTGACATTTCCCTTACTGCCATTTTTTTGGCACAGAGATGTACCACTTCCTGCAGGTGCCAGATTGGTCTCAAGCATTTGTGGACGGAAACGCTGCACTATCAAGATAAATTTCAAAAGATGAATGAGAATCTGCACTTCAATATAATTTATATGCAATAATTCATGTTATTTATACACTCTGAAGGCTCTGCAAGCCAAAACATCACCATTTTGTCTATTTTCCCAATGTATAAATAAGACATAGGATTGTAGAGAAATTATATTGGAGAGGAAAGGCTCATTTATCTTTTTTAATTTACTTGCATACCCTTTACAATAGGAAAAATAACACCATCCACAATTTACACAGAAATACAATCAGTCAAATGAAAGGCTCTATATAAAGTGTTACAGTAACATGTTCAAATTAGGTAAATTCAGCCTTTTTCAGATTCATTAATCCCCACTATAAACTAAACCCAGTTTTAACTATCCTATTTAGAAAGCACGATGCAAAGGCAGGTCAGCTGAGCTGAAAAGTAAGAACAATTCTTGCAAGGAAGGTCAAATATTTCTTTCACTTACACCAAGATAACAGTCATGAGTAGAAAGTTATTGTTCTAGCTTTGCACAGATCAAAGTGACAGTAAAATCTGCTCTAAGGAAAGAAAACACTTGCTCAAGCTTTAACAATCTCTAATGACTTTAGCAAATATAAACTGAAATACCATTCCTAACTCCGTAGGTCATCTCCACTATGTGGAATTAACTCCTGCTCAAAAAAGAACCTACATAATACACTTATTTATTACCAGTAATTACAAATTCACTCACTGTAAGACAACAAATTAGAATTCACATCTTTTAGCTACAGCATTTGGAAGAAAATATTCTGAAAACACTTTCAGAGTCTTTTCAATATCAACTTAAATTTTTCTTTAAAATAATAAATCCAGTGGTGGAAAGTCAGATTCCTCGGTCCTCCTCATAAACACTGTTACTTTTTACACAACCTAGTCTTTTAATGCATCACCCAACTGTGGTTTCTGTTTCATGTCCTGGGCAAATCCACAGTTTTAATGACTCAGGAAGGGTTACAGCTTTCATAACTAAGAATCCATATCCAAACCTATCCTACAGCTATTCCTCCTTCTTCTTTTGGGCTGTCTCTTGTGGATGAAACAGAAACTGCTCTCAAATTCATAGTGAAACATCTTCTGAAGGCTTCCACGTCTCTTTTTCAGTATAAAAAAAGCAGCTAGTATATCTTGTAGGAGAGTTCAGACTCCATGACAAAACCACCGTAACGCACATGCTGTCAGAAAACCTTATCCAAAGCCACTGAGCTTAAAGAAGACATTTTGGTTCAGATATCAACAACTAAGTCAAAAGTTATGCTTCATTCTCCCCTAATTGCTCTCTTTTCGAACATTTTTTATCCTCTGATTAGCCTCTGATAACACGTTTTAACCTTTTTAACCTCTGAACTTAATGCATTTTTAATGCAGAAACAGCACTGGGATTTCTTACTTTCATAAGAGATGTGCCAAGGTATCTGAAATTGAAAAAATACACAAAATCCCACATGAAAATGATAGGGTTTAGATGATTTTTCTCTTTACAAGTTAGAAAAGGAGAAACCACTCTGGTGAAAGAACTAAATCAAGGAACACCATAGTCCTTCCCAACCAGGATTCTCTTTGTTATTTTCACTATAGAGACATACTGAACTTTTTCGCAAAGCAAAGAATCAGAGAAGGATAAATCAAAACAACTCAAAATTCCCTTAGATAGTCTGGAAAATCCCTTTTTTAACAGATCCAGTTTTGAAGGAATCAAAACTAAAATCTAGGTTTCATGTTTCTCCAGTCACAAATACAATTGCTGGTTATACTTTCTTCCTTCCATATGATGCAATCCTTTAGATACCAGTTCTGGCCTGGTTAAAACCAGTACGGGGTGCTAAAACTTCTGCTGCAAACTGCACAAATAAATACACCATGTTTAAGTGCACTGTGGGATGAATGCTTTATAGATCCAGAAACATTTTTCATCTGCTCAGTTTGCAGCACATGCCTGCTTAAGGCCTTCTGGCAACATCACATGTAGCCACAGTCAGGGAGTTCCCAATCTACCAGCCTACTCCTGTATCTGTTTTCCTGCAGATGCTATAAGCTTTCTTTTCTCAATGCACATTCCTACTACCAAACAGCAGAGCCAAAGCTTGATAAAATGTCAACAGAAGATAAAACATTTCTTAACATCTAAACAACCAGAAACAAATGT
>JAYRBT010000178.1:13942799-13994122 GCA_036023395.1 Myiotriccus ornatus
AAAAAAAGTAAAAATAATGCACCTGAAGCAGCTTAAAAGTGGTGACCTGTGTCACATGTTGCTGTTTCTCCTCTTGGACTGGTTGTTTCCTAACCCAGCCGTGTCAGAACCAGCTCTGTAAATCACTGCAGCAGCAAATGCACAGTCCCAGGCACGCACAGCCACTAGCCATGTCCTCTCTCAGCTGACTGGCCATAGGAAACCATATAAGAAGTTTTAAAACCCAGAAAACAAACATGGAGATAGCCGTTCAATGGTGGGGAACTATGGTACTTTGTTCTTTAAAGATTTATAAAATGAGACACCAAGCTTAGAGGCTTATGGGAAACATCTTAACGCCATAAAAAAATGAGCTGCTGTCTCCAGTAGCTACTATGAGGCCACACCACACTATCAGGTTCTGCTGGGAATATTCAAGCACTAAAACTTCTTATCAGTCCTAATGAGTCATAAGGAGAAGAGGACAAAATAGGTCACACAGGAAAATCAGCTTTACAGATATCACCAGAGAAGATTTTGACTCAAATACGTGAGCTAGGGAAAAAATAAAAGGCCCAACTTCCATTCATGAGTGCTGTCCTTTCAAGGGTGAAAGAGGGCAGGTAACTGCCAGCAGACAGTAAGGAAATTCTCCTTGGTACTAATGTGCTATCCAGTTTCCTAGCTAGAGCCCATTCAAGCCATGTACCACGAAAATAGCTACTTCCTCCCACCCTGAACCAGCAAGCGCTTCATTGCACTAGGTATTAACTTAAGCAATGAAATTTAAAAAGAAACTGCTTCTTTGGGTGCTCACAGACACAGATCAGGCAACCTCTTGAACATATCTTTCTAATACACGTCAAGACTGCAGCACATTGTCTCAACACTCCAAACAGGAATCTGTGGAATGGGACAGCCACAGCTCCTGCCACCACTCAGATGTCCAAACAAACTGGACAGGACACTCCAGGTAGAGGATTACAGGACAGATAGGATTGGTTAGGAACAGAGATGAAAGGAAGGGAAGTCCTTTTTTAGCAAGATGAACACATAGGATAGCTTTTGCACAGATATGTCAGGAAAAATGAGCACACCAGAAATGTAAAGGTCATACTGACACTTACATTGACTGTTTTGTCCTAACTATTCTTTTTTAAATTTGGGAAGAGCGTGGTGGTAGGGATTTTTTTGTCTGTTTAATCTTACACATACCCATGAGAGAGATGATGTAGCTCCTCTTAGAAATACATGATTGGCAGCCCTGTCACAAACTCTTTCTATAGTTTTGCAATAGCTATGAAAAGATTACTGCCTGCATTTCAGTTAGGGAGCTGAAAGCAGCAGAAGGCAAGACTTCAATCCAGCAAAACCATCACTTTTTTATTGTAGGGACTTCTAGTGTGGGAACAGTAGGAGTTTACAGTCAGTATTGACTATTCCTTTAAGTGCTAACATTTAGATAACTTTGTACTTATAAGATAATACATGCTGAATTGAATCAGTTACTTCTTGTCACTCTACTTCAGTCACCCACACATGCCTTTGCCTCTAATTTCCAAGCCTGGGAAAAAGGCTACAGGCCTAGAATGGAGACAGGAGTCCTTTCTCTGGAACTGAGCATGCACAGCTGAGCACTCACCACGGTCACTGCACTGTCACAATCTCTGGATGCAGTTACAAGACAGGTATGTGTGTGAAAAGCTAGACTTGAACTAATCTAAGAACAGACTTGTTTTAGCAGCATGGAGGCTGATTCACTCTGCTTTGCAAGCAGGTTTCACATCCAATGCCAGGCTTGGCACTGCTGTGGTCAGATTACAAACATTTCAGCTGGCGGTTTTGAAACTAGTTAATGCAAACTCTTCATCAGCAGCTCTCAGACAGTCCTCCTTCTCCAGCAACCACCTCACACCCCATCACTTTGACAAGTACTTCACCACAGAGAGGGGACATTGCCCAGGAGCTACTGGGAGCACACTGAAGGAATGCGCTAATGAAATGACAGCTCAGTCCATAGGGTGTAAGATGAAGATCCACTGAGCCAGCTTTACCCAGCAAATGTGCAGACAGAGCAGACAGCAGAGATGATGCTTCCAGCAGCCTATGACACCTCTGCAGGGTACATTCTGGCAATCCCAGGTTCTCATCATCCCTGCTCCCTGTGCAGTCAGCTCTTTCTCAGGCTAGAGCATCCCCAGCACCACAACAGTCTTGCCTGCCGTCCTCCAAAACACTGGCACTGCCAATCCCCACCACTCCTTCCTCCCTTCCAAAATACAACCCACCTCCAGCCCTCCCTTTGAGGATGCTTTCATTTGATTATAAAATCTTTCGGGCAAAGATGATCTTTTATTATGTGTTGGGGCAGTGCCCAGAAAAATGGGGCTCTGATCTCGAGGCACTACAATAACATAAATAACAATAATTCACTACCACTTGCCTTCTGTAACTCCAGGAGTTTTCACTAGGAGATGGCAAGTCATGCTAACATGCCTTTCTATAGCACAGAAATAAATCATTTTTGCACATTCCAGTATTTTGGGGAGAAGGAGGAAACAGAGAGAGAAAATGCAAAATGAATCTAAACCACATTTGATTCTTTAAATTTATAATAAATCTAAATGATTTACCAGAACATAAAATTCTCACATGCAGAGTCAAGGACAATATTCTATTCATGTGCAAGAGTCAGTTATTCATTTATAATTAGATAAAATGAACTGCAATTTTTAAAGAAAAAATTTGCATGTGGCAACAGTAATGTATTACAGAAGGGTGGCACTTTGTTACATCCATTTGTTAGTCAGGACACTGGAGCTGCAATTTAATAGACAAGAAATAAGTACAGTAGAGGAAGGGAAAAAATTAAATTCCGCGTGATCAGCAAGGTTTCGAACAATCGCTAGCCAACTGAAGTGGGTGCCATATCTATAAGTCATTTTGTTTTATAGGCCATTAGGATCTCCTGAGAGAGGCTGCATGGAGACCGCTGCTTTTTGTTGAAATTAAAATGTCAGAGAAAAAGAAATAGAACAAAACAGGGAATCTGCAATTAATTACAAGGCCATAAAAATTCAATAATCAGGAGGCAGTGCTGCTGTAGGCACAGCGGTATCTGATTCAGGCTAACAGGAATGGAATACATTAATCTTTTCAAATTAGTTTTTTAATCTGACGGGGATATATAGTGACGTGTTCTTTTACTGTTTGAGCAGAGCTGCTGTCTAATATATAATGCTGAGTGTCTGGAATTAGGACATCTATAGCCATTTTGTGACTACAACATTTTCACGGCATTTATTCAACCCTATCTGTACACCTGTCCTACAGTAATCGGGCAAAACACGTTCAGAGTTCATATCCTAGATTCTGCTTATGAAAGAGAATTAAAATGCTGGGATTAAGACAAAATAGCGTGCCCCCAAACAAGCCTGGCATAAGGCTGCTTAAAATGACAGTCTGCTCTTCAGGACATAGCACTAGGCTTTGAAACTGGTTTCCCAGTCCTTGTCTACATTGAGTTCTCCCTTTTTTTTTTTTCCTCCAAAGGTGAAAAGGTGACCTGCAAAAAGACTGTGTTTCCATGTTTTACATCCTTCAGTCCCATAGAGTGAAGCCCAAAAAGTTTCAGAGATTAGACAACTTTCTTACTTTTCCCCTTAAATATTCATGACATCTCTCAGATCTATTCTTCTCCTGGTGAATGCTTCACCACTCTTCCTGGTATCCCTTTTAAGGAGCTGTAAAAGCACACTACAGAGTCTCACATGCTACTTAAACACTCCAGAGATGGATGACTGTTTACTTGACACCAGTTATCAAAAGCATGTGTTCAGCCTCAGAGTTAGAGGGATATACAAAGATTATTTGACACTGTTCTTCTTACAAACAAATCTTTTCCTATCCTTGGCTAGGCTTTACCCACTAATCCTACTGAAATTACATTATTTTGGAGACTAAGACTTTCCTATTGAACAAAAATCCAAGAGTCAGGCCCCTCTTTCTCCACCTGCCCAAATATCTCTTTCTTTTTAAAATTATGTAAAAGACCATGAAAGACTACTTTTACACCGTATATCATATGATACACTGGAAAAAATGCACACAAATCCTTTTGTAATGCTGCCCAATTGCAAACAACAAAATTATTATCAAAGACTACTGACTCAAAACTTTCCTGTAGATGGCTAAAATCATTCCCATCCTGGTTTTCCTGGGTGCACTAGTCACACTCATTTTTCTCCATCTGAGGCTTCAGTCCCTGTAAGCACACATCCCAAGAAAAAGTAAGTTCCCTAGGTGAACACTGAATGTCTAAGCTCATGTTGAATTAAGACTTTACACCTTTGGCTAATTCCATTTTTAGTTTACAGATATTATTTTTTTCCAATCAAATTCCAGTGCACTCACTTGAAAAGCCATTTTTCAATTCTTTACAAGTTCCTTGATGTAAAGTAACATCATTTATGCATTCATTGCTTTTTCCTTCAAGGCAGAATAAATGGGCATGGATGCATTCTTCTCGTGGATCCTTCAAAAGGATAAATAATATGTTCATGTAGGGGTAGATGAAATAAAGGAAGAGGAAGTGAGAGAACAAGTAGGCAAGACCTAATACTTCGAGATAGGCTTTGCAGGTCTAAAAAAATAGTAGCTCCATTTAGAAAACATATTCCGAGCATGGGAATGGGTACAAAAAGCTTCCTGCAACAGGCATTCATCATTTTTTATACATCGCTTTTCTTTTAAATCATGATGACTGCAGAACTTTTACCTTCTGCAGTTAGTTTATCTAACACACTTTTTCTACAAGTGTATCCCTCATATGTATGCCCATGAGCACATCCACACTCAATGACAACAGAGGGTACAAACTTACCTCCACTGAGGTCATCAACTATAATCATAACTGTGGCAAGAATCTCCCCCTAGGTCTCCATAACTAATTCATCTGTCCTGTCTACTACCCCTTGCTATTTGAAAACTGAACACACTTTAGCAGTTTTGACCCAAGATAACTACATTCTCTCATCATATCAAATTCTTCTCATCAGAATGGGTTCCTAGATGTAGTTTTCTGACTACACAAGCCATGTGTTGTGATAACATACCCTTGACTGTTTGAACACAGCACCCATTCCATGTAACATCATGTTAGTCCACAACAACTTGGATGGAGAGCACTGTACACGACAGAAATTTCACAGGGAATTCGGGTAGATGTATTTCCTGAGTTGTACTACAGCCACCACACTGTGGTGCTCACCTCTCCTATGCTTATGCTGCCTTACAGCAGGCACTGTGTAACGAACAGGCCAGGAAGAATGAACTCTCATGCTCACATCCTAAATGTGGCCTCACCAGGTAAGAGGTTGAAACCAGAGCTAGAAAAATTGGCTTAAAACCAATACATTAAAACATTTCCCTGCTTGTAAGGCGTAATGACTGTATTGAACAGAATATTACTTCCATAAACATTAATGGCTCAAAATTATTTGTAGTATCATTGTTGCAAGTTGCCCACAAGTGTTGAATACTCAGGACAAGCTAGGTCTCCCCACTCATTCATTTTAATTTTCAGTCCTAAATAGACAAGCATAAGCCCTTTGAGTGACACCAAAAAAGTAATTTTGTCAAATATAAAATGCTTCCAAATATAATACTACTGCTTTTTCAGTAAAAAACAAAGCATGCTCAGAGTTATCATGGAAGGGGCCTCACCAGGTCCCATTGAAGAAATCTCAACCTATTGCATAATTGTCCAGCTCTGCTTGACACAGCATGACTTTGTCTACACTACACACTGACAGTTTTGAACGCTGTTTCACAGCTGTGCAGCATTATTTAGAGTCCAATATTAGCAGCACTGAAAGTCAGGTCAATGGCATTTAAACAGCAGATACCTAGCCCTAAAGTGAACAAAACCTGCGAGAAAGCGGCTGTAAGCTGTGCCAGTATCCTTACACCTCTGCTGCTACTGAAGTTGTACAAGTGATAGTGACCAGGAGAATGTTTTAAAAGGACCTCTAGCTTATACACAGCACCCACAAGGAAGTGTAGAATGGTTTCCTTTGCTCCTTTTTTTTTTTCTGCTTTCCAGATTCTGAGGATAAACAGATGTCCCTTGAAACACATCCTATTGGCAAGAGACAGCAGACTTAAATTCATTTAGGACAATGACACATTCCAATGTAAATATTCATTGTGACTTATGGGGAAATCAAACAAGCAGCTCTGATTAGCAACAACAGACACGAACAGCCAATATGTACAACTCACAGGGGATATTAAACATACACCACTGTTTCTTGCAGTCCCTTTAACAGAAAAGTAACACATCCTAAAATCTGCCGAAAAGGGGGAAAATACTTTGTAGTTACCTTGCATTCTGTTCAGCTGAGGAAAAAAAACCCTGCTATATCCGTAAGACTTACTATACCTATATACAGATGGTAACCTGAGCCATCTGTTTACATCAGAAGAAAAACCTATGAGTTTGGAAGTCTACACAGTCTTTCAGTTGTAAGACACATTCCTGGTGTTGTCAAGATTATTTTTTTTATTTACACAAGAGCCTTCAAATTGATGTATATGTTCATAATAAGATAACAAAATAAAATATAAAAATAGAATATTATAACAAGTTGATAAGATATAAGATATTGAAATTATACTTAACCACCCTGGAGGCCTTCTACAAGATGACTATATCAGTAGATGCAGGAAGAGCAGTGGATTTTGTTTCTTCACTTTTGTAAGGTTTCTGACACGGTGTGCCAGAATATCATCATAGACAAACTGAAGAGGGGCTAGATAAACTGACAGTGAGGTAGACTGAAATCTGGCTGAACTGTCAGGCTCAAAGGGTTGTGACCAGCACACGAAATCCAGATGGAGACCAGTCACCGATGGTGTAACCTCAGAGGTCAGCACTGGCATCAGTACTTGATGACAGGACAGAATGTACCCTCAGCAGGTTTTCAGATGATAAACTGGCAGGAGAGTTGACACGTGAGATCATCATGCTGCCACTGAGAGGTACCTTAACAAGCTGAAGAAATTGGTCAGCAAGAACCATATCAAGTTCAACAGAGGGACATGGAAAGTCCTGCACTTGGAGAAGCATAATCCCATGCACTGTCATGACCTGGGGGTCAACTGGCTACAAAGCAGCTTAATCAAAATGGACACCTAGGTTGCCCAGTTGTCAGACAATATATTGACCATGAACCAGAAACAGGCCCTTGTGGCAAAGAAGGTCAGCAGCATCCTGGTGCTGTGTTAGGAAGGCAGTTATCAGCAAGTCAAGGGAGATTATTATTCCCCTATACTTAACACTGGTGAAACAGCTGGAGTGCTGCTAAGCTCCTCAGTAGGAGTGGGGCAAGGTGGAAGGAACAGACATTAAAAGACTAGACCAAGTCCAGCAAATGGTCACACAGATGATCACAGAACTGGAGCACTTGTTATACAAGGAAAAGTTGAGAGAGCTGGGGCTGTTCAGCCTTGAGAAGGAGAACGCTCACAGGGATCTTATCAACATATATAAACACATGATAGAAGCAAGTAAAGATGACAGCCAGGCTCTGTAGCATTCAGTGAAAGGACAAGAGATAGCAGGCACAAACTGAAGTACTGCATGTTCCATTTAACCATCTAAGGGAAAAAAAAACCCACCTTTTCACTGTAAGGTTGATTAAACACTGGGAAAGGCTGAGTAAAGAGGTTTTGAACTCTTCATCCTTGGAGTTACACTAAACCTGACTGGACTGCTCATGACTGAGCAGCCTGCTGTGGCTGGCCATGGTTTGAGCAGGGTCCTTTCTAACCTCAACTACTTTGGTTTCTGTGAATAATTCAGTATATATGTATGTATTATAACGATGACTATTTGCACTATGATATCCAATACAGG
The DNA here is from genome assembly GCA_036023395.1 of Myiotriccus ornatus. NCBI lineage: Eukaryota > Metazoa > Chordata > Aves > Passeriformes > Tyrannidae > Myiotriccus > Myiotriccus ornatus. The sequence goes on from JAYRBT010000178.1 coordinate 13,950,697, forward strand.
GCCCAGACATAAATGCAAGATGAACATTAATATGTATAGTTGCGGGCTGGGGAGGGGAAAACAGGGGAAAAAATAAGAGTCTCTTTCAAGACATCGCTCAGCTTCTCTTCAGAAAATTATACATTTAATAAATCACTCCTCTGCTCTGATAGTCTCACAGGAGCATGAACAGGCAACAAATTATCTTTCCTCAGCATCCTTTAGAGTATGAAGACATATACTTTAGCCTCCAGTCTATTAACAATATGGATTCAATTTCAGCATTCCCCAGACAATCAGAAACCTAGAAACTGCATTGCATATTCTAGACAGGTATTGTACTGCAGCAAAAAGCAGCCCATTTTCACCATATGCCTACCTCTGTGTAATGCCTCCTACATAAGTACTCACTTTTACGTAATAGTACCAAAAACATGTATGCTTTTAATATACATAGTCTCACTCATTTGAAGTGTCATCATTTAATTCTTTCAGTAGGCAAACAGCAGAACAAAGAGTGGCTGAGAATGAAAGCTAAGCAGGCCCTGGAAGTTGTGTTTTGCATATCAGTGAAAACAGAATCCAGACGAGCTGGGATAAGAGAAAATAGTCAGAAAAAGAGAAAAACTGAAAGAAATCCATCTCACATGAATAACACAAGAAGGCAAACTGTACACACTACATGAAAACACACTCTATAACCCTGGATTTCCCAAAGTGCTGATGTTCTGGCCATTCAAATTCAGTCTGCAGAACTGAGAAACCTCAAAATCCCCTGACTAGAGAGCAGGGCACGTGAGAAAATGCAAACCAAAAAAACCAACAGGACAAAAGTTGAGCAAAAAATAACCAACTATAGGCACTGAATGAGAAACAGAGATAGGGAAGCTCAGGCCCACAAGAAATGCTGGATTGACAGGAGAATGGAAGGAAAAGGAATTAAAAGCAAGTGTTCAAATAGCTGAATGGCTCTTAGATTCAATTAGAAGTCAGCTTGGCCAAAAAGTCAACCATTAGGTGTCATTTTGACACTGTTCAAATCCAGAAACCTTGTAAAAAACTTTAGCTTCAACCTACTGAAAATTAATTTAAAATCCAACCCGTGTTTTGGCATGTCATATTGACACAGCATGCTCTGTCTATCTGTTTTACTCTCACTTGAGCAGTTGCAACACCAACCTTTCAACAATACACCAAAATAACAGATGGCATGAGAAAAGGAAGCCAAAAATACAGCATGGGACCTTACTCTGACTAGCTCATAGTGTCAAGAGATGGAGTAGTATAAGTACATCATTTATGAAAAAAATATTGAATTGTGTGAGCCAGGAGACTTGATGATTTAGTAGAAAGCTTGCAAATAATCCATTGTCCTTTGAGTCCTTTCTAGGCTACCACTAAGTCTTTAGATTCTTAAGACACGATGGCTGTCATTCTCCACTCCCACCACTTCTTAATCTTGATGTGCAACACCCTCCAGAAAGCTGCCAAGATTTGCACCAATCTCTGCAATAGTATTGTTTGCCCAGAACTGCCATTGATAAAATATTCCCAAATGCAAAGAACTGACAATTATGCGGGCAGAGTGGAAGCTCTGATTCCTAGTCTTCTGCTTAGATGCATCTGTGGTTTAGCTGGTAGAGCTTGAAAAGAATGTGAATTAAAAGATAGAAATGCTTTAAATTAAAATTTTATGCTAGAAACTGAACAAGTCCCCTGAATACATCATTATTTAGCCATTTATGCCACATCTAACAAACAAACAAATATAAATCCCTTGTGCATATCATAGCCTCTCTCTTTTGGCTCCAGTAGTAATACAGAGAAGATGCTTCAACTCTGCTGCTGTAGATCAAAACCCCACCATTCCTGTGCAGCATGACTTGATGCTCTAGCTACTAGAACTGCAGAAAAAAATCTCATTGGATTTCATATGACACAGAATAATAACTCGACACTCCAACCACAACATACATATTTCCTAAAGGGCAACACAGCATTCAGAAAGATTAATTTGAATTATTTAGAATACAAAGAGGTAGAAAGGATGTGGGCAGCGTTTCTCAGTCTTCTCAGACTGGTGAACCTCCCTTGTGAAGTAGACTAAAACATGAAGATTGCTCTACTATTGGAGTTAAGACAAAAAACACTGTTAGAGTTACAGCCCTAAAAACACTACTAGAGATGCAAAATTTATCTGTACATTTCAAGAAGCTGACAGAATATTTGACCTTTAGAAGTAATGAAGTTTTCTTTGTACTAAGCTGAAAACAAATTTTCAATGCTTTGTGAACTTCAAACATCTTTTGAAATCTACTACTTCTCACTAATAATAGCAAATTGCCAACTGAGAGACAGCATGCTTTGATATAACACCTCTGAGAATCAAGGAAACTGGGTTCAATTCTCAGTGTAGCCACACATTGCAGCCTTGGATCCAGGAAAATCACTTAGCATACTTGCACTTCAATTCTTCATCCTGAAAAGGAATACAATATTTTACTTTGCTGCCTGTGGCAAACAGTGGGACATCCATCGACAGCACAGCCATTTTTAGACCAACATGAGTCATGTATGTATTTAGATACAAGAGTGAAAACCATTGACAACATGGATATTTCTGTAGGATATTCACACTGGGATTCAATTTATGCCTAGATTTTGCATTTATTAATTGTCAATATTTATGCCATTGAATTCCACTGGCAGAAATGGTCAGAGAAAGTTTCCCACATAATTCACTGCTGAAGTTCTTTCAGTACCCATAGGAGTTCACAAGCTGTATGCTCCTCTAGTCTGACTCCTTTTCCATTTCTGATCCAGGAGCCAAATATGCATTATTAAAGCAAATGTTTGATTAAAAAATAAACTATGAGGAAATGGCAAAGATCTGCATATATAGATTACAAATACACGGAGATGAATCCACATCAAGTCAGTCATTACAATTAATTTTCACTGTTTCCCACTGCATCTGTATGACGGTCACCACTGAGATAATTTGATGCCTCTGATATAAATACAGCTCACCTGCACCCCTATGTTAGCATCAGAGTGCCTCATTAATGGAATACTGATAAATTGGAGGGAGATCAAGTATGAGCTACAGAAATAATTAATAGACTAGAGAGACTGATTTATAGGGAATATTAAGACTCCAAAAAAAAAGTAACTTGGTTTACTGAAGATTAAGGGGACAGACACATATGCACGTGAACGTGATTAGGGTCTACAAGTATCTGAAGGATATAAGCATTAGTAAGGCAGAAGAATTATTTAGTTCAGTAAAATGCAGTGTAACAAAGAGATGAAACTAACAGCAACCATCTAGCACAAGCATCAGGGAGAAGCTTTCAGAGTGAGAACTGACTGGCTGCTGGAAAGCCATGGGAGATGCAACTCTTGGTAACTCACAGAGCAAAGAGAAGGCTGGGCTCAGAAAAGGCTCCATGCCACAGCAGGATATACAGCACTCTGCTTAGTTGTTTTGGTCTACACTAGACAAGCTCAAAGCCTCAACATGAGCACTCAAAGCCACTGTTATAAGAATGCTACAGGGCTTTATTTTTTGCCCAGTCACTCCTACATTATTCCTCTGTAAGTTACCCATGGAGAAGCAAGCCTCATCATGTGAGGTGTTTAGAAACAGACTGGACAAGCATTAGAAGCTGTACTGCAGGGGACTGGCCCCTGGGGACAGATTAGATGACCTCATACTTTTTTTTTTCTTCTCTCTAATTTATGCAGTCTGATGAATACTCATCTCTTATTGAAGGTTCATCAAGGGTGCAATGATTGCAATAAACATGATTTGATACAACAGTTTTCTTCCAAATTAGATGGCTAATACAGTCTTTGTCTCGTTCCTGCCTTCTCTCCCCCCAACTCTAATTAACTTCTCTGTGCAGTGGCTCAGGAATGCATGCAATCCCTCCTGGAGGGGTTTTTTCCTAATCTTCCATGACAGGACTCACAGCATGCTGATATGGATTCCAAAGACAGATGAGCAAGTGTAACTAGAGAAGCATGCAGCAGACTTACTGCAAAACCCTACCACATTCTGCTCTGTAGTGACAATGAGTTTGAGGAACACCATTTTTTGTTGTTGGGTTTTTTTTCCCCTTTGTTTTTGTGTTTGTTTTGTTTGGTTTTTTTTTTATTAATTTTATTTTGTTGTGGGTTTTTTTGTTTTGTGTGTGTGTGTCTGGTTTTTGGGGGGTTTTGTTTTGGTTTTTTTTAGCATCCAATTGACTTCTGAGTTCACTAAAGAAACAGGTCAGGAACTGTCCAGTTGTACAGGATTAAAGGCAGGCAGACAGAGAACATTAAAGGCACTAACTACTGTATGGTTTGGGGTCATAAACTGAACTGCCACCCTCTCTACACTGAACATCTGAGCCTCATGAGGAATTCTACTGACTCCAGCCACAGCAATGAGGCTTTCAGAAAACTTGTAGCAATAGCATGAAACAGCATAGAAACTAATCTGAACTCCAGTCTGGTTGCTAACAGCTAAATTCACTCATAATTATTTCCTTCAATCATTTTTAGTGAAAAGAAACTAATGTAAATCAAAAACAATCTGAAATATTCATCCTATAATACCACAAAAGGCTGATAAAAAATTCGAGTCTGACTGGAAGGAAAATATCTTCAGACTAAAAGGGAGTGTCACAGATAGGTGAATTGCAGGGGGAAAAAAAATCTTAAGCTATTGAAAGTGACCTTGAATGTGATCAAGAGCCTGTTTTAAAACAATACGATAAAGTAGTTGGAAGAGAGACTTGAAGATGACTGTTAACAATGTAAATATCTAAAAAGTTGCATTTTAAATGTTAACTGAAAACAAACCCAACAGTAACAATTTTTCATGAAGAGCACATAAAACCAAAAAGATAACAAATAAACATGGAGTGATTAGCAAGATGGAACCTGATGAACCTTTAGCACTAAAATGGGTATCAAACTATGCCAGTAAAACATTAGAACTGTGGGTAAAAAAAATTAAAATTCCACCATACAGTAAGTTTCAGGAATCCAAAAAACAATCATCACAAGCAACAAAGGAAATGAAACAACATACCAAAACAAGAGACACTGAAAAAACAAAGTCAAAAAAAGAGAGCATATTTCCATACTTTATTCAAATTATTGACTAATCAGTGAGAATCACTAGTTCTAGATTTAACATTGTGTTGTACCTGGAATAAGAGTGGGTTGGGGTTTGGGGGTGTTTTGGAAGCTGGCCTGGAAATGGGTGAGTTGTCACATTTTGGACAGTTCTCCAACTGTTCCCCTATAGGATACCTCAAAGCCATTGTGCCACTATTTAAATAAGAAGCATACAACATTTAATCTGAAGTTCTGAGTATTCAAATTTTGTCATATTTAGCACTGCTGTCAACCTTATCTGTAACTTGTTAGAAACACCACTCGTAGGAGTTGTTAGAGCAAAGAGGAGTGTGTAGCAATATGCTTTCAAATTGACAGGACTCTAAATGAATGATCTCAGGAAAGTCATTTGACTTTCCTTTTTCCCCAAGAAAGAATTGGATGAAAAGCAAGACAGCTAAATATACACACCACACCAAATCAAATTTTCTGACATCAGATGATGACTGATCTCATTCATCAAAGGATTTGGATTTCATTCACAGTGACTCTCACCAAGTCTGAAAGATAATGGCAGCTTGCTAGGAGGTGCTCAAAGGATTCAGTGTAGAAGGCAGACAGACAGTGATAAGAGGATTCAGGGTGCAGGAGAAAGCTGTGATACAATCTGACTGGCTTGCGTTTAGTATAAAAGAAGAATTATTTTAGTATAGAATTTCACATTTGAATTAATATTAGAATATTTAACAAAGCAATTTTGATCCATCAGTCAGATTCAGAAAAGAGAGTCAAGGTAACTATTAAAAAAATAATGTTGAACTGCTACAGATAAATATTACATATATATATAGCTGCCAATGAAAACAACCATTCTCATCTGTACTCTGGTGCTGGCTGTTGCAAAAGAAAAATTTTTACAGAAGATGATGTTGAGCTTTGTCCTTACTGGTTCAAAGGAGGGTCTTAACTTCCAGCACCAAAAGGACCAAATTTGAGTCTCCCTTATGAAAAGGATATGTATTCCATGACCACAACAATTATATTTCTTACTTTTCCATTTGCCCAGCTCTTCACACCTTCTATTCTATCTAAAGAAACAAAAACTGTAAAAGGAAAATTATGGATATAAACATGTCAGCTTCACATGTTTTAGCATGAAAAAGAGTGAAACCATTACAGACCTAATACAGATAACCACAAAGCATATAGCAAAACAAAGGAATTTCACTAAATCCTCAAAAATAATTCTTTAAAAGATTTTAGATAAATATAAAACTAAGACTAAGTAAGACATATCCTATTTAGAAAGTCAAAAATTCCCAGATTTAATAATAACCCATTGCAAGAAGCCAGCAAAAAGATAAGCAAACCAAAAAGCACATACACAGAGGAAAGGTGTTCTAAGTGATAGAAGTGGAAGGAGAAAAGGAAAGGGAGTAGAATGCTTCACGTGAGATTAGGGAATAGTAACTATATGCTGTACAGCAACTAAAATTCTTTTTAAAACACACCTAAATCCCCACCCAAAGCCTCACTCTTACACGATGACAAGTCAGAGAGAAAAATTAAACTGTCAGACAATTTAAGACAAAGTTTTGATTATTCTAATCAACCTAATACCCAAGAATAAGAAGTATAAAAAAGAAAGCAGCCGCTAAATTCTTCTTGAAAAGCGCTGTGACAACATAAACATATGATTTAATAGTCAGATAAAGATATAATAGCCATTGCATAAACAGGGAAAGAAATCCAGTGACTCCAAAGTTACTCTAGATTTGAAGTAGGCAAAGCTTAGATTAGAATCCACCCTTCAGTACATTGGCTGTTCAGGCATAAATCTACTTGAACTGAAAAATATTTATCTTCAGGAAACCACAGAGCAGCCCTAGAATCATGGATGTATTTTTAAAGCCCTATGCAGGATATGAGCAACATTGCTTCCTTTCATGATTTGCCATGTCAGTCTGCTCTGCAGAGTTACTGTAAAAACACTAATGTGAGGTTCCACAGTTCATGTCTTTCAGTAACTTCAAATATAATGAATTTACAAAAACAGGGAAAATATTTTTTCTCCAAGTCACCAGCTCTGAAAAGTCATCCCAAGATGAGTTTGCTCCTCCCAGCCCCTAAGCCCTCCTAAATTCCTTATCAATGTCCCACAGAGTAAGCCAGATTTCTAAGGTATATTCCAGTATATTCCCGTTGTCTCCTTTGGAGAGGACAATCACTCTCAGGTGAAAAAGACTCACAACAGGAACACACTACAATATTCAGCAGAGGCACATAAGGAACCTACTTTAGTAATGACCTCCCCTCCACTTGTATTCCATTATATCCCCTCCATTAGCTTGTATTCCAAAATACTTAAATGTATGCCACTGAGAAACAATTGCTTTACTTGCCAGTTGGAGAAGAAAAACAGACTAATTTTCCCAAGTGGTTTTTGGTGTATTTTGATGACACTGAAATTGAGTAGAGAAGAATGTTTTACTGAGTTTGCAGATGAGAGAACTTAAGAGAGGAAGCTATTTTTTGCTGCTAGAAAGTTGTATGTTCCTACATGAATCCAGATGAAGCAATATTTCTGTACCTATCTTCATTTATTTCTGTGGTAAATGAACTGTCCTGAGACAAAAATTTTCTTGAGCAGTACAATTTATAACAAACAAGGAACTTCTGGGAAATCTTGGGGTGAAAAACGCCTCCCTTAATTTTAAATAAAAGGTCATCCAGCAATGATGCTGTTGAGGGCAGTATATTATGAATACAGCTTGATTTATAACTTCTGTTATAAGATAAAAAGTTATGAATCAGATGATGAGCTGCAGGGTATAAAAAAATCTGGAAGTGATTGCTTAGTTTGACACAGTTCTACTGTGTCTTAAAACATGCAGAATTCCCTGGGTTCCTGTAGAGGAAAGCTCTTAAAGGATTAAGAAGTAGTGTCAGAGACAACACTATTTGTTCAAATTTATTTTCTTTTTAACTTATTTAGCCATTCAGGTTTAACATCTCAAAAAATAAATTGTTACTCCTGCAAACTACTGTCAATATGATAAATGAGAACAGAAAGATGAGCACGTGGAAAACTCGCATGAAAGTAGATAGCTTATATAACATGAACTTTATCAGTAGTGAGAAAAAATTTTCATGAACCAGAAGTTACTTAAAAACTTTCCTGCTAGCCCTGTGACTTTATAATCCTCTTCAGTCTGGCAATTTATTTATAGGAAGAGACAGAGGGCCTTGTCTTATAGCTCTGTCTGATTAGATCCATCTTATAGCTTCTCAGTAATATGATATTAAAGCTAACATTGATGAGGGAATGAAATACTTTCAAATATAAGAAAGACCTTCAGTCAAACAGGCCTTTGCCTGCATGATATAAACATGAACAGTTGAGCAGTGAAGCATACAGTATAATTTGTGCCAATGTGAATGACACAGGATCAGAGACACAGTCAGAAATTTCAATGAGAAATTTCAAGTAAGAAAGGAAAAGATGGCTTTCTAGTTTGTGAGTGTAAATATTTCTCAGCAGGCAAACATTATTGTTTCTTATCCAAAATATCTGGAAATGAGATACAGCAATCAAGTGCTAAGCACAGATTCCCTGAACTAATTATGGCAGACAACCTGACATCCAGCTAGACTATGAATTTCACTGCAACAGGGACTGCCGCTGAATTTAACAATAAAACTAGTTGTTCTTTCACAGATGCTAATGTTGGTCTGTATCTAAGGTAGTATTTAAGATGTGCAGACAACTGTATGTCATTACACTAGATAGTTTACTAAGATATTCATTAATAATGTGTCATCATTCATTTTATTAATGTAGGAAGCTAATATTGCTCAATGTTCCTGGGAGTAGATGTTTTCTTTCATTAAACAATACATGCTGGTGCAAAGCTGTAAAATAGATGGTTCCTGACCTAACTCTACAGGACAAGGTAACACAAACAAACTTTAGTATTCTTGCCAAGAATAAATATTTTTATTCTTGGGGTTGACTTTGTACAGAATGCTGGTCCTATAATAAATTCAATTTCAGGACATTACTATTTGAATGAAGCCCAAATCTACTGTTTACATTGGAAGATTCTAATGAGACCAGTCATCTAAATGGATATGATTCAGAACTGAGACCCAGAAAAAACATTACTTTTGGTTAAAAGCCATGTCGTCACTGGGAGTTCCAACCAAATCAACCAAAGACTAGTTGAAAGAAAGATATCTTACACTCTCCAGTGAACTGAAAAGTATCAAAATAATCAGTTACACCATAATGACTGGAACACTGACAATGGTTTCTGTGATCTAGAGGAACATCCATCAGCTCACATTCAGGTAAGCAAAAAGTTCTGGCAAGTGTCACTAGCATTATTTTTGCAACAGTTATTAAAAAAACTCTCTCACATAAGGAACCAAATAGTCACCTACTGAATGGTCTATTTGCCTTCAGTGGAAACTGAGCCTCAGCAAGGACTGCAGGAAGAAACACACAATGTTACAGTAAAGGGAATGAGCAGATGAAAATTTCAAAGAACATTGGTGTAGGATTTCCAAAATAATAGAAGGAATTGGAAGTTGGATGTCTAAGTCCCCTTTACTGACTTTGAAATGTTATCCCTAAAGTCAAAAACAATGACCTAGACAGGGCTCCAAACAGGACACACTTTGATACTGGAGAAACTCAGGAGCTCGTGATTCACACTAGATGGAAAAGTAACTTTGATTTGACTTTTGTTTTCCAAGGTACCAAATTTTTGACTTGAATCTGTTCATCAGCAAATATTTTGAGAAACCATTTTTACATTACATCCCCCTTCACATACATACCTTTTACATGTACTTGGAGTTTCAGACTTTAATATTGCTCCCCTGGGACCCTTAAAGACTGGCAAGAATGTCTCAAACATGAAAAAAGTAAGGAGTGGGGAACAGGCAATGCAAAGGATTCCTCGCCCATTTTGCAAAGTTGGTCTTATAAGTTGTCACTGACATTTAACTGAGTGTTTTCAAGCTAAATAAAGTAGGACCCACTCTGAAGTAAATAGAAAGAATCTGAAATATTAATTGTTGGAGACAGACAAACTGTTCACTATCTAAAACTCATAGTTCTGATTTTTAACAGTAATGTCCTTTATTAAATTCTGGTCTGTTTATGGTTTACAAAGTAATTTGAACACTGAAGTATCCGAAACTTAGGTTTCTCATATTTCAGAACAACTTAGTTAATTCACTACATAAAGAAATTGATGTGTTATGGTTATTAAATCAAGAAGAAAAGAATCTTAAGTTCCCATTAGTAGGGCCTTTTTTTTTATAGAAAGGAGCATAAAGAAACCCTTAAAGTTGTGCGCTGGGAACAAGGTACCAAGGAGACTTCAATCCAGAGACAAGCTTGCCTGAAGACACTGACAGGCCTCAGTCTAGTGCTGTAATTCTGTGACTTCTTGTTTCTTGTCTTTCAAGCAGGGAAACCTCTGCTTCTTCCACTGTTGTGGTTTGAACACTGCCTAGGCAAATCTGTAAAATGTGAAACAACTGAACTCGAATTATAGCCTCAAGAGGATAATACTTATCTGTCCTAGTGATAAATACAGCACGACCCAGAGAATATTTAAGTTAGAAATTTGATGTTGTATACAAAGCAATGTTTTTCTAAATCAGTATGCCAAATCAAAATCAATACATTATTCATGAAGATTCATCATCATCTAAGTGGCTTTTCAATGCTTTCCTTGAAATGCATTCATATTCTCAAACACCAAATTCAGCAATTCACAATTAGACCCATTTAAAAGAAGATTTCAACTAGAGGAGAAAATGGCTTTTCAGATGACAAATATAATTTTGTCAACAACACAACCTTTTGAAGTATTGATTTTTATGATGGAATATTTAAACGGAATATTTAATTTAACTTCTTTGTCTGTCAAACTGCATTTCATTCTGACTTTTAATTTTGTATTACATTTTATTCAAATATCGGCATATATAATCTCATGTGATGTTAGAGTGTTCCAAGATAAAAGCATTCTGACATTTCTAAAATGAAGTGTTTCTGACTTTTCATGCCATCTTTAATTTTACACCCAATGAGAGAAGAAAAAGAACTTTTTTCAAAACATTATAGCTACCATCAAGAAAGCCAGTTTATTTGTCAGCTAGATACATCCACAAAGAATGGTTTCACTGTGTTAACTTGCTAGATCCTGATGCATGGGCATCCACAGAAAGAACATAGCACTATCTCCACGCCCTAGTGACAAAATCCAAAATCAGGCAACTGAAAATTAAATTACATTCTACTTCCTTCAAGTAGTGGTCTGAACTATTATGAAGTATCTGGATCATTTCGATCTGTTCTTTGACTAGAGAGGATTTCGGTCTTGCACACCTTTGTCCAAGAAAAAAATTTGATAAAAGAGCCTAAGGGAAGAAAGTGTCTTGCAGGCAGAACATGATGCTAGCCAGCACTTTCAAAGCAGCACATTATAGTTTTGTCAGCTGAGGAAATTAAAGGCCTTCTCTATGCTTTTGTTGAAACCAGCACCCAGAGTGTTCAGAGGATAACACAACTGTACCATCAGGGCTCACAAATGCATTGCAGGAATACATTTTAATTAAGTTCAGTGGTACATGTAGTAACTACCAATTGTCAAGCAACTGAAATTAGGGAGCACCAAAGGAGGAAAAAAAAAAAGACCACACAAAAAACTCTAGAACTTCTAAAACCTCGCTATTTCATAGTCTCATGAATCCAAGACTCCTCAGAAAGGAAACACTCAGGTAACACACTCTTGTGAGCAGGCTGATAAATGGCTGTTTCAGATGACGGAACTGCTCAATATCACTGGCACGTTCAATTTCAAAGTCAAGAGAAAATGAGCTTTTTCTAAAATTGTTATTGAGAGGCTCCTGCCTGGAAATGTATATTCAGACATCGTTGCAGACTACTTTCACAGAAAGGAGACAACATTGTCCGGTTGCCAGCTAAAATTTGTTTTATGAAAATAGAAATTCAATTTCAATGCTGTCAGCTACAGTATATTGATGGCCTTGATGATACTCCCTTTGATCCACAAGTCTGTGAATCACCTTCCTGGGAATACAGTGGCACAGGCTACGTGAGACAGTAGGAGTGTCACTGTCTACTAAGGGAACACCCTTACATTCATAATCAGTCAGATACCAACGAACTAACCTGTCTTAAGGATGAACAAATCATTCCTCCCATCTCACACCATACATCTTTGTGCAGATGCTGGCCTCAATTATTACACACCTTAAGCAACCACAGATTTGCAAGGAAGCTTTTAGCAGCTGTTGACCTAATAAAGTGGCCACCTTTTTGACTCAGGGCTCTTTACAAAGAAAAAGGAAGTTGCAAAGGATCGAAGTCACCTACAGTAATTAGTCAAAGAGAAGCAACTGAAAAACTACAAGTAACTGAAGCAGCTACATTAACCTAAGTACATAATTTTGTATGTGCATTTACTTCTGTTAAACTCAGCAAATTCCTGCTGCTTTTCCTTAAAGTTTGTGTGTCGTTACTGATAACCACATTATTTTCCTTTTACCCCAAATTCTGTCATGCACAAACTAAATATTTTCCCCAACTCAGTTTGTACCATGTGGCTGCTTAGACACTTTTAGACAAGCAGCACAGTAGGCATCAATGACATTACCTTAAGCCAACAACACTGAAGTGCAGTCGATAGCTTTTATTATTATTATTATTAGGATCACTTAAAAATTCTGTTGCCATGTCATGAACTAACAGGTGGTTGAAGGCAAGTGCAAGTTTAAGGCCTCGTGAAGAGTTAGAGGAAACTATTCCACGTGGTGGCAGCAGTGATCTAAAATACAATGAAGTTCCATGTTCCAAAATATCATTATACCTTCTTCAAATTCATGATATAGAAAGAAAAGTCTTCTTTTCTTTGCTAACCTCCCATGCTTTATCTTTTAAACACTAATAAATTTGGTATCTCTCTGCTTTTTTTCTTTGTAATTTTTGAACTTCATTACAGAATTGGATACAACTTCCAAGTAAAAAAAAAAAATTCAAAGCTGTTTCTTTCTTCAGTAAGGTTGGCATAAACACAAAAATATGCTAAACAGTAGTCTCACTGAGAGAGAAATGACTTTATCATCCAGCATATCCACTGCATTGCTCCATCCAACTTGTACAAGGAGAAGAACATGTTAAAAGATGTCACCTTCTGGTAGGCTGATCCTAGCTAAATTCCAGTTGACTGCTGAAGTTGTTCTATGACTACCTCTCCTCAGCTGGACAAGGCAGAGAAAAATATAACAAAAGGCTCATGGGTTGAGATAAGGACAGGGAGAGATCACTCAGGAATTATCATCACAGGTAAAACAGACAACTTGTCAAATAATTAATTTATTGCAAATCAAGTCAGAATGGGATAATGCAAAATGGAACCATCTTGAAAATGCCTTTTTCTCCACTCCTTCCTTCTTCTCAGGCTTAATTTTACTGCCAGCTTCTCTATATACACACCCACATCCACGCCCTTCCCCCCCAGCAGGACATGGGGATTGGGAATGGGGGTTGCAGTCAGTGCATCACACATTGTCTCTGCCCCTCCTTCCTCCTTATGCAGGAGAGTCCTCACACTCTCACAGGAGGGTCCCTCTCGCAGGAGACAGTTCTCTACAGACTTCTCCTCCATGAATGCTTCCCACAGGCTGCAGTTCTTCATGAACTGCTCCAGCATGGGTCGCTTCCACAGAGGGCAGTACTGCAGGAACAGATGGGTTCTCTGTGGTATCACAAATCCTCCCAGGAGACCTGCTCCAGCATGGGCTCCTCTCTCCATGGCTCCATAGGTCCTGCCAGGAGCCTGCTCCAACACGGGCTTCCCCTGGGGCCACAGCCTCCTTTGAACACATCCACCTCCTTCACTGTGGGATCCTTCATGGGTTGCAAATGGATATTTATTCCACTGTGGACCTCCATAGGCTGTCGGGGGACAGCCTGCCTCAGCATGGTCTTCACCAGGGGCTGCAGGGGAATCTCCGCTCCAGTAGCTCAAACACCTCCTACCCCTCCTTCTGCGCAGCCCCGGGTGTCTGCGGAGTTCTTTCTCTTGCACATCCTCATTCCTCTCACTGGCTGTAATTGCTGTTGTGCAGCAACTTTTTCCCCTTCTTAACTGTGTTATCCCGGAGGTGCCACTCCAATCTCTAATGCCCAGTAACAGGTCCATCTTGGAGTCAGCTGGCATTGGATCCATCAGACACAGGGAAAGCTTCAATAGGTTCTCACAGATGCCACAACTGTAGCCCTCGCTGCCCACTAACAAAACCTTGCTGCACAAACCCAATACATATTCTCTCAGTGTTCAGTGAGTTAGTGTTATGGCAAGAGAAAAGACACTGACATTGGGCTGTTGGTTTTTGATGCCAGCTCCTGGATGATCAATGTTAAAGACCAAAATCTTGTCCCTAGAGCAAATCCTGTGTATAAGAACTATGCTTAGGGATTTCTCCCTGTCAGCAGGAAAAGTATATTGTCAAACTCTATCACATGAAAAAACTTCTTGATGATAGCTATAGCAGCTCTCCATAGTACTCTACGTTCCCTTCCAAGATACACACCACTTTTAACAATAGTTCACACAGCTGCAGACCAGTGAAGCACCTTTTTTAATTTTTATTTTTTTTTAATGAAGAGAAAAGGACAAATCACTCCATGAACACAGCCAGTGCACAAGTAATCTGCCTTTCTCACTGTGGTTTCTTCTCTGTTTTACCAGAGATTTTTTTGAAATTAAGTTGCTATGCTGAAATCACTGCATACAGAAACTAAATGTTCTTCCCCTTTTCTTCTAAGTGTACCTCTTGTAGATGAACTAGTTCTATGAACTCGCTGTCCTAAGCAAACTAGGAAATGAACAGTGTTCCCTACTCAGCTGCTTGTGCACCACATCACCTGCTCCAAATGCACAAAAGTGCCATCCACCCCTTGGATGAGAAAATACACAGACCTTACAAGAACCTCTGGTGACTTACACCACACAGCAATTGTCTATGGTCACCCAATTGCAAGATAGGATGAAGAAGGGGCAACAGCTTATTAGAGCAGGAAATTATTGATATCTGGCTATTAGCAATGAAAACTCCCCCAGACTACTCTCCAATCTTAAGTCTTAAAATAATTGCCTAAGTAAGGCTTTCCTACACAGACTTGAAGCATGAGGGAAAAAAGAGGGGTCAGCTGAAGGAAAGGCTCTCAAATCCAGTCACTTAGCCTGGGCAATTGCATTCTCTTAGTTGTGGCCCTGGTACTTGATTTTCCCTTGGACACTTTCCACCTGCTCTTTGTCAAACTTGCTCCTTATGTTTTAACTCCACCTAGGTAATCTTGATCCTCTGAAATGCTTTATTAACAAATAACACAAGTCAGCTACCTTGAACTGAGACAGAGCTATTTGCTCCTGGAAATGTAAGCATCTATGGCTTAAGCTGAAGAGCTAGGCTTTTGACCTGGTGGTTGATGGCACCATTGTGGATAAACACAGAGGAGAAGCCATAATATTTAAATGCCAGAAGGTGTGTGCAAATGTTTTCTATGTGCTTGTGAAGACCTCTGAACCAAACAGATCTTCATCATGTTCTCCTGGAACTGCTGTGGCAACTGCTGTACAATTACTAAGATGATTCAAAATTGGAACTTTTCCTAGTCTGTAACACAAGAACACCCCCATTCTCAACTACAGCCCTTCATTTAATTTGCCTATAGAAGGCTTTTTTTTGTTTATTTGTTGTTTTTTTTTTTTTTTTGTTTAGAATGGTCAAATCTGGTAAAAACTTCAGTTGGATTGATTGATTCAGGTCCAAGGTGCAAAAGAAGAGATCTTTTAGAATTTCACTAAGCAGTTTAAAGTTCATCTTCCCTTTTGCCTTCATACTGGTTTGTTTGAAAAAGCAAAATCCATGTGTTACCCCCCAATTTATCATCAAAACGAGCATGACATTAATTGCATTCTGTTATTACAAGCGGAGGTCATATGTGCCTTTCTTAATAGAGTTTGCAGCACTTATTTTTATAGATATTCCATGTGGGCTAAATAACATTAAGAAAGCTAAGGTCAAAGCCCCGTCATTTCAAAGGAATAAAGGGAAAGATTTACAAGACATCTGGTGAGAACAGTTTATAAGGGGTAGTAAGGCTTTTCTTCTGAGATTACACCAATTGAAGCCTAAATTGGGGAAGAAATCCCAAAGGGAAACACACTTCACTTGGTAAATCAATACTGTTCAGAGATGCAGCTGATTTGATCCTGAATTTTAAATGGGTGATAGCATCTCACATTCCAGGAAGCTTCCCTACAAGCACAAAGTTTTGATTTCCATAAAGCACCTTTGGGATTTCCTCCCCCTCAAGCTTTGCAACAAAGCAGCCTGATGTCCCATTCAGGGGTTTGCCACTTCCAAGTTACCAAAGCTACTTGTCACCAACCTATTCCTGCCCTCACAGATATATTCTCTCAGGTCTGCTAGCATAATTGCTTGTGACATCATTTCCTTAAACAACTTCAAACAAAGTTATTTGCTTGGGCTAAACATTTTTTTTCCTAAGCAAATTGATTTTAACTACATTAAATTACATAAGCAGTCAAGCCAGATGACCAGAGGGAGAGATCCCCATAGCACGTAGCCAGGGATAAGGATGGCCATAAGACAGAGTACTCTCAACCTGGTAGAGCTAGAGCCATAAAAAGGCTGACCAAAGCCTGGTCTTGCTGTACCAACATCTATTTTTATTACCATAAAGCATATACTATTAGAAAAGAAAAAATAATATCTTACTTTTAGTGGTTGTTGTATACTACCCAGAGTTTTGCTCACACGAGTTATGGATTGATTGCCTGCCCATACTGTGAAGGTACTGTCTTGAATTAAGGCTAGCACTTAGCACATCACCTAACCTCAGGTCCAGAGTGAGGTCAGTGGGATCTACCTGTGGTTTCACCTTACAACATGGTTTTGGGCTCTTTTGTTTCTGCAAATGCAGAGCAGCCCACTCACACACCTCAAAGCATTTGCCACTCCAGCAGCTGGGCCACCTGAGGAACGGCTCCACCTCATTCTTTTATAGCAGCAGCCCTGGCTCAAGCAACTTGCCCTTGCATCTGCTCCATGGTTTGCACTGCATTAGCAGGACTCTGTCCATTCAGCTTCCCTGGAAGGAAAGCTGATCCAGGTCAATCACTAGCCCTACCCTGGGCTTGGCATGAGCGCTTCTCAGCTGGATCCATTAACCCAGATCAAGTGGCTCTACTGCTGAACATGAAACTACTGCTGAGGCAGCACTGAATCATGGGTGCAGCAGAATAAGTGACGTGGTGCTGAAAATCCAATAAACCAGCACTGCCAATGAACTCTGTATTGTGTAAACATAACCTGGATGTACACAGAGGCCTTTTATGACATGGTTTTATGAGTCATTAGGTCTGCCCCTATATATTTTCTTGGGTAACACACACAGTTCGATAAGAGTTACTCTACATGTGCAAAAACACCTTTTTAAAAAGCTTTTCTCCTGAGCACTCCCCAGGCCATCTTTACCTCAGAAATAAGTTTATGCAATCCTACACCCACCTTGGACTGCCAGATCACAGTGAAACAGAAAATCATGTTACACCTGTCCTGCCCCCCAGCCCCTCTAAATGCCAAGAGGTAGCAGTCGATTTAAAGTTGTGGATATCTGCACCAGAGATACCAAGCTCTCAACACTGAGTGAAATAGTCATCAAGTGGTGTTAAATTTCAGTAACTGCTAAATCTGAACTTATTTTAAATTTGTGCACTAGCCTGGAGATGGTATAGGCTGTCCCTACAGTATTTGGTTTCCTTGCTACCCAGAGTTTCATGCTGACTGCCAAATCCCCTTCCCTGTGGAAGGTAGTATGTCTGGCTGGGACCCTGCTGACATATCCAGAGACAGGCACCAGTGCTCAGCATCTCACCTCTGTGTGCTACATCCCACAAGCTATAGCACTGCTGCAAATGCATTAACAATGTCCTCTTTCACTGGTAATACAGCGGGACAGATGCTCAGTGGCAGGATGATAAATGATCTGAACTTGGCAATCTTAAAATACAGGGACAGTGAGCTAGGGATGAGGGCAGCATATAGCAAACTATACAGCCCAGAAAAAAAGCTAGCCTATAAACAGGAAGTTTTAAACTTGGCACTAATTCTTATTAGCATGAAGAAAAAACAACTGTCTGAACCACAGAAGCCTATGTATGACTGCTCAAAAGTCTGCACAATAAATGCCCAATTCTTTGTTGAAATGCTATCTGTAGCCATGTATATTTGTTGTATATTTAGTGTTTTTGAAAAGGCATTCCATTACTTTGTCTTATGTGACAGTTAAAACATTAAGGCGCTCTCTAATCAGACCTTTGCCTCTTAGGAAACAGAGTCCTCCTGCAGTTTCATTACAGTTCTATATTAAAAGATGTCATAGCATCTTAATCTTCTTCTAAGTGACAGTATAGAGATGGGAAAAGAAAAAACAAAGCAAAGCGAAATCCAAACCTAGTCGGCATGCCACAGAAGAAAAGCAAAGTTGTTCTAATCTGCTAGCTTTCTCCTTTGTTCCTTCCTCCATTCTGCCTTTCAAGTGTAATCAGTTGGTCCCTCTTCTCCCTCTCTTTTCAACAATTGCTCTTTAGTTCCAAGGGAGAATTCTGTTGAGACTTTACTCTGGGCAAGGCTAACACTGCTGATATTACTCCTTCTCAATGATTGCAAGACCTACCTTCAATGTGTTCAGACTTCAAATGTGCATCATCGGTTTTAATTACCACATATTTTTATTAGTCTCCTATTGCTCTACCTGCTGTAATAATATTTCCACTGCTGTGGAATCTGAGCCTGCTTTTTGTGCTTCTACAATAACTTTGCAATTAAGTAGTCAGGCACAACATCATAATGCCAATAAAGTATGTTGGTCAACTGGTTTCTTACACGTATAGATGCTACAAGATATGGTGGACAACACCCTTTTCCTCCTCTCAGTGATCTAATCAAGTATTATGAATATAAAACATTGCCTAGATTTTTTCCTTTTAGCACTAATTTCAGCCCTGTCCCCAAATATCTATTTAAAGACTGTGATCTATTATTTTGCATGGCTTCAAGTTAGCACTAAAAATGTACATGGCCAGCTGAAATATCTATAGCCTGTAGGTTTGCCTCAGGCTAAACTATCTCCTGTACTAGTAGTCAAAGCAAGTACCATCTCATTTATTAAAGATGTGTTGCATTCACATATCTCCAGCAGCTGCTGTGGCTAACTGCATAAAAGATAAACTACAGTCAACCACTTTGGATTAGGTTCACATGAGACTTTTAGCTCCCATCTCAAAAAAAAAAGGTTAGAGAGGAACACAAATTTTGATTTATTTTTTTTTTAATCTGACCATCTGGAATTATTTAGAAATATCATCTAGAAATCAGGACCTCAAGAAAGCAGGGACTCTTAAGATTATACAAAGAGCCCCAAGTTGACAAATCTTTGGAACAGAGATCTCAATCCAAGCCTTAATCTAAGATCAGAGCAAATACAGAAGGGCCTGATAAAAACTCAGCCTTTAGGCTAGTATTCTTAATGTAGGCATTTGGATTTAAAGATAACTGTGGATATGGCAAGGAAAGGTCCACAACTATATGTATTATCACATTCAGCATGTGAGGAGACAAGTTGTATTTCAGTTATTCAAGTACTGCTGTTCAACACAGCAGTATTCCTCAACCTAACTTATGATATAGAAATGACACACCGGATTTGTAGGGAAACAGCTGGAACATTTCTAAATCTCATTCAGGAGAGGACACCACTAATCATACAGCTTTACCACAGGGTCATCCTGTGGACTTCAAGAACGCTACTCAGCCTGAAAGTCAGATAGGCACAGGCCCAAACCCAAGCAGGTCCCACAGCCCTCTGTCTGGAGTGCTGGAAGCTAGGATTGACTGAAGACTTAAATGTTTTTTGCTCACTTGGTCCCCCTTTCAAGTTCAGTGGTTTCTAGCTAGTATTCTAATACACTGCTATGACTGGAAGGTAGAAGTATATTTAACTTCCTCCTCCGAATTTACTCCTAATGCCCCCATTTCTGCCCTTCTCATGGCACTTCTCATGCCAAGTCTTTAGGAACTGGTAGAGATTTTTCTTTGCTAATGTGAGGCTACTCTTTCTAGGGATACATGATCTGACAATAGAGCCCTAAATTGCTTTTATAACCTTATCCAAAACCCATTAACTTTTTATAAAGTATGCAAGAGCAGAAGCCAAGCAGCCCTAAATTGCACAGGTTTGATGAGAAAATCACTACATGAACAGTCTGCATGGTCTTAGGTAAAAGCATTGTGCCCTCTAGCCACAGGGTCTTGTTTTCCTATAAGAAACTGTTAAAAAAAAAAAAAACCCCAAACAAAACAAACACAGAAACACCAAAACAACCACACAACCTCCATTGGTAGAGTTTCCACAGCTTTTCCGAGCATTCTATTTCAGCATTCAGCTATCTTAAGCTGAGAAGTTCTCTCAGCACCTCAGCTGAGAATTACATTGTTTTGATTTACCTGATCAGAAAGCTTGGTAACATGATGCTGGAAAAGGGCTCAAGTTTAACATTTCAGCTCAACATTCACAAAATAAGTAATTTTTCGAAAATGCTGAAGTGCACATTCAATAAAACAGACACTGAAGAGATGCTATGGGAACAAGACCTCCTTGCAGGAGTCAAGGATCTGGTCCTTAACCATGGGGGCAGGGAGAGGGAAATTAAACTCTGTGTTAATTTAAGTGTAGTTTGTCATGAATAAGATACAGAGCGACCAATGATACGCCTACAAGAAGACCAAAGGCAAAGATAAAGCTTGAAAGAAAACTACCTGATTAATTTCAAAGCAGAAAATATTTCTCTTCTGATAGTTCTGCAATAGTAACTTTTCCTCAATTGTCCAGGATGACTAATATACTACAGATACTATATTTTATCTGATGGATACAGACTCAGTACAGTGAGAGCTATTCCTTGCAGTGTTATTGAAGAGGTGCATGCTGATAAACCTTGAGATGGTCTTGTTCTGAAGCTCACGCAAATCAGAAACTAGCTTGCTCATAAAAAAGGCAGCTCTTAAATCATTGCATGTGATAATCTTTTGCAAAAACTAATTTGTGATTAACTGAAATTTTACCAATATTCTTGCTGATACAATCTGGTTTCAAATCATGAAGAAACAGTCAGAACTCGAACAATGACTTTGATATGTAAAAAACCCTATAGTTGAATGATAAAATTTTCTTCAGCTGCATATGTTTTTAATTTTTTTTTCCTCAAGGACAGTATTCTGAAGTGTGTTTCCACAGTTCTTGTCTCTTCTTCAGCATATACATTTTTCCTTCAGTTTTATGGCCAAGATCCTACACTAGAACCTGGATTCATTTCTCAGTTCTGCAGTCTAATTCCTGGAAGGCCTTTGTCAGTCATTTAACTGTTTTTAAGCAGGGTCTCAATTACTTCTGTATCTGTCAACTCAATTTCTGTCTCTGAAGAGGAATGATAGTTCTTATCTCATCTTGCTTTTGCTTGCCTCACCAAATGGCAAACTTTTTCAGCAAGGACTGTTTTTTAACATATGTCAATACAGCACCTCGCATGCTGAAGTCCTGGTAGACAGCTAAACCAAACACCCCAGCTTCCTTCCTCCCCACAACCAAAGAGAAACCCCCAAATGTTACTTGTATTACCATTTTTTTTCAGCCCTGTTTTTTAACCTCCAGTATCTTCCAGCATCATTTTCTGTGAAAGAAGGCAGTAAATCTTAAAGCAAAACAGAGGGAAAGCTTCATGCATTAAGCACCAAGCTCCAGCTCACCTCCTTGCAGGAGTTGTGAACCAGGTTGTTGTGTGAATCCAGTGGAAGAAATCCTGCTTGGCAAAACACAGTCAACATCCACGTTCCAGAAGAATCAAGTGCAGAAAAAGCTTTTGCACGGAAGCAAGCGCATGACCAATAATCTGAGTGATTTTAAGATGGCCCAACTGAGTCTTCTGCACAAAATCAGAACATATTTTCTAACTCAGATACAGCAGATATGACAACCCAAAAAGTGATCAAGGTATGCCAAAGGTAGAAGATCCTCTACTGATTCATACCCTGCCCTCACAAGTGGCCACCACGGCAGAACTATAACAGTAACAGCGTGGGGTACACAACAGGTAGGATGAGATGACCCAAGTGTCCCTTCTGGCTTTATTCCACAGCTTAGATCACAAAAGAAATAGGCTAATGATATTTAGCAGAATATCAGCTTCTAGCTTCAAAGACACAAGATTTTCTATGGACACTGCTTCTCTCCACCACACAGCAATGGAATTTCCATCACTTTGGCTTGTTGCAGATTGCTCCTGACAGCAGCTTGATTTAAGGGTTCAGGCACACCTGAGATATTCCACTAAGTACCTACCTAACCCATAGTTTCTGAAGACAACTACACATCTTCTCTGCTCAAATTTTCCTAAGAGCCTGCATTTTTCATTTCCACTTCTGCTGGACTTTTACTGTTCCTTGGACCCACAGAGTCTTCCAGGAGAACAAGCTCTTGCCTTTCAGCAGGATGATTACTTTATCTGACTAACCAAGAGGCTAAAAAAGAAAAAGTGAATTATATAAAAGTGTGGCCTCTTTTCCAAGTGAGACAACTTGACTTCTTTCATAAAATTTATTTTAAAACTATTTAGTAGAATTTTGAATGCCACAACTTCAATTTCCAATTGATCTGGCATGTACACAGAGACAAAAAAAGTCCCTATTTTTCACTTAAATACTAGCATTCAAAAAAATACCATACTATCCACACCACAAATAAAATTCCACTGTTAAGACATGAAATTCTTATTTAGCAGAAACAAATGGGAATCTCCTTTCAAAGATCCCACCAAGACACATCAGCAATCAAAGACAAAAGCCTGAGGCAGGCACACAAATTGTAAGAATGAGCTAAAATACCTGTTAAATTTTACAATCTAATATTACAAAAAATTGTAAAAATATATAAGAAGTTACCATGTAATTTTGCCAAGATTATTTTCCATGAACTGCTTTTTCCTCATGCAAAAATCTCTGCAGTTATTTTTCTAATTTTTTTTTTTACTCATATCAGACATTAATACGGCTCATCAGAGTAACTTTGGCGTGATGGTTCTGCACTAAGATAATACCCCATGTATAATAATTTACATTAAATCTTTTTGCTAAATACATATTGTTCCCATCAGTGAACAAACAGCCTATCCAAACATCCAGATAATTTGTTTTAACAACATGTTACTGTTCTCTGGTAATGCAACAAAGCAGGCAATCACAGATGAGTGAGCAATATGCCAATAAAATTGAAAGAAATAAATTAGTATCATGGTAACACATGTGTCTTCACAATTAATAAATTCCACTCCATCAGTCTGTGATTTAATTATGCATAATGTATAGGGCTACCATGAATCATTCATGTATTCTGTTAACTAAATGGCTAGATACAAAGCATATGATGAGAATATTTACATGAATGCATAAGAATTCGTGAAGAGAAGGATCCTAAATTAATTTTTAGTTCCTAGGAGGGGGGGTTAGAGGCAAAAAAGGAGGTCTTTTTGTGGGGTTCCTTGTGGTCTTGGGATTTTTTGGGGGTGTTTTGTTGTTTGTACTGTTTGGGGGTTTTTTAATAAAAAGTACAAGCATTTTGGGCAGACAAAATATCTTTCTTTACACTTTAGACGTAACAAAGTGAGTTTGTACTCCAATAGTCCATAGCTGAGGGTACTGAGCAATTCCTTAATGTGCTCCCTTTCAGGAAATCCAGCTCTGTCTGCTGTCTGCCAGCAGAGCCCTAAATGAGGTTGTGCAAAATAAGATCTGTCCCTGTGGTCTCCTCATTCTCCTCCCACTCTATTGCTCCTGTCTGTCAAGAACCATCTCCATCAGGACTTCCCATCTCTTGGCAGACTGACGGGGCTACAGATTAACACGTAACGCTTCCTACAGAGGAGAAAGGCACATACAACAGGAGCAGAACATCATGTAGGAAGTCAGGACTATACGACTTGTATCTATTGCAGTGGAAAAGAATAAAAGTTGTTCTCTGCTTGGAGGAATTATTCACTCCCTTAATCTCAGACCTAATGAAGAGGCTTTCCCTTTCACAGTGTCTGCTTAAAGATCACTCTAAGAGTATTTTGATTAAATTTAGTGAGTCGTAGGTGAAACTCAGCAACAGATACTGAGATAGTGAGGTCTGACCGTTTAGGGTTTGCTACTTGTCACTAAGACAAAAGGTATCTGAAATTACAGCAAAATTCAAAAGGATCAGGCATTTTAAGGAGCGGGAAACCCTTGCAAAGGCAAAATATGAGCAGGAGGTTCCCTTCCATTCATCCCTTATAATGGATTTTCCTTTAGCCTTATTAGGCTTAAACTTCAGAACAATTACATGAAGACCTAAAGATGATCTTGTTCCTGAAGCTACTTAGTAAAATTCTATTATTTTCCTCTATTTTATGAATAAGGCACAGACAAAGGGCTCTGAGATTTCAGTCATATGATAAAGAGTTGAGTATTTCCAGATGCTTTTTGAAAGTTTATCCAGAGTTATCCTCTCATTTCCAGTGAATTTTCCTGAACAGTATAAGAAAATGCTGTGACTGCATCACTTTTTGACTGAGGTCAACACAATAAGAAGATTCAGAGCGCTTTGTGTTAAACTCAGCAGTAAAATGGCATGAGTGACCATTACTTCTGTTTTTAAACAGAAACTAAGGAGAGAACTTTGCTGCACTTAAACTTGGATTTGTTGAGGTTCATTTGTCCAGAAGTACTAAAAACACCAAAATACATCCTGCCCTAAGTTGCAAGGTAGAAATATGTAGTCTGCTCTGATTCTCCACTCGAGCAGTTTTGCCTGAAACATCCTCTTAAAAGAACACATCAGCACATCGCACCTCGCATAAGCGATCTGCAGCATGACCTAAAAGAGAACACTGCCATCTTTAAGGCTGCAGTTCTTGCAGAGTAATTATTGTCCCACAAGTCTCTAGAGGTGTGGTAGCAGGGGACCACTTCCACTCTCACCACAGAAACAGCTTCTCTTTCCTGATATTCCTGAACCTCTCTATCTTCCTGCACAGACCTCTAGTGCTGCAGGAGCCAAGGGAACTGAGCATCCCTCACTCTTCCACTGCTGCCTTCCTCACTAAGACCACTGCCAGAAAAAGCTTGGTGGACTTGCTCCAGTTACAGAGAGTCAGCTAGTAAAGGATTGCTCCTAAGCCTACAGAGGCATTACAGAAGACAAAAGACTAGTTCCTTGTTATGTGTTTTCTCTCCCTAAGCTGGTTAAAATTGTGTGGGGATTCCTCCAGCTGAGAGGAGTTCTTGGGTGACCACCATCCATTGCCACCCAAAACACAGAGGAAGCAGATACTGCTGTGGCCCCTTTGAAGTCTCCTGCAAAACACAATAACCTGAACACATCAAATGGGGCATACATATTCAGATCTAGAAAATATACTCTGCCTTACTGCCAGTCTAAGGGTGGCACAGGGAGCCCTAAATGCACTTTTAAAAAGTTGCAGAGCTAATGTCAGATGATAGTAGTAATTTCAACTGTGTAACTCCTGCAAAGACCCTGGAGGATCAGGAGCAATTTTATACACCGAGAAAGAAGCAATTACTTCAGAGATGAAATGAAAAATGTAGCTGTTATCAACAGGACACATATTTGGGGATTTCAGGATTATCTAGTGCCTGGTTCTAGGAAACCCTAAGGTTAAATCTGGTTTGATCTCTTCAAATTTGGAGGAATGCAGGAAGCATCTTCCTTCAACAGCCTGGTCCTTGAAGGAACAAAGCCTGAGATCACCATCAGAATGTTCCTGCAGGTACACCTGGAAACACACAGATCATCAGATCCAATGCAGGACTGTGAGTCAAAAGAAAATTGTGAATATCTGGAAAGGATTAAAGGCACAGCCTACGCTCTATGGGGACACAACTAGAAGCAGCAAAGTGCTGGAGTGATAGCGATTGCCGGGCTCAGTTTGCGTCAACAGTCATCAATGCAATGCCCAGCGGATCTGTCCAGTGTCCAGGTTAAGAAATTGTTTAGCTGTCCATCTACTTCTCTCTACTTGTAGTGTTTATGTGGGATAAATAAATCCATGTGTTTTCAGCAAGCTATTTCTGCCACTGTCTTCTGAAATCCTGGACTATGGAATGCTTTCCAGAATTACAAAAGGGTCAAATCTCTTTGGGCCTGCAGGAAGCAGCACCTCCCTACGCAAGAGAGATGCTGCATGTTCAAGCAGTACATTATAAAAACAGAGTGAAAACTGCAGACTAACAGCTCTAAGGACAGACATGGAACTGCAAAACTCAAAGTTTTCTCCCAAAAGAAAGAAAGCATCTAGACCATATACACATCCAAACCCATAAGACCAGTTACAACTGCTGAACATCCAATTCCTTTCAACCAGTTCCTGTTGTGCTGTTAAAAAGGCAAAGAACCAGTGAGATTTTTACAGGATGCAACAGAAAGCTTTATTCAGTTCTATAGAAAAACAGTGGAAAATCCTGACAGAACAGAAGAAACAGAACAAACTGACCCTTGCAAAGTCAACCATTCGTTCCTTTGTACTACCATTTCCATCATGGATGTTAACTTGCCCTTCAACTCTACAGTCCATACTCATTCCTGTATAAAGGGAGGGTGGGGTAAGGGGAAATAGTGGTAAATTTAAGAACATAAATTAATTTAAGAAAGTTATGCCCATACCCTCCTTATTCTAGTTTTGCTCTCTCTCCATCACCACTTTGGTTTAACAAATATTTTCAGTTTGTTTTAATAGTGCTGCAATTATCATTTATGATTACTCCTAACCACAGTGGAAGCCTGCAGTCAGAGTTTCTTGCTGGAGGGGATGTTATACTTAGTAGAAAGTCAAAAATTTGTAATGCATGCTGACATGCAATACAACTCTTGGGGGAGGGTATCAAAAAAGAGCTATCTGGACGCTTTAGGGCAACTGGGTAAGGTACAAATGGACCAGGATTTCTGCTTCATCTGGACCCATGAAGCTTTATGTGCTTTTCACACATTGCCGTTCAATGAGAATCAGCTTTTCATCCCCCATTTTTAAGCTGTTGACATGTATATATATATAACTTTAGTTATGGTGCGTAAGACACGAGACAAAAGGTCTTCATATGGTGAAGTCTTAGCAGTCCCTAAGTTCGAGCATTAGAAAAGTGGCAACACCTGGATTACAGGAGGCTGAAAAGGTAGTGAAGGTGTCAAAGAAAAAGGGCTCACAAGGCAACACTCATCATGCACCTAAAAACTTTCTCCCTCATTACTGAGAAAAAAAATGTAGCTTGTGCCCAGCAGCTAACATAAATTTAGGAAAATTGTTCTTAAGAGGGAGATATAACTGGCATATTCCACAGATAATGATTTATGTCACCTGCTGTGGGGTTTAAAAGTTGCCTACAGTGTGCTCATGCGTCCTACCAGATCATTGCACAATTTCAATTTTGTCCAAATATTTAAATAGAAGATTTTAGTGCACAGATATTTCTAAACAGCTTTGGACAATTTCTCTACTGTGCACTGAAGCACAAGACAAATTTTTTCTAGACCAGTTGAAAGGAGTCAGTAGATAAATCCTAGGGAAAATGTCTGTAGTTGTACCAGTTCAGAAGCATGGGATCTCCATCTTCCTGGGATGCCTTGAAGCGTAAGAGCAATGTGTCTCAGCTTATTAGAGAAGGGAAAATGGAGGAAGAAGCTTGACAGTTTTCTGGCTAGACCTAGCCTATGTGTATTATGCCAAGTCTGCTCTAGAAAATCACTTTAGTAAAAGGTTTCTTTATGTTTCTGAACTAGTTTGATTTCATGAAATATTAAAGATCAGCCATCAAAAGGGAATATGTCACTATGAACATTCCTCTCCCATACAGAAACATCCCACAGTTAAGTGACATGACATGAATGTCACATTCTTACCCTATTCCTTTCCTATGACTGTCTGCTGCCTGGGCCTTTGGAGAAGTAACGGCCTGGTTTTGAGGGTCTGTTTCCTAGACCTCTTTCTGACACAGAAGAGAGGTGGATGCAGAATAGGCCAAGTTTTCTAGCAAGAGTAAATTGCTTCAGCTGATGAGAGCTATGAAATCTGAGACACTACAGCTGTCCTGAAACATTCTGGGGGACAAAGCAACACACTGGCAGATGATATTTAACTTGCATGCATTTAAACTAATGTACACCGGCAAAACAATCTTAAATTCTCGTGTGTGCTGATCAGTTGCAAATATGGAGGGAGATCTCTCAGAGGAATAAAGATAGAGGAGTCAAGCTGAAAATCACAGTCAAGTTGCCTGCCCTCTTCCCAATCAGAAGATTTTCTAAAGCAGACAGCTTCCCTCATTTTTGTCTGTGTTTAGCAAAGCTTCGAAACTATATGCACACAGATAGGCAACTTCTAAATCAAACTGTCATCTGAAATACCTAGCTCTGGAAACACAGGGAAGAAACCAAAGCAATTGAAAGCAGATATGGGAAGATGAGTGGAATCCAGAAGAGGTTGCATAGGAATTAGAAACATTATTTTTGTCAGAGTAGTCTGTGCTCTCTGCCACCAAACAGGCCACAGAAAGGGGCTCAAACAAAATCCTTTACTTCCAGTGCATTTTTCACGCAATGATTGAAAAGCAGTTACCTAAGAGCAGGAAAGGTTCATTAATTAAGGTAATCACAGAATGCAATGATGATTACCACTGATGCATTTTTTGAAAGTAGAGAAAAATACAGGACTAGAAGAAAGCTTCCAAAATGCAAATCAAGTTAACATTACAGACTTCTAGTGTATTAAAAAACTAAAATCTGTTAAAAATAATTCAAATATCATACACAGGACATTTGTCATTTAAAAAGGAGAGTTTCCTCAAAGCACTATTCATACAAATCACGTTATCACACACACACACAAAGCAGAAGCAACATCTTCCTCTCATGATTAGAGGTCACCAGCACCTACTACATCTAAAAGTGGCTGTCAGTTTTATAATTAATCTGTGCTGACGGATCCATTAATTGGAGGAGATTACAGTGCCCAAGCAATGTAGGTCACACTGCTTTAACAATACCAATATAAAGCAGTCAATGTTTCAAATGACCTCATGCCTCTGCCATTTCTTTTGCAAAAAAGGCCTCCACAAAGTAAAATCCTTGCACCTTTCTCCCTTTCATTGCAGTCTCCTATCATAAGAAAAGATCAAGCTGAGGGCAGATGTGGGAAAAAGTCATTTGCTATGCTGGTAAATGTTAGAGGCAAACGCTGCACTGTCAGTTGCAATTTAGTCTTACAAACTGTTTCATTGGAAATTTTATGTATAGCAATAAGATTTCCCCGCTGCAGCAAAAATAAATCTGTCCATCCAGTTACCAGCAAATTATCAACCATTAACTTCATTAGTGAACAGTAATTTTTCGTATCCCACCGGGGGAAAGGAAACTAGAAAAATCCTACCCCTGTCTGACGTGAGTGCAGTTATAGGGAAGTTGTTTCCAATTCATGACACTTAACGTGCCCAGAGTGAGCTCCCAGGTCACTATATTCGAGTGGCTTTGGAAGCAACAAAGTCGTGGAAACCCGTGACGGCAAAACAAGCTCAGAAAGGAATAACACTATTGAGTCATAAATGCATATAGCTTCTCTTCTGGCTGCATCGCTGCGGGCTCTTTATGTCACCCTGCAGGGACATCATTTCTGCATCAGACATAGCTGGCCTGAGAAGAGGGTTCCTCTGCAATACAAGGACATGCTCCGACTCGCAACATACACTTGGGCTGCTCTCAACAGTGCAAAAGGTAAAAGTTTAGTTAGAGCCAGTTTGAAGCTAAAACGCTTGAAACCAAAGCTACAAATGCTTTATGAACATCTAACCCCTCTCTGTTCCTTGGGGAAAACAGATATTACTAATTACAGGCCAAAAAAAAGAGACTAAAGCCAATCTTTGCACAACTTTCCACTCGTTGCAGGCATTCCAATTTCATGCTTGTTAAAAGCTGATATTTTGTCATACACGAGAAGTCCTTCAGATCCTATGAAATACAGAGGCATCAGCCTGTATACTCTTGATTGCCACCTACTGGCTTTCTACATATTAGAGTAAGGTTTACAAATACGCACAAAATAGAAACTAGACAGCTTCAGGTAATCTTTGCTGATGTGCGTAAATAATTTTTGAAATCCTAGCTTCTCGAAGTACTGTGCAACAACAAAGAAAGGAAAAACAGCTTCATAAAGCCACTACTTGATGAGTGATCTAAAAGATTATAAAATCAAAACTTGACTTTAGAAAGAATATAAAGATGCCCCCATAGGGTTTCTTTTTTCCTACCAATTGTTATCTTACTGACAAAGTCCCTCTTCTTGCTCTATTGCATTTGAAATTTGAAACTTTGAGGCTTTAATCTGAGTTGGAGCTCACTTACAGATCTGCAACACAAAGAGAATAAACAGCACCTCAGATTTTCTGTACCACCTTTCACTGGAAGATCAAGAAAATTGGGACAAGTTTCCTCCTGCACTGGGAATGCTCCTCGAGAAGGTTTTATATATTTCACTTGGCATCTTAAAGGAAACCAGAATCCTCAACCCCATTCATCAGATACAGAACTGGGCACAAGAAATAGGAATGGTTCATCCCAGGCTATTCAGAAACCAGAGAAATGACCAGGATAGAATGCAGGTCATCTATAATCACTCAACCACAGGACATGTTCCCAGTCAGAATCCAGGCCACCTTTCCAGCAGAACAACTTCACCAGTGATGGAGCCGGCCTTGCAGGACCTCTGAAAGTACCGGTCCTTTTTTCAGGACAAGTTTGCAGAACTGTCACTAAAGACAACTTTAAGAAGCCAATAGTGGCTTTTCAGAATTCAAACCTGACTGCTCTGTCTTGCACTTTACATTTGTTCAGACAGTTAGTCCCTCCTTTCAGGACTGCTGTTGTCCTGAATGTCAACAAGGTAATACATTAAGCTGCTCAAAACACAAGCAATGAAAAAAGATTGTCCAGGTTTTGCAGGTTTTCCATTAAAACCATGCTTTCTGAAGAATTCTTTTAGGCAATGTTGGAGGAAAAAAATAAGATTGTATTAAGACCATACCAGGTTCATAGTTTTGCTATGAAACCATGAGAAACTAGGAAATGAAGTTTGAAGTCAAGAGAGTGCAGATACACAGCATGAAAACTAATGATTTTTTTTCTTTCTTTTAGTAAATCAAGTCAGAGTTTCCCCATAATCAGAAGGAAAGGAAATCAGTCTCTATATTGAGCCATTCATAAAAAAAACTTCAACATGGCCTATGAACTGAAGTCCAAATTAGTAGGTTACTTCTAACATTACTGTTCAGTCTCAGTGCTCAGATTCAGGTACTTTTGCACCTTAATACAAACTGAAGACTTAAATAGCAATATATAATACTCATAGCTCCCTACTTTTACAGAATTCACCAGGATTTGCAAGTTGGAAACCTAGATCACACATTAAATCCCTTTCAAAATAAAGCCTAGTCTTTTGTGCAAGCGAATAACATGATTTGAGATTTGTGTAACCATAAACAGCCAGTTCTCCTAGCAGCATTTTGAACTGATATCAGCTTTAGCATATATGCCATTTTTTTTCCCATGTCTAGCAAGCCTAAGTGTTTCTTTCCCTTTTTATTTTAATCAATTATTTGCTGGTGAGAACTAGTGATACTTGACAGAATTCCTAGGAAGAACACTTCTTTATTTTTTAATTTGTTTTTTTATAAAATGAGCTAAATAAATCAAGAACCAATACTTTGAAAACATTTTTTCACACTTGAAACCTACAAGTTCTCTTCAGCAGAAGCCCAGACCTATAAAATAATAGTTTCTTGAACACTGCATCAACAACCAAACCCAGAAATACTACACCATTAGACAACCTACATTACAAGCTACCTTAAGGTCATAAACCAGCATTTCATTCTGCCAGAGTAAAAAACTGAAAATATTCTATATTTATTTTTCTCCAAAGCTCTGTGTTCCACCCATAAGAATAATTTTTTATTTGATGGGGAACAACAAGAAAGAACAACAGTTCCGTGCCAGCACAGTACTTTTCTTCTTTAAGTTGTAATCAGGATATACTCCAAATGAGGAGTATTTCTGTTGCTCCACAAATTCAGCACAGCAGTGTTTCTGCTGAGTGCTTACTGTCCAAGGCAGAGCTGCCCAGCCTGCAGCAGGTGTTGGTACCTGCTTATGGGAAATGCATTTTTCTGCAGTAGACACAGCCTTTAGCTCTTGATCCAGGGGCTGGGGAGTCTTTCCACTGACTGTGACAGCCTTCAGGTCAGGCTGCTCCACTCTGCAGCCTTTTCAGGAATATACTTAAACAAAATAGGCCATATTACAAAATTCTAGTAGCCACCCAGGCTATCTGCTGCTTAATGATGACATTCACATTGCCTACCAGACAGAACACAGATCAGGGCCTTTATCAAGTCACTGGGCTGAAACCAAGTTTATCATAGATAAGATTAAGACACAAACATTACATTCAGAACCAGACTTTAGAAAGTTGAGGACAATTTCACCCAGGCTTTGTAATCAGTTCACTTCTACTTCGGAAAAAAGGAAATAAATCATTACTTATTTGCTCCACTTTTATTATTTTCCTGCAAACTTCTCTGTAATCTCACAAGATTACATTATGTAACTGTCCAGGCCATTCTTCCTTGTTTCTCTTTTCTCAGCAAACAGATGGGTCAAATTTCACAAGTCAAATTTATCTTTGCTACTCAACATTAGCCAACTTATTTTCAAAGTTTAAAGGTTGCGGCATATGCTTACACATATTCTATATCAAAAAACTAGCTATGGTTGATGTTGTGAGGACAGTAGGGCTGAGGAACAGACTTCAATGTTACAATCACCCCACACCACACTTCTTTAGATAACAATATAGAGAGGTTAGCCTCTGTATTGAGCAATATGCATTGAGGTTAAAATCAGAAGTTAGTCAATTTATTTGACTACTGTAGAGAGAGAAGCCTGGAAGCTTTCCTGTGAGCCACAGAAGACCGTATTGACATAATGTCTTAACTGCAACATGCTTGAAGATCTACTAGCAGAGGAAACCACAAAGCCAGTCAAGGATTCAAAGCTATGCCTCACTTTTACCTGATTAGCCTTCAACTAAGAGTTTGAGACACAAAGGAATATAATCACTTTAATTAGATATTATGCAAGTAGCTGAGTGACACTGCAGTGCACAATTAACTACAAATTCTCACCCACCTCTCTACTTCGTATTCAGGTAGGGGGCCCTCACTTTACAAAGACAGACTGCTAAGGAATATTTGTCACTCCAGACTGGAGATATGCAGCTTTCACCAACGGAAATTTCATAAAGCTAGAGTTAGAACCTAAAGGTGTTAGGATGATAATCTCAAGACAACACTGACTTTAGTGGGGTCATATAAGAGGTAGGTATGGCCCAACACCAAGCTGTTTTAGAATAAGGTTTCACGAAAACCAAGCAAAGAGATACAGCTCCACTTGCACAAGCCCTGGTTGTATTCCTCCAGTACTGTTCTTTGACTGCTCATAGGAACCTCCTTCTCCACAAATACTTTCCTTTTACTAGGCCACCATTCAGTTATTCCAGAAACACAGATTCTGTCTAGCCTCTGATCAAAACACCATAGCGAAGATGCAGACAGATAGGTGCTGTATACAGCTGCATTTTACTGTGCGTACACAGTATCCATTGATCTAAAACCAGCTGTCTCATTACCTGACCGCAACACCGGCAAAGTCAAACTTGTGCTGCTAGGGAGGCAAGGGATTTCACAATGAGCCCAAGCTCCAGAAAACTCTTCTGAGGTACCTCTATACAGAAATGTTACACAAACACTCCCATCCAGCCTGGCCTCCAGGCAGCTCTAAAAAATAACCAGATCGCAAATGTGTTCATTAGCCAATTACAGGATTCACAAGTCCTTCTGCTGTGCTATACATAGAGACCCACAGGAAAAGCCAAGGAAACCTCCCCTACTGTGAAATCCTTAAATATACCAAGGCAAGACAAATAAAGGTTAGGGCGGAAACCAGTAATACTACTCATATTCCTGAGAACCAGAGACAGACACAAAAGAAAAGTTTTGGTCACACCAGAGTCCTTTGGCAGCCTGAACAGACAATATCAGGTCTCCCAAGTCCTAGAGCGGTGCTTCTTTTCTGAGAGATAAGGTCAAGCAATCAACTGAACCCTGTTAAGCTCCAAACTACACAGACAATATCATAATCAGAGCAACAACAAATCTAAACTCAGAGACAAGCAGTTTCCTCCCCTTACACTACTATTAAATTAAGCAGGAAGGACTTGTGTGCACACATGTATCTGTAGATGTTGCACACCCAAGTGGAATGTGGATTCCCTTCTACTGATTACTTGTATTTTTTTTTGCTGGGGGGAGAGAATGTTTTTAAAAAAATAAGAAGTCTAACTTCCAGAAAGACAACACTTGTGCCGTTGGATGATCGTCTGTAAAAGCAGAGGAGCATCTGACAAGCTGGTTTCTTATCTAAACGATCCACATTGACAACTGACAGTCCTTTCAATGAAGAAGCACCTGAGTACTTAATAACAGAGAATTAACAACCTGACAATAGGTAAGGTACTTGCTCAGGCATTAGTAAGAAAACAGAGTGACACCTTACATGAAAAGCTATTTGAATGCCATTTAAACTTGTCAAATTGCAGAAAAATAGACCTGCGAATTGATAAAATCAAGGTTATTCATTATGTGAACTGATGTCTAATTTTCTTAAATTGCATCCATTTTACACAAGTTAAAACAAGAGAGATCTTCTGTTTGCTGGAGCAAACTACTCGGCACCACCAGGAACTGCTGTAATGCATTCTGAGATCCTACAGCTAGAAGACACCAAACCAAGTGCCCTCTCTGACCTCCTGTAAAACAGATCATACAATTCAGTAAATTAATTCCCTGCTTTCACTAGAGCACACTGTGAAGGAAGAGTGACACTGCCAGTGAAGAAAAATCCATGACAACCCTTAGTAAAACACTCCAGTGGTTAATCACCCTCATCCTTTTCATACACAGCTCTTTCTTCTAGTCTAAATTTGCCCATCTGCAACTTGCAGCCAGCAGCAATCACAACACACTTGTCAGATAGATAGAAAAACATTTCTGGTACTCATAGACTGGTCAAGCCACCTTTAAACCTCTGCTCAATAAGCTAAAACAGGCTGTGCTCTCAGAGCATGTTACTAAAGGACATGTTATTCAGACCTTTTTAATCATTCTGACATTGCCTCTGATCCTCCTCCAATTTATCAGCATCCTTCTAGCACTGTTGAAACAAAACCCAGGCATACTATCACAAAAGCAATTGCCCCAGTGACAAAGGCATTACCTCTTGCCTGTCATTTAACAATCCCTCCTTTTCACCACCACAGACCTCATTAATCCTTGTGGTAACTTGGGAACTGGTTATTCAGCAGGTGCTTCAAGACCCTCTCAGAGTTCCCCCCTTCCCTAAAGGGTCTCCCACTCCTCAGTCATGACCTCTTTAGTTCCTTGATTCCAAATTTAACTTTTAGCCCTATTGGGACACTCCACATTTGCTTGCTTACATTCTCCTATATGGTACTACTGGCTTAGAAACATGATATCACAAAATACTGTTGTCCTTGTTGGCACAAGACTAGGGGGTTCATTCCACATTCGTCTATTTTAAAAGTCTTAAACAACACAGAGCTAGGAACCAAATGCTGCAGGACCTTAGTAGAAACACACCTGCCCAGCAATGATTCCTTGTTAGCCATCACATTTAGAGACCTGTCACAGATGGCCAGTTGGTAATATCATTAGTGCCACACTAGTTCTGTATCACTTTTTTCCAACATGTCCTGTGGTAGCAAGTCAAATGCTTTAGAGATGTCTAGAGAATTTCCTTTAATCAACTAAATTTATCAAAAGAGATACCAAGTTAGTTTGACAGGATCTATTTTCCATAAACCCAAATTGACTGACATTAACTCTTTGCTACTCAAATCCTTTAATCAGCCATTTCATTATGTTGCCCGGGATAAACATCAAGTTGACAGGGCTGTAATCAGCAGATTTGTCTTGTTTTATCTTTTTATAGACTGGCACAACATTGGGTTTCTTCCAGGCTTCTGGAAACTCACCACAGATCCAGGGACAAACATCGTCAGCGTCACAGAGAGGCAGACATGCCATCATTTTTAAAACTGCTTGTGGATGCACAGCGTAAACTGGCTCCAGCACCTACACACCTGTCACATGATGTGCATCATGTATCTCACTGAAGCAAAACTAAGTCAGGAGCAAATACCAAGAAGGGACAAGTTAAAATGCTACACGGTATATGCCTCAATCTAGTCCACTTTCAGGGACTTAAATTACCACAATAGCATCTCAAGACTCCTTTGAGAGGAAAGCCCTTTGCAGCTGCCTCCTGACTGCCCATCCAACAAAAAAGCAGGGAGAGGACCCTTGGATACTTCTCCGCTTTTCTATGGCTTGATCAGACACTGCAAATCAGAGAAACTGTGACAACTGTGCAGAAGTGAGCACATTTGGGAGGGTGGTAACAACAGCTCATTACCATGAGAGCAGATGCTGTTTGCTCAAGCCTTCTAGGCATGGGCTTTAATTGAAATCAATGCCTAACTCTCCAAGTCAGGAGACAGGGAAGCTTAGGGATGTCAGCAAAAATCTAACTCTTAATGAAAAAAAGATTAGACAAGTGGAAATCAGACTATGAAGAGGCCAGAGGGCCTAGATGGAAGTGATAGTTGATGTAAGAGATGAGGACATGTCAAAGAGTAACAGAGGCATTCCAGGAGGGCAATAAGGCAGCAGAGGAGAAAGAAGCAGTTAACATGGAGAAGATGGTGAAGGAGAGAGATATTAAATCAGTGGTACCACTGCAAAGCCAAATGTATTTGCCTGAAATTGTGTTTCAACAGTCCCCTCTCAGCCTGCTTCAGTCAGGTTTCACAGTCTTTGCTCAGTACTGTCAAGCACAGTCTCATTGCACAGAGGGGACCAAATATTACAAGCAGCAAGAAAGTGAAATGGAGTTCTCAGTACTGAATGCTGGATCTCCTTACCAGTCACTGCACTCAAGTGACTGCACCTGCTCTGATCTCCAGGGCTCTAATACAATTTGTGTTAACACTGGGCAAAACCAGGACATTTGGCTCTCACAAAAATGGTGGACAACAAAGGTCTTACTGGCAGAAGGGCTGTAGGTCAAGCTTGTTGTTTGCCTCCTGTCACAAGCAGGAGGTGTTGGATTGTTCTGAAGTCACTGACACAAGAAACTTCATAATTTCAAAGAACCAATCTCACCCTCAAAAGCAACCTTGGGCTTTTAAGATACATTGAAGACGGAGATTGCACATTTCCAATATTATCCCCCTTCAGTGCCTAAATTAATTTCAGTAGAAAGAGAAAAAGGGGACAAATAAGATTTCTGACTCAGAGCAGGATCCTGAGCAGTGAGGCAGTATGGGAAAGAACAGAAGAGAGGCATATTTTGAAAGTATCTGGATAACTGTACTTAATGCTAGTAACCTGATAGCACAAGGACTTCTACTGCAAAGATGACAATACTGACAAGGGAGCACTAGCTGTGTATTGCTTTCTTGGTAAGAGACAAAGCAAAAAAAAAAAAACCAAGTATGAACAATTTACTAGGCTTAGTAAAACTTTATTGTGCTATGTTCAAAGCATATTTGCCTGTATATAAAACATTACTGAATCCATTGCAGACCTGGCCAAATTGGCTGGCAGCTCAGAAGAGATGGCATTGCTAACAGCAACCAAGCTAAAATGTTGGGACTAAATCAAACTGACAATGTCCCTTTAAGGGAACAAGCATAACCAAACAGGTCTATTTTTAAACCACTCTTGCAGAAGGCTGCTGCCATTTCTGACACTGTTACCAGCCAAGACAGCATCTGCAGCAGCAATTTCATGGAGACAGGATAGTAGCAAGATGCTCCTCTGCTTCCCTCCCCAGCCTTGTCTCAGGAAAAGAGCAGTGAAGAGATTTTAATGAATTTTGTTCCCAAAAAATCTCAAAGCAAAGCAACCAGCATATGGTGTATTCAACAAATGGAACAACAGCATGCTCAGTGCTCCGATCTTTCAGGCAGTGGTGTTATTGTTAGTCAGACCACTTGTGGCTCTAGAATACCAAAGAGGGATAGACGCAGTAACTCATCAGTATCTGTAAGAAATGGGTAAGATGAAATCTACAGCCACGGCCACAAAGCAGCATAGTATACTTCAACTCCCAGGACAGACTGGTCTCTAGAGGATCTTTCCACCTCTCCTCCACCCAAATAAATTTCATTCCCTTTTCTAAAAGTCTGTAGGTGTTAGGGGGGAAAAAAAAAATCTTTCTATTATTGTCTGACAAAGCAACGCCATTCCTTGACGAGTGACTTAAAAGACATCACAATTTTTTTATGTTCTTAAACTGATTTGCTTACAACTTCTATGGTCATTCCTATACAATATCAGGAAACAAAAGTCTAAAGAGATGTAGGACACCAAGGCAAAAGACCCATTTTAAAATACTTAAGTCCATATTAGACTTAGAGGAAAAAACCAGACAAATCCTATAGCATGAAGTATTTTTCATCTCCCACTAAAGCAACACTAGTGAAGAGTCGATTGATCTAGCTCATGGATTCAGAAGTAAAATCCAGGAGATGCTCCATGAATCAGAATGTCTGTAGTTTGAAATTAATAAATTCACATAACCTGGCTCTTAAAACTTGCTCATTTGCAGCTCTATTCTCATAAAATAAGGAAACAGCTACTTATTAACAGCGGTGCTGCTGAGAGCTGAGTAGCTGCACCCAATATTGGCAGCATTTTAGGTTTTCACACTAGGGAATATGGCGTTAACTTGGTTCGAACCATCTCTGCAATTCTTCAGATTTTCTTCACATTGCAGAGTACAATTAAAGAGGCATAACCACCCCAAAGCTTCCCCTTCTCCCATTAACATCCCTCTAACATCCCTGTGGCACCTTGAGCAAATGCTTATGCAGGGAAGCACTATCAGAGAGGTATTTAAACTGTTTCAGC
Organism: Myiotriccus ornatus; assembly: GCA_036023395.1. NCBI lineage: Eukaryota > Metazoa > Chordata > Aves > Passeriformes > Tyrannidae > Myiotriccus > Myiotriccus ornatus. Next base: position 13,990,105 of record JAYRBT010000178.1, read on the forward strand.
TGTCTTTCATACGGTTTTAACACACACTACAGAAGTCCACAAACTGTAACTTTGTTTTATACAGTTAAACTGGATGGCTACATGGATTGAAACAGTGTGGCAGAGTTCATAAAGCATCCTCTTCTAACCTTAAAAAGCATAATTTCCAGAGCAGAAAGTCTTTCCTTCTTCATTAGCATCAAAATGCCACTAATGGTGCCACTAGACATCAAGCACCATCCTTTTGAGAATCTGGCAAATTCTTCACTCTCCCAGCTTTCAGATGAGTACAGCATTCGGCTGAATAGCTTTTTCAACAAATGACATGTCACAGCCTTGACACAAAAATACTTGCACCTTGTCAATCATTCACTCACCATTCAAGTTCAAATGCTCATCCTCAGAGATGAATTTGATCTTCACTGCAGTTAATGTTAAATATGGACACTCAGAGAAGATGGGTATAAGTAAAAGTACAAAGCAAATGGGGCAAATTAGAGAAAATACTATGTCATTTGTACATTAAGTAGGCAACGGAACTTCTGTAGCACATAGACATTCAGGCACATGGAACAACAGAAGCTGAGTGTGAGATGACAAGGATGGAAATGTAAGCTGATATGGATGGTCTCCAATTTAAACTTCTGACCTAAACGTCCCAGCCCAAAGGTTAGCTACTGTTTTATCTATCAAGGTTGTTATACTGCAACCATCACTATAATATAACATAGCTAGTCAGTTCTTTATTGCCAGAGAGAAATCCATGTGTCATTTCCAACACCGCAGTTATTTCTTTGATAGATGTATAAAACAAAGCACTACTGTGCACAGCAAGTTGCTTGTACTAGTCAAGGCATCATTCATCACTCCACTCAAACCAATTCAGTCTGACCTGAAACTATGGTAAAAATTAAACATAGTCACCTGGGAATTATTCAGGCAAAATAATAGCAATTACCAACTCTTGTACCTAATCTCTCTGGGTCAATATCACAAAAATAATTCAAATATCTTCAAAGATGCCTCTGAAAAAAAGAGCACAAGCCAACTCAAGATCTAGTGTGGGATTTCAAAAAGATACAAAAGAATTAAATTCAATAGAGCTGATATACTTAATACTTGCAGATCACTTCAAAAATAGCAATCTAAGCTGCCTGGAATGACAAAGAAAGTGGTCTCTACTGAATCCAGATACTAATGGAATTAATAATAATGCAGGATACAAGCTATAGGAAAGGTCTTGTTTAGCAGTAGACTCTTACTGCTTTTCAGAATCATTTTAGAGTAGTCTTGGCCTCATTCTCCCCTTCTCCCCCAGAGGGCTTTCCACTGAATGGTATGGTGTTTCACAATTACATTTTTTAAATGGAGAACTACATAAACTACATTTAATATAGAAGCCCATTTTCTAGCATAGCACCACTTTGATATGATGTTCTTAACCAGCCTGTTCCCAGGCTTTTCCCAGTCTTCCCAAATCACCCAAAGACACCACTTTTCCCATCTGTGCATGCTGTCTTCCATGGAGATCCTGCTGGGTCACCTCACGTAGCTGGGACACAATTGAGTTTTTATCTGGTATGTCTCACTTGACAGTTAAGGATTTGGATGTATTATTCCTCTCATTTAACATTGTTTATTTCCTTTTGTCCTGGTGCCAACTGTCTTTGACAGACAATAACAGATTAAACTAACTGGTCAGTCATCATAAATCAGTTAAGCAGATATACAACAGCTCTAAGGTTATTGATTCTTATAGATTTTCATATCCCATTGAACAGCCCAATGTGATTAACTCAATTTAATTCAATGCCACTCATTCATTACTTAGAGCTCTTAATTTCCACAAGCTAGGTTAACTGGGTTTCTGTCTCCTCAGCTTTCTTTTCATCCCTGTGTCATGGATCAGGTAACTCTAAATAGTATTTGGAGTCAAAGATCTCAGGCAATCAAGTCAAGATCAGCAAGTTTCAATTAAGTTGAGACTTTCCATTAAAGCACACCCCAAATAGCCACTTTGAATGAAGATGCTGCTGCTTCAAGGAGAACACCTCCAATGTGGGGCATTCCCAAGACCCTAGGCAGTGGTGGCAGGATGGATAACCAGGATACACTGGGAGACAGTCTCCATGTTCAGTGACAGCAGAACAAATCACAGAATCATTAAGATTGGAAAAGACCTCCAATACGAAGTCCAATCTTCAATTGAACAACACCTTGCCAACTAAACCACAGCACTAAGTGCCACATCCAGTCATTTCTTGACCACTTCCCGGGATGATGACTCCATCACCTCCCTGGGCAACCTGTTCCAATGCTCTACAATCCTTTCAGTGAAAAAATGCTTCCTGATGTCCAGGAAGAACTTCCCCTGGCACAGCTTGAGGCTGTGTCCTCCTGTCCTGTCACTGGATGCCTGGGAGAAGAGGCCAATCCCCACCTGGCTACAATCTCCTTTCAGGTAGTTGTAGAGAGTAATAAAGTTCCAGCTCCCTCAGCTGCTCCACATATGACTTACCCCCTTGACTCTTAAAGCAGCCTGCTCATGTGCTTCTCTCTTTTGGCATCTTGATGCTTTTTCAAAGTATTTTGGGAAGGCTGGAGGCACTACACATCCTCTTTTCACAGTGGTCTGTCTGCGTAGGGCTTATTCCTGTTTTACTGTGCCAGTGCAACACAACCGTATTTCCCATTCTAAACCATTCTATCTAAGGAGGTCTCTTGGAAATGAATGTTGGCATGGGGGAGAGAAGGAACATAATAGCAAGTCCTGGAGTCTTAAAGCAATGTATTTTTCTCCTGGTTCTAAACGATTTTATTATATCTCAGATTTTCATCACATTACCTCAAATAGCAGGAACTGGCCCTCCACTTGCTTTGACAGTATTGCCATTACTGCATAGCAGCATCTCTTTTAATGGTGCCAGGGTTAGTGGCTCTAGACAGAAAAAAAAAGGGGTTGTGGTAGGGTGCCCATTTACCCACTGCTACCTCATTTCATCAGCCATTTATCAACATATTCTTCATCTGGAGAAATAAAATCAATGGTAGGTGGAGCTCTTTCAGTGCATTTAACTTCCCTGGCATGATACAGGTAGTAACACAGCTGAGATCAAACACTTTCATCTTTCCTCCAGAGCCAGCTTGGCTGCAGACTAGCTGTTCCTCAATTAGAGATTGCAATATTTCTGGCAAGGATTAAGTGTGCTTTCTACAGCTCAGATTTGCCTCACTGTTGCTTTTTTTTACTTAAAGAACAATCACTTTTTTCTTACAATTCACTTTTTACCCAGCATCCATAAGAAGAAAAAGACCCAACTCAAATTATGTATGAGCCATTAATCTATGGAAAATTTTAAGCAGATAAGGAAACTGGGATTTTAGAACACCGATTCTGTGTTACAGTTTATAAACCCTGTCACACACTGCAATAAGCATTTCTCTGTTCGTTTCCTGAAAGAGAAGGTTTATAACTGCGTTTGAATAAACCCCAAGGAAGCTTCAGGAGACCTCCTGGCTTGTTGCTAAGTCATTTCCACTCCCTGAAGATCTTTACTCCAAACTGGGATAACAACAGTTCCCCAACAACTGTTGCACAGCAAATTTTATGAAGTTTAAATTCTTCAGATATCAATGAGGACAAGAGAAAAGGAGTACCTCCATTCCAGTGCCTTGCGAGGAAAAAGATGTACTGTATTAGCTTGTTCCACTTTCAGAATTCTTTATCCCTCTATGGGTTTTATATTTAATATGTAATTTAATATGTAAAATTAGCTGTCCTAGGTCTAGAAGGATTAGAGATCCTGGAATCAAAAGCTTAGTAATGACTTATGTTCACATGGCACCATAAATGGGATCTCTTTGCAAGGCCTTTCAAGCAGGCAAAGCACAACCAGCTCCCACTTCTTGTAGGTGAGTGTGCTTTGTAAAGCTAGCAATGGTTTCCAGAAAAACAAAAGCCATTGCTGCTGTTAACACTAGGAGTGTGTCTGCTCAGACACTCCCCTCGAAGAAGGATGCAGCCACCCAGGTCTCTGGG
>JAYRBT010000178.1:13994222-14008204 GCA_036023395.1 Myiotriccus ornatus
AGTTGGATCAGGGGTTGGACTTGATGATCTTGGAGGTCTTTTCCAACCCAATCTATTCTATGATTCTATGATTCTTTCATGGCTTACAAGAATGACTGATACAGAATCAAAACCTGAAGAGAAGTCACACCAACACAAACCTTCTCTTTTTGACAGAACAGAGTATTTTACAATGTAAACCAAGCAACAAGGAAGCACAACTAGATGTTCCTACCTTTGCCATAAATTCCCCATAATCTCTTTAATGGCACTTCTTAATTTGTGTGATTTAATATTGTAGTAGAGTATTTCAGATCTTTATCTGTATCCACACCTAACATCTCTCTACATCCCCTGCAGGGTCCACAGGACGACAGTATGACACTTCATTTAAGTTTCTATACGTTTTTCGTTAGTATTTGCTTCAGTTGGTCACCCTTTTCCAATTTGTCAACTCTTCACAAGTAATGATACAAAATAACTAGGATTCCTGGTTTTCAAGCTTAAAGCCAAATGACCTGTAGTCTCGCTCCTGACAGTAAGATCAGTAACATTTGGCTGACAGGCAACATACCAATTTACATAAAATACTACGGACTGGAAACCTTCCCCACTCCCACCCCCCATCGTCAGGCTAGCTTTTCATCTAGTAATGTACATGTTGTGTTTTGCACTTCGTGAATTCCTAGTATGCATGTAGCTCAATAAATCAGCACTTATAAATCAGCCACAGCCTCTGTGTTGCATCCATCTTCCCACTCCCTGCACTGAAATGCTTTGTCAGCAAAGGCCTGAGCTATTGGTTCTGCAGGTGCATGTAGATCAATACTAAACACATGGCAGTTTGCAGTGACTGATACAAGCTCTGCTCCACCAGTCATTCACAGAGTGCAGTTACCCAGGTGAGATCACCTAAGCAGTGAACACTGACCCAAGTCACCATGTAACTCTTGCTGAGACTAGCACCCAGGTCCTCTGTTAAGCACTCATTACACTGGCTATGGACAAAAATGTTCCTAAAAGCTTAGTAAGTAGGACCACATTAAAAGGAATGCCAGATGGTTCAGAATAAATTGTTGGGATATGACTAACAACTCTTTCACTTGCTTAAACCCACAAATCTTGGCTGTCCTGTCTACGGGCACATCTTGCCACATCCATACTAAGTAAGACATATTAGTCGGCTTAATTTCTAATCTTTCTCATGGAAGAAAAATGGGTAGCCAGACCTTGAACTTCACTACCTTTTATTGATATTCAATGCCAAGTGGAATCAAATTTTTCTATATATTTTAGGCTGTACCTTGCCAGATACTCAAGGAAGTAGAATCATGGAACTGTATAAAAGAATGGAAAAACACACACCAGAGACCAGGTTAAAGTAGCCACAACATCACATAAGCCGTTTTCATCTCCAAAAGAAATCCTGACTGTTAACTCTATCAGCATTTCTTCTTACCAAAGGAAATGACTTTGCTGCTGAAGTACCACATGATTTTAGGCAGGGTGTCATCATAAGCTGATGAAAAGCAAAGACCTGGGATATAATAGGAAAAAAATTGTTATCAGACTACTTGGAAGGGATGTGGAAAAACAACATCAAGGAGGCACCAGTGTTTCAGCCACAGATATCACAGCTTAATATATACTCCCAGAGTAGACATGGGAGAGCAGCAAATTGATCAAGGGTTCTAACACAATCAGAGACCATAACTGGTGCTTCAGATGAAGGAAGCTGACACCATATTAAAAAAAAAAAAAAAAAGGTACCTGACAAAAACAGTGTCATCACACATTACCTGCCCAGCCTGGCTGTGTAGGCAGGAAATAAAAATAACTCATACTGCAAACTTAGCACTTCTGCCGAAGAAGACAGTATGCCTATCATGGAGTGTCATGACATACCACAGGCAAACAAAGCCCTTCACAGCTTTGATTCAACAGGCAAACCAAGCACAAGAATAATTCCCTTGCTTCCTGCATCACCACTGGAATGGAGTCTCTCCTGCAGAGAAACACTGAAGAGATTTAACAGCAAAAATTTAACTCCACACTGTAGGTAGTCCAAAGGAAACTTCACAAGGTAGGTCAACAGTCTACAGCTGGAAAAGAGCCAGGTACCGGAGATAATCCTGGTTGCACACAGTGATGGGAAGTAATGCCACTTTTGACTTAACCCCTTACCTTAGAAACTCACCTGGAAGGAACTTCACCTGTTAAAAAAAAGAGCAACTCACACAAGTCGCTTACTAAATCAACACCCCATCTCCTGCAGCATCCAAGGTTTCTGAATTCAAGTGCTCACCCGAGCATCCTCAAGAACTTGTCAGTCACAGCCTGAGTGCAGCTGTCAGAGGGGAGGTAGAGGGAGGCTCCAGACTGCCATGACAGATTGTTACGTGGTGTCAGTACCTTCCGTGAACACTCTGTCAGACTGGACCAGCTCTGTATCAAGGTGTCATGGTTTAACCCCAGGCAGCAACCAAGCCCCACACAGCCACGTGTTCACTCTCCCACGAGCAGGAGAGATCAGAAGGGTAAAAGCAAGAAAATTCATGAATCAAGATAAAGACAGTTTAACAGGGAAAGCAAAAGCCACACATGCAAGCAAAGCAAGGAATTAGGTCACTGCTTCCCATGGGCAGGCATACTTTCAGCCATCTCCAGGAGAGCAGCACTCCATCACATATAATGATTATTTGGGAAGACAAACACCAGCACTTCAAACATGTCCACCTTTCCCTGATCCCACTGGTAGGGAAGTGAGGGAGCAGCTGCATAGTATTTGGTTGCTTAAACCAAGCCACAAGGACCTTTTTACAGGCCCCTCCAATATGAAATATGCAGGCTATTACATTTACATACTGCCTTCACCTTCCAGCTGCTTTAGGAACAAGACAATAGTCCATGGAGAATGCCTCTCTGCTCTTTCCTCTTGTTCTTTTGCATATCCTTGAGCTGCTTTGCTTTTAGCCAAATGCCAAAGATATCAGGCTTTCATAGTCCATGGCAGCACTCCACCCCACAGGGAAACACAGAGCTGTCAGTCCCACACACACATCCCATTTACTGAGAAATCACCCTGTCCTCTCACCAGCCACCCCTCAACAGATAAGCAACTTTACCACACTTGTATCAATCTTCAGTATGAAATGGAAAAGCCTTCAGGGAGAGTAACAGCTGCCACAGTTGATTTAGCCATTAGTAAAAATGGAAGCGAGGGAGAGAGAAGCCCACTGACACTAAACTCTGAGGTCTCTGCTGTTATTTGTAGCAGAGAAGAGCTTGATCAACAGCATTTCAGACATAGTACCTATACACATTAGGACTCTGCCTCAGGGTAAAGTCCCAGTACAGGAGACACATGAGGACTAGTATTTCTGTTTCTACAACCCGTTAATTCAGTGACCGCCTGACATGACTAAGGTCACAAACGGAAAACTGGGATTTGTATCTCCTCTGACGTTGATCAGCACCAGACCAGGGAGTAAGGGGCCATTCCATAAGCAAGAAATTCAGCAGCCCAGAAGGAGCCCTTGAGAATGAAATCCAATTGACAAACCTTGAAACTGTCAAAATGATAATTCAAACTTCCACACTACTACTCCTAAGCTGCTCCCAGGCCCTGAAGTGGCTTCATTATCTGTATGGAATAATGCAGTAGAAATGAGGACATGAACACCAGACCCACAGCACACGTTCAGACCAGGCAATCCCACAGCCGTTTTCCTTCTCCTGAGCTTCACTTCTCCTAAGCCTTCAGAAGAAAGCTCTACACAAGATCTCAAGCCCCAGGCTGTAAGCAGTCTTTTGGTGGCGTGATTTTTTTTGTTTGTTTGCTTGTTTTCCTTCTGTTAGAGCATAATTTTCACTCATGGATAACCCAAGGTGGAGACAAGGAAAGAACTGAGGGAAGTTGTAAGCCTTTTGGCTACTCCATTACCAGCGACTATGTGCTCCTACATCCCAAGATGCTGCTGAAGCTACATAAATTTGCAGCCCTCTCTTCTTTGAAGGATGCGTTTGCCCTTCTCTCCAAGCATATCTATGTTAGTGGCAACTAATGGCTCCAACCAGAGGAGGATTCCACGTGCCAAACGCAGCATACCTACAGTAAAGAGAGAGCTCCTTCCCCAAAAAGTAGTCCTAATTTAAAACAAGGTGCAATAAGGGGGATGAACCAAATGGAGAAGATGAGGTAAAAGGATGGAAAAGCAATTATATGAACAGGATTTTTAACAGACTATCTACTTCCCCTCCTATTTTTCACAGAGCTTAGCTGCCCGCAACCAACACATCATAAAGGCTGAAACCATGAATTGGGGTCTGAAGCTTTTTTTTCGGTCCAGAAGAGTTTAGAAATAACAGGGAGCTACCTTAGTGCAGGAAAATTCAGCTGTTCCAATGCACTTTCAATCACACAATTACAAGTGATTGGGTGATTCTCTAGAGGAGTGTTAGGGAAGGGCAGGGATTTAAATGCTGCTCTGAATTTTACAACAGGGGAAGATACTTATCTACCTTGAACTGGCCCTGCTTTTTACGACTGGCTTATTCCATTCTCAGATGTCTAAAAATGACAAGAGAAAGAATGAGAAAGTGTTGTACCCCTGCCTGAAGCAAAGACAATGTTTAATTTATAGCATGCCCACTACACACATCCCTCCACAGTTAATATCACTCAGAGTTCACAGCAGGAGGATATGACATTTCCTCTAGATTGCAATATGTCCATTCATTTTCAGACACCAGTACTGCTGCTTAGGGTAACTACTGCACACTAGGAAATTATTGGGGGGGGCGGGGGTGTGGAAGGAAAGAAAAAACAAAACAGGCATGGGCCAAGAGAAAAGGAGATGAATGTGCCAAGTTCTTTTCCAAGAAGATTATGTTAGAAAACTAAACAGTGATCTGAAAGGATAACTTCAGATGAACAGACTCACGTGCAGCCCATGTAGTTAACCTGTATGCCAATACAGCACAGTTCTGCTATTCATCCCATCTCATTGTAAAAGGGTAGGAGTTGCAAGCTTTGTGCTGCCAAAATGCCAGCCACTAGACAAAAGGTACATTTGGTTGCTTGTCAGTGTAGCAGATGTGAAATGGGCATCTTTTCCCTTCTCTGACTTCCTCAAGGACAGAAAAAGCAGCTCAGGAAAAGGAAAAAACAGAGGTCAGCAAAACTAACTGATTTTCTGAAAGTTCTGCTTCTTGAAAAATATTCCTACACCATGTTTTTTTTCCCCCACCAGAAATTTGTCTAGAAAATATAATCCCCTTAATATTTATCTCTTGTATAAGAAAACCCAGGTAGCTGAGGATATTCAGATTAAATAAAAAAGGAGACAGTTATTGATAGCAGCAAGGAGGGCTTGTGCTGACAGGATTAGGAGGAATGCTGACCAGCATGTGGGAACACCAAACACATAGGACTGAGACACTACAGAATCATGAGTCCATAGGAAATGTCTCAGTTTCCTCTTGCAAATACGCTGCTTACTCACAACCTTTTGAAGCACTAAAACATATATGCAGCATGGAGGAAAACTGCTGTGACCATAAATACAGATGAAGACGGCAGGAGGGAAGAAGCTTCACTTCATGGCTCTACTCAAATCAGTGCTGGGAAGAAATAAGATATAAAGAGGCAACGGAGAAATCTGTATGTAACAATTCTTACCCTTAAAAGATATTCCTCTTAAATAAATAAATGAAAAAAAAAAGCAATCTTGCTGCTTAACACAACAATAAATGACTGCCCAATCCTACCATAAAACAGTAAAAGGAGGGAGCTAGACAGATTCCATGAAAAACAGAGACAGCAGAGATGCCAGCAGATGTACAGAGAGGCTTCACAGAGTTACCATCCTGACAGGGGAAAAGGCACTCGCTTCTTGGTGTGCTTACCACGTTCAAGAAACTCCACCAAAAACTGGCAAGCTCAAACTGAGTAAGACTTTTACATCTGCCTGCTTGGAAGAACACCTGTAAAACATATATTTCAAAGCAAGCTAACTGGATAAATCTACCAGTGGTAAGCTTTTTAAAAGTTACTCATTTAATCAGCCATTGTATTTTCAGATCAGGAACTGCATTTAAAGCCACTGGGACACTGAAGTTATTAAAAGTAGAGTTTATTTACAAAGCCATTCTTAGCAGCATATTTAGTTTATAAAATATAGGTAAATTTTATGTGCTATAAATAAGCTTATTAAAACAGTTATCCCAAGCACATTTCTAACTTAATATAGTAATCCATAACTTTCTCAGAGAACCTCTTATTCCGTGTTTATGGCAATTTACAGGGACAAGCCTCCCATTCTTAAACTCAGGCTGTAAGAGAGATATTCCAAAAGAATAACATGAATTACCAATGTTTTAACCTGTTCTATCCAATCAGAATAATAAGACTTTAACGACACACTCCATGTAGTCAAAATCCTCTAAAAAAAAAAAAATTAAAAAATCAGGTTCTTCTGTTATCCTGCTGCTGCTAGACAATGGCAGTTTCACCTTAGCAAGTCTGCAATACAGTAATAAAGATCAGATGGAAACATCTGTATACACAGAATGCAGCTCCATCTACAAAAACACCACCAACACCTCCAGCTTGAAATGCCAGGCAACACCAGGAACCAGTTCTTTCAATGAAGAACTAGGTTTCTACACTGTTATTGTGTTCTCTCATTTATACACAAATACCTATAAGACTTCCTGAGTATTCCCGAAATGAATTAACAATACTCTTACTATATTCCACTTCCCTTCCCAGACTAGAGCAGAGGCAAGATGATAATGTGTCATAATTACACACACACGCATGCACCCCCAAACATGCAAGGCAAGGAAGAACTAAGTAGAAGATGATGTGTTGCACTGATCAGAGAGAAAGGCTTCTCCTCCCTTAACAGCTGAAGATTCACAGCCTTCCATCTCTTCTGTCACTCATTTCTCTACCTACTATACTGAAGTAAGACAGTTCAAAAAACATCCCATTTTCTGAGACTCAGTCTCTTATAACAATACTTCAGTAACTACTGCATACCCTTTCCAAAATTCATGAATGCTCCCGTCATTCTGGTGCCCTTCATGCTCCGTGCAATATGAGACATTTAGAACTCTGACACCTACCTCTGATCTGATAATACACAGAGAGCAACAGGCATTTACAGAACACAATTCATCTTCAGAGATTTTTGGATATCTATCTTGGTATGAATTGTGCATCCAAAAATACCTCTTTCTGTCTACCAGTGATAAACAAGAGTCTAGACAATCTGCTCAGATGAAGGTGCCTAAAGTAATTAAGATGAACCCCTTAAATTCAGATTTACAGAGCACTTCTTCAGAGAAAACCAGTAGTTGAAGCAAAAGATAGAAAATTAATAATTTCTACGCTGGTACAAGAAGCACACTTGCAAATAATCTTAAAGAGCCCCATACTAATTTCCCAACTCAACTTACTTGACACACTTGCACAGTCTTTCAGCTCATCTCAGAACTAAAGACAAGGTATCCCTTTGCTGTCCTGCACACACGAATTTTCTTGCATTTCCCATTAACAAGTCCAGTCTCCAGTCCTCATTTTCAGGCCCTCCTCTGACTGAGTTTGATCTAACAATCAAACACAATTCAGTGCTTCAGTATCTGTCCTCATAGTGTAGGCTTGAAGACACAAACAGCCCTTTCTTTGCCTGAGACAGTATCTCATTAACAATTAATTCCTGATCATTCTGCATCAGATCCCAAATGTTTTCACCCACCACACATTGTGTTACATTAGCATAGACAAAAAGGGAAGCAAGCTCCATAGTCTAAAGGGTTTTTACAGTCTCAAAAGGAAGGGGCGGTGATATGGAAATGAAGGAGGGAAAGCAATCCCAACCACCAAAAGATCTGATGCATGCAGTTGTAACCAAATAACAATGAAAGTTAACATTTACAAACATCTAGGAGGAACTGAACAATGGTAATGCTGTGCACTGACTTCAAAAAAATTCCTTTATAATGGCAGAAAATAGTAAAAGGAAGCAGGAATTTTCACTTCTGTCTTCCTACAATTACAGTTTGTATTGCTCAGGTTCTGGTTTGTACCAAGGATACTTTAAACACTTCTTCCTAAGAAACTACTGTCCCTTAGGAAAGGATTCTGAAAGGATCATTTTGCTATCTCCTGCGTTCAAGGCTCTAAAAATTTTTTATGCCAAGAAAAACAGAAGTGAAGCATGACTTACTGTAGTACTACAATACCAAACACTGGAAAGGAGCAGTTTTCTTGAGTTTGGTGTATTTTAGTGAAAAAACAGAACAATTTATGGCATCATCCTGCAACAACAGCACCCAGTATTCTTTGCCAGAGACTCACGAGCATCCAACACATGTGTAGTCAAATATTTTACATGTATTAATGCCTAACAAAAGCTTTTGTCATCCTCCACGTGGATCTGAAGCTTCCAAGGCTGCACAGAATCCCTAGGTACTCTTGGATTCTCACACTGCATCAGATTTTGTGTAGTGATACGAGCAGTGCTCCAAGAGCTGCACACCTTACAGCTTTGTAGCTTTTTCCTTCACCTCAGTGAAGGAGAAACCGCCTTCTAGTGGAAGATTTCCTGCCTCTAGTGAAAGGTTCCCTGCCAATGGCTAGGGTTTGGAACTAGATGATCTCTAAGGTCCCTTCCAGCCCAAACCATTCTATGATTCTGTGATGACCTTACATGCATGGCCTCAGAAGACAGAACTTTTTTCAAAGCATCTAGATTTCTCCTTTTTTTTTTTTTTTCACTGACTTTACTTCATCAGTCCATTAAGAACACACCAGCTGTCACTTTTATTCTATAAGACAGGAAATTGGTCTGATCCAACATATTAGAGCCAGGCTTTCAAGCATGGTGAATATTTGGGTCTGCAAGTTTATTTTAGCCCCAGAAGACCCACTGCCTCTTCTAAGGATGTGGCAATACAGAAACACATGAAAAAGGTACAGAACTGGGGAGGAACAGTAAGCGTCATATTTACCAGGATTGATATGGGACATACAACACTTAGTCCATTATGCCACTTGCCCTTTTTAAGGCCAAACTGATTGCACAATAAACACCATGTCCACATTTCATGCCTTATTTTATGTATACAAAAACTCAGTGGGTACATAAACATCAAAAAGCTAAACAGTCCATGAAACAGACTGCAGCTAGGCTGGGAGAGTTACTAAACCCCATTTGGTCACAGAAACTGTCTCTGCCTTGGAACGAGACAACTTCGATTTTCCAAAAGGCATTTCATCCGGAAGGTGTATGGCACACAGTAATTACCTATGTTCTCAAAAGCATTGATACAGACGACCAGCTGCATACCTATCCTCCTCCTGGCCTAGCTCCCAAGTACTCTGGCATTTCCCACTGTTGCCTACATGAATCTGACAGAAGACAAAGGCAAACTGCACTAAGGTTTCTGGCAGCACTTGGGTAGCGCTTCAGGTTTTAAGGACCACAGCCTAGAATTCAGTTACAACAGTAGCTGTTTACAACATGCTACAAATACTCTGTTAGGAAATATAACAGCTCTCTAACTGCTCTGTAATGTGAAATATGGCAGCAGGGCTTTGCCAGGGTACAGCCACGTTAAGTATTCGGCATGTCCTTGAAATCCAAATGTTCATGCCACCAAATCTGACTAGCCTCCCATACACTTCCCGGATAGGAAATTGAAAGTGACAAGATTAATTTCTAAATTTCTGTATTTTTTTTATTTTTATTTCATATCAAAATAAGGTTCACAGCTCTACTTCATTATCTTCTGTCCTTCTAACACAGGATATGTGAAAATCCAAAGGCAAATAAGGGCAGCTTCTCTTCAGTAACGTAGTGTGACCAAAACTTCAATTTACCTTCTCCCTGTTACATCCAAAGCCTCATTCAGAAAAACATGCCTCTTTTTAAGGGAAGAACACTTACAAAAACAAGTAGCTGTTGATTCAATTGCCCCATTACAGTTGCTCCCATTTTCATAAGAGACTATAGTATTTGAAGTATTCTTTTAGCTTGGCAGAGTCTTTAGTGACATCATGCAGGCAGAGTGTAATTTATTTCAGATAAAGGAGATGAAGAGAGAATCAAAGTAAATCTCTCAGGAAAGAGCACAGCACGATTCGTTCCCCTCTGTCGCAAAATGCAGTAACTTCAAGAACAAAATGGCCCCAGAAACTATCTTTAAAAAAAAAAAAAAAAAAAAAAAAATCAAAAAACCCATAAAGGTATAGGGGGAGGGGGAGAAAAAAAAAAAAAGTACCAAAAGACTAGCTGTTCTACAGCTGTACTTGGAATAAGCGATCACCTGCAAAAGGACAGAAGTTCAACAAGGAATGCAAGGTGAAAAAGACTATAGGAAACACGAGGTGCAAAGGAAAGACCGTGAAGTAAATTTCTCACAGATATTTCTTCAAAGATCACGGCAAACTCAGGAATGGATTCCATAGCAATTGTGCAATGCAACCTGAAAGAGCCAACTGTTGTCCAGGGATATTTATGATGCTTTATACAGGGAGGCTATTATCCCTTGGAAAAGACTACAGAAGAATCATTTTGCTACTTCACAGGTCTATGGCTCTAAAAATCTGTGTTACAGTTAGGAGAGTAAAAGTGAAGTATGCAGAAGTGATCAAAGGAGAACAGGCTGGTTTTATAGCCTGCAGGGGAAACAACTGATCATATATTCTTCCTATGACAAACAACTGAGAAAGTAATTGAGAGCCTAGCAGAAACCAATGTTGTTACCTCAGCATTATTGATTTTCGAGAGACATCTTAATCTAACACATGACAAAACTTTGGTCATTGCAGTAAGATATAGCTTTCAAGGAAAAATGATATTTATAAAGGTAGTTTATGGTTCAGTTAGAGATTCTTATGAAGCCAAGCCCAGGTTTGAGGAATGGCAAGAAAAAGACTTCTTAAAAACAAAATTGATAGAAAATTCGATTAAAAGGTGAAAATACGATTCAAGTCTACTGAAGCAGTATTCAAAACTCTAAAAGCAAGCAGTAAAAACATAATCTTAAAATACTATACTAAAAAGCCTTTTTCTTATCAAACAGATGAGTAGCACTGAAAGATCCACAGTTCACCTGTTAGGTGGTCTTAAAAAAAACAGTTCACCTGTTAGGTGGATTAAATGTTGCAACTGTTTACACTAAAAGGAACTGAGATTATTCAAAACATGTATATATATAATAAAATGTGTATAAATAACAAAATTAAGCCAAAACAGGATAAGAAGATAGAAGTCCATATAGCCCTTTGTTAACATTCAAACTCACAGAAATACAACAGTAAAGAAATAAAAACTATTAATTATAAAGAACAAAATCATATACACAACAATCACCTTACAAGTATACTTAGAGAGAAAAAAGTGAGTTCAGTTCAGGGCAATTACAAAGAGTTTAGCTTCAATTAAAAAAGAAAAAAAAAGGCAAGAAAGTAGCAGGAGCATTGCACGGAGTCTAAAAATTCCTTCCTACCTTCTCTCTGTTTCCTCCTGTGAGCAATCTGCCCTTTGCAATGTCAGACACCGCTTCTAGCACATCTCACTCTCCTGTTTCCTGAAGATATCTGAGCCATTTCCCCCACTATGTCTTTTCAACCTGCAGGGGGTAATGCACCACTCATGGAGTTTCAGGTGATGACACTAATTGGGCTCTCCCTACAACATATGTTTTCTACCTGCTAAATCCAGTACTGCCTTCTTCACAGCTGCATCATATTAGCAAACCACAGTTGACTAACAAAGACAGCCCCTTCTCTATTCTTTCCAACTGACAAATAGTCTACTAAGAATTCTTGACTTTAAGTCCAAAAGTTAACAGCCAGGCACAGTTTTCACATGCTTGTGACAAATTCTTCCTTGTGAAATGAAATCTGACCTAGAGCTCTCTAAGAACCAGGCCTAGTGAGACAACCATGCATCATTCTTTAATATGCTTGGAGTAGACTATGTAATAACAACACAGTCTTGCACCTCTCCTGCCATCATGCTGTTGCTTTTGTGCACTCTTGGACAATCGCCCTTAAGGGAAGGGAAAAAACATTGAGCTTCCAAAAGTACTCTTCATTTTTGGTATCAGTTCATATGGCTGGTATGAAACAAATCCAGCCTGCTGGGCTTCAACACCAATTTTTTTCAGATGTAAAGAAAAGAGGCAAAAGATATGGGCATGGGAGAGCCTGGTTAATTAGGTGTCACAGCTATGGTTGACTTGTTCACTGCTTCTTTAACTTTATTATGTGTATCAGAGTAATAAGGAGACACATTTCTCACATTTTGTTTATGCACTAAGGCTTAAGTGAAGGAGCATCTTGAGGCTTACAGCATGCTTTGCAAGTAAAACAGAATGCTCCACACAAGTTGTGTCTATTTCAACCACATAGGGAGCATTTGTAGGAGCAAATTAATACCAAACTTTATTCCTGTATTTATACCCTTTGTACCACTGTCTGTGCACTTTTTCCAAGCGCGAGGCTGGACCACAACCTGGAAGGAGATCACTCAGAACAGTCTGACACCTGTTTTGAGGAATTCAGTTTGCCTCCAATCCTTTACTTCAATGACAAACTCCCTTTGTCAGAAGAACTGCTTCTATCATTGGCCTGTCAAGCTGAACCACTGAACAAGCCATTTCACTAGGTCTCCCCCAGTCAAGCTCAATTTGAGTTTTACAGTCCTTGATACTTGTGCAATATTGTCATAGAAGCCATTAACGTACTTTGCACTGCGAATTATGCTGCATGGCAGGGGCCATCTCTCCTCACGATACCTGCATGTCCAAAGTTGAACCTAGTCTTGTAATGAGATTGCAAAAAGTAGTCATATATATTCAAAATGTTGGCCTGTGAGCCAGTAAGGCCTGAAAATATTTACCAATATGTCAAAATGCTTCTAGCTGAAAACCATTTCTAAACCATTCGCTGTTTGCAAGTTTAATGGCTTAAGGCTTATGGGCTCATGAATCACCAGCTTTCTTAGCAGCTGCATTTGAAATGTTGATACCTTAGCCTTGAAATAGATGTGAAGGTACCACAGCCTTTACAAGCTGTTATCGAAAGACATACTTTAACAGCTCCCACAAAAGACTGAATGCAATAGAAGTAGCTGAGCAGGATGAAAGTAACCGAACCAACTTAGTTAAAGTCATTGTTCATGTCTGTGTTCCATTTCAGTGATTACCCTCCAGCCGGACAATGAATCATATTAAAGGAAACTTTGCTGGCTACAGTTCATCTGATAAAAAATCCAGATGACTTCAGGAGCAATGATGAGTATTTGGGAAACTATTAGTCTTATTTCAAATTACTGAATTCAACTATCAGAAGAAAATTTTGGAGAGCAATTCCATTTATCACAGACTAAAAAAAAAAAAAAAAGAAAAAGAAAAAGATGGCACCATTCTTACAATTCCAAGATTTTCATTTGAGAAGATAAATGAACATTTATGGCAAAAAAATTGCTACAACAGATATGTGTGGAATGAGTATCTCTAAGGTCAAGGAGGTTATGCCAGTAAATGGCAAACCCTGCATTACGGAACTCCAAAAATGAAACGTTAAGCATGCACTATACTAGAGAGATAACAGGGATGGAACAAACAAATACAATAGCAAAACCAATTGAAAGAAATAAGAAATCTCAATTATGAATAAAAAATAATAATTTCATATACAATCCTCTAAAAGACACCATCATCAAGTGATTTATCTAGGTCTTGCAAGGGGATATACATTGGGAAGTGTAAAACAAAATATACACATTGTTCATCTACAGCACCCAAGATGGACAGATGAATGTGCACATAAATATGGTAATAAATTCTGTTTCAATTTTAAACAAAGATATTATCATCATCATGGCTAGGCTTCGCGAACGAAGATTGGAGAAGGGCTCTACCCACGCTTGCTACAAGCGCGCTGATGGCTAAAAAGGCCAATGCGAGATAGACAAGTCCGGTTG
>JAYRBT010000178.1:14008304-14029426 GCA_036023395.1 Myiotriccus ornatus
CCAGGGTAGACCAATGGTGATGATCAATATGGCCAAGGCTGAGGGATTGTTTCAGGGAGTCCTTGTATCTCCTCTTCAGGGCTCCTCTCTTGCGGCAGCCAGCGGCAAGTTCCCCATAGAGCACAATCAAATGCTTATGGCTTTGCTTATCCATGAATAGCTTAAAAGGTAAGGAATTTATGGCTTGTTGTCTTTTGACTACTTGATCTGAGTATCTGCCCCAATCTATACACACATTTATCCACCAGGTCAGTGCAGATAACTTGCAAATCTGCCTCTTCATGCTTCTCTTACTCCAGCCAGATTAAAATCCCAATCTGTGTCAAACACTTCTCTGAGGATGGCTAAGACCAGGTCAGCCTCAGCTCTACAAACTTTCTGTTCCATCAATCTAGGTAAAAATTACTATTTAGCCTATCACTCAACCCATAACTCTTCCTTTTCAACTCTAATTTTTCTCCAGGCCCTCACATTCAGCCATACAAAAATAATAAGAAAGATTTTGACATATTTCCAAGATTGTACATTCATCTTCACAACTTAGAGCTTTTGTCCAAGGTCATCACCTTGCTTATTGAAACTTCTTTCCCCAGCTCTCATCTCATTCAAGTCCCATTCATCCAGAATGTCAACTCAATTCAGCATTTTCAGGGGTTAATTTGACCATATGAATGCACAAATGCATTCCTCTTTGGTTCCTCCTTTTATTTGGGCTTTTACTCATTCTGCACTCATATGTGAGGAAAACTATTGAACAGCTCCAAACTTCATTTTACTTGTTCCTGAACTCTCCTTAAAACTTATTTGCTCTGATTTCTCCTAAGAAACTTGACAGTTAGGCTACTGCCAATCACACTGCTCAATACAATCCAACTCCTGACACTTCCTGCCCAAGACCATGTTTTTACATTAATATTGCAAGCTTTAGGGAACAAAGACAGCTGTCTTCTCTTTCAACTGTACATAAGCTACAGACATATTTCTACCTTACTCACTGAAATAAATACATATAGCTTTTACAGTTGCTCTTCAAATTTTATGCAAATGCTGCCATGTTTTAGAGGACTGTGTGCTATCCCCATTGTAAACAGAGAGCAGTGTACAGGTAATCAAGATTCTAAGTAAGCACCATTCAAATTATGCTTGAAGCCACACTAGCAACATTGCAGCCTGAATGAAGAAGACACAACAGGCAACTTCACTAATTTTTTTCCAATGTCATAGTCCAATATAGCTTCAACAAATGTGTAAGGCTTATTTCCAGGGAGTTGTGCTCTTCAAACATGCCTATACACACTTCCCTCAGGGTATCTGTGATGTACAGTGATTTTCCATTATGGAGTGAGTATGTTTTAGAAAGAGCCATCTATATGGCCTAATAAAACCATTCTAGCTGTCACTGGGGTTTAGTACATGTTGCCAATAAGTCTGGTAAAACCACATCAGCAACAACTGTGGTTTAGCATGTACATTGTTAGGTAGGCTTTCAGTCACAGTGTGGACAACCCCTGACTGTCCACACCAGACAGTGTCTGAAACACCCACAGATTGTACTTTGTTTTAGTGCAGCAGTAAGACAATCAAGGTGGTTATACCCTTCTCTTTACCACCACATTGGAGCAGGCCACGGATCATCAGCAACAAACTGCAAGAACACATGGCTGAGTTCAGGTAGTTGACACTACATGTGAAGAGGGAAATAAAAATAACAACAGAAAATAATATAAATTATGACAATAGTGGAAGGAAACATCTTATTAAACACAAGACAGGTCATTTAGCATTTTACACTGGTGCCTCAATTACTAGGCACAAGTGGTTGATCTAAAAATAATTGCAAATGAAAGCCAGAAACCCAGAAGTGAGATGACAGCCTTATCAGTAGGCTAATGCTTGGCCAATCCCATTGCTACAGTAAATCTACACAGCTAAATGACACCAAGGTGGATGGTGTGCAACATTCTTACATAGAAAAACATTCCTGGAAGGAAGGTTCCAGTAGAACAGACTATTACATATATCAATTACGCAGTGTCTGTGAAACCAGGATAGATCAGCCATATGAATAAAGTGAGAATTTGCACACCCTGAGGTCAACCACTGATGATCCTGTCTGTCCTACTCCATATGTTTCACAAAAGGAATCACGTTCTTGCTCCAGTCTGAATATGCTGCCAAAACCCTCCTAACCCTTTCACTAATGCAGTTCCAGAAAGAAGGCACTTTCAGGCAGAGTAAATATGCCTACTGTCTACAACACAGGGAGCAATCCCGATCTCCTGTGAAATCTGTGCAACTGGACTGTCGTAACAGATATAGGGAGCAGTGGGGTTTGCATCCAAGACTGTATCATAATCAGTTTTTATCTCTAGGTAGCCTTCACATTACTCAGCGTAAGCAGTAGGCAGAAATCTGACAAAATGTTTAAATGCTCAAGTAACCACAGCACACTACAGGCATCCAATTAATCTGATTAATCAACATTTCCTGTTCAATAATATATCACAGAGCTATGTAAAATGAAAATTGCAGCAGCTCAAAGAAAAGTAGCTGGCTCCATTTTATTCAGTTGAAAGACTTTAACTCTTTTGCCCCCCCCAAGAAAGTGTTTTACCTTGTCTTAGATATCTGAAAATCAACTTCCTTGTCTAAAGGAAACAACACGTTATCCAATAACCAATATAGTAACACACCTGACACTGTCACCACAGGTAAGCTATTACTGAGTAACAGTTTTGGGGGTGGGAGGGCACGGGGAGTTTCAGACACACGTTCAAGTATGTTAGCAATTCAGTTCACTAATTCTCTTGGAGATTTCAAGAACCTGAAGATCCCAGACAGCTTCAAGTAAGGCACCTCGTCGAGTTGAGAGTCGAGAGGCTAACAGAACACTGGAAGTTTACAGAGTAACCCAGAGTTATTCTTTCCCTCCTGCTGCAGTTGTAGAGAAAAATCACTAGATGGAGCCGCACCGTCACAAATCTGATTTATGGACTGCTAGAAGAGTTGTTGCCTCCTAAAACTGACACGTTCCAGTGCATCCTGATAACTCATTTTCTGAAAGACGGGATAAAATTTAAGAAAAATTACCAAAGCAAAATGTACATAGAGAAAGCGACGAGATACTGAATGAAAAAAATAAAGCCATCAAGAAACCAACAATCCTAGTTTTTAAAATCAAATAAATTTTAGAAGTGAACTGAAAGTTATCTCCCAAGACAGATCATATGTCTTGCTTTGTTCTGCAAATCAGAAGGCACAGCAGACTGCTTAGTGATTGACATGATTAGTTGCTGCAAAAGAGATGCAAGAGCTCTGGGCTCAAGTCTTCATAAATAAGGTCTAATACACACTAAAAATGCAGTGATGGGCAAACCCACTTCCTGTCAGTAGCCTGGTGATATATTTAATCCTCCATTTAAGATGTACTTAAAGAAGAATCTTTTTCTTCTAACTGCATAAACACTAGATAGTTTTGCTAGCATAGGAAAATAGTTGAAAAGTTATCACCCAAACCTACCAACACACAAATCATCTGGCTTCCTAGAGATTTACTATATGCCAAAAGGGAATTTTTACCTGCTCTCATTCTACATGTGTGAAGGCTAAGTTGCAACCCACTTCATTTCTATATATTCTGGTTTGTATGCAACACTGCTAATTTCATCTCCTGTAGAGCAACTTTACATCTTGGTTGGGTTTTACAAAATCCAGATATTTCCAACACTTCACAAAAATGAAAACTAAATCCCTGGCCCATCTCCAAAAGGCACTGCAGGGTTCTTTCAAAAAGGAGAAAAAAAATTACATTTAGGCTGACTTTTAAAAAATATGATTACACACTCACTGTTGGCTTGTATGTCAATTCCTTCAGCAACGGACTAGGCCAGGGAGGATATCCCTAAACAACAAGGCTGCCCTTGCCACTGCTGCTTCTCACCTGGAAGGCACTGCAGAGGGGATTGAAACACTGGCAGAGAAAACCAGGTCCCAATCCCCCTCTCTTGGAGAATCTTCCTTGGCCACTTTGACCTGGAAACTCACAGGTCACAGGACTGAAGTCCCAAAATCCTACATGCATTTTGATAAGGAGTTTGCTCGCACCTCAGCAAACAACGTTTGTGCTGAGGGAAGGAGATAGCTCACCTCCTGGGCTGGTTGGAGGACCAAGGCTCTCACGAGTCACCTTGAAGAGCTCCTCCATCAGAGCCAGCCATTACCAGCTCACACGATATTTGAGTGCATTTTATAACGAAGACTGCAGTGAAGCGGTACCAGAACCAGCCTCTGCGGAGGTGGGGGCACAAATCCCAGGTGTCACTGTACACACAACAACCAAGCGGGTGACCCACCCTCTCGCCCTCCCAGCCGAGCCTAGCATCGGGCACGCCGGGAGCGAGCACTGTACGAGGCACCCAGACGGACGCAAACTCGGTCTCCAGGAGCCCTCCGGGCTCGGACAGCATCCCCGCCCTCCCGGGGGCGGGCGGAGCGCCCCGCCCGCCGCGTGTGACCGGCAAGGCTGCGCCGCTCCCGCTCCGCTCCCGCCGCGCTCCGAGATGCCGCTCCTCAGCGTGCCCAAAGAGGTGGCCGTCGGGACGGCGATGCTGGGGATTGCCTTTGCCACGGGTGTGCTGGCAGGTAAGCGGCGCCCCCCAACACCCGGCACACACACGGGGACGTGGAGGCTGCGCCCCCCTCGTGTCCCCAGCGGGGAGGGCGCGGGGGGACCGAAGCTCCCGGGCAGGTTTCCCCCTCCGGGGAGGGCAGGAGTCCCCGCCGCGGGTGCAGCCAGGCGGCCGTCGGGGGAGCAGATGGACCCCTGGGCGCTGCCGTGCGGGCAGGGATTTATTTCGCTGAGCTGCTGCAGTAACACGCTGATGCTCTTAGAGCCCAAGCCGCTCCCTGTAATCCAGCTACCGCACTGAGGGGCCGGCGCCAAGGTCCCAGCGAAGGCGAGGACTACCGCCCGGCCCCTGCCTGCGTGCGTTTGGCCATCCCCGGAACGCCGCTGTGCGAGCCCTGCTCACAGCATTGTCTTCCGGTAACAGTTTCGCTTTCATTCCACGGAATCAGCGGAAGAACGATCCGACGATCCGGCAGGGAAAGGAAACTGGTGCTGGGATTGTAACGCGGCCACTTGCTTACTTACTCTTTGACTTCAAGGGAGTTGCTGAAATAATCTAGACCTCGGCGTGATCGTCTGTAAAATAGATCGATTAACAGAAAATAAACCCCTCAAAATAAAAGTGGGTTTTAATAGCAAACACTACCAGGATATGTGCACGTTGTTACTTCTTTAAAATATTTGACCCATTTGGTCAAAGAAGCATTGGGCATCAAAGGTGTAATGAGTTCTATATCTGAGTAGACATGCAATAGCCCTTAAACTTCAGCCTTCAGCACCTACTTTATTTGCACGCTGGTTTCATGCTAAACAAGCCATTGAGCAGTACCAGGTTTCCTCTGGCTAGAGGGCAGGGCCCAGGACCGTGTCATGAGGAGAACACGGGGCTTGAGAAGATATATCAGCTGACAGCCCTAAAAACCAGCAGTCTCTTTTCATCTGCAAAACAAGGACCCTAGACTTTGCATGTCACATTCATGTTTCTCAGCTTAAACTTGTCCATTGAGTTCTGATGTGGTTGCTTGTCCTCTAAAAGTATGGGAGGTTGTAAGCATCACATCAGCCACTGAACAACACAGTACCCAAGCCTTTCCCTTTCAACCTTTACAGGCCTGGGCTGGACATCTTAGAGGTTAAAAAGGGGATGGAAGAGGGGAGGAAAGACAGTCCACTGAGCTGTCCAACTGCATTGCATTTTCCATTTTCACAGATTTTTTAGAGCAAACAACTTTCTTACCTTGAGTAATACGTCAATGCTTGCTTTATTTAAAGAGCCAATAACTGAAAAGTAAAAAAGTTCTTATTACTTCTTTTTTTTGTAGGTAAAAGATACCCTTCTTTAGTTTTTGGGACACCGAAGTCATCCAAGAGTTTAATTGGGAAAAACAGTCCTCTCTGGCAATACATACTGGATCACTCTTTGCGGGAACATCCAATTCTAAAGAAGCTGCGTCTGGTCAGTATCTCCCACACCTCATCCTGAACTGCTGGGATCCTTGTGACATTCCTTCCTCCATCTTATTTGCATACGTCCTAGAGGGTTTTTTGAACTGGTAATACCCAGATTCTTCAATGTTCAGGGCTACCTATGTGAGTACTGAATAGTACTGACATACATTTTAGACATGTCTTTCTGTCTCTGGCTCCCAAGTCCATGTGTTTGGGATGCATTTGATTTTGACTTGAACAGATGACTTCTGTTCATTTTAGTTGGCATATAAGGAACCTGCGGCAGAGAGAGGTGATGTCCTCCAGCAGGCTCCAGTGTCAGAGATCAATCATGACATCGTCACTCAGGATCAAGTCATTTCAGGTGAAACAAACTGCTCCTGGATAAAATCAGTGAAATGCTAAGTACTGGAATAGGTTGGTTGCAATAAGCCCTAGAGGAAGAAAGGAAATAGGAGGACATACTTTCCCTTCAACTGTCACAGCACAGCCCTGCTTCTCCTGTTGCCCCCTCCTCAGAGCCAGGAGCCCTGTCATGGGCTCAGCTCCTCCAGCTCTGCACTGTGTAGCCAGAACTACAGGGTGTGACCTTTGGCAACAGATGGTAACCACCAGTTCATAAAAGCATTCTACGTGTCTTGAAGGAAGTGCACCTGTTTTGTAAATTCACAGAAATAAAGGACTTTTGCAGTCAAGGTTCCCCTATGATTTTTCACCAGTTATAAATATTGCTGAGTTTGCCACAGCTCTGTTAACTTTGGGGCTTATTACTGCTTTGAATATCCACTGCTTATGACACACACTACACTCTCCTTAGTTACAGTTAAATTCAACCCAATTTCTGGCTCGTAGATGGAGCACAAAGCCATCTAAAATGAGAAGATAGAGTTATCTGTTTTTCCTGGAGTTTCACTTTTTTTTCCCTAGAATATTGGTTTGGTAGCTTTGGGGTTGGTTTGTTGTGATGTGTTATATTTTTTCCCCCTCTCTCTAGCTCACCACTGAGCATCCCTGGGGCAGAATGATGGTGTCTTGTGACCAGGCTCAGCTTATGGCAAACTTGGTCAAACTCATTAAAGCCAAGAAAGTTATTGAAATAGGTAAGAGTGTCACTCTATAGTAAAATTCCTCACTGTTCTTCTCCAAATACAGCCATGTATACCATAAGATATCTAAATACAGTAAGGCACTGCATACCTGTCTTAGCATACAGGTCGTCAAACTACAGCATGAAAAGGATTGTCGAATTTGCACTTGCTTGCCACTTTGTGCATTCAGTAGTTCTGGCATCAGCATGGATGGCTCATCAGTTCTGAGGGAGTCTGAAAAAATGAGATCAGTAGATCACTTGGGTCTCTAGCAGTTGCAGGACAGGGTCTATTCTTTCCTTTCTGTATCAGTTTCTTGCCAGAAGAAAGTACTTTGCTGAACAGGCCATGAATCCAGTCCACTTTCCTTGATGCACATAGGTTAGCAGGATGTCCCAAAACCACACTGATGCTGAGCAGCCAGGTATGGGTTCCCACTATCTTTGTTCATAGCCTAGCTCTTAAGTTGCCCTGGTATTTTGCTGCTCATCCGGTCCCTTTGGGTCAGATATGCAGGGCTTTGTCTGTCCAGGAGACTTTTGGAAAAAGTGAAGATTTGCTTAAAGACTGATTTTAAAAAAAGTAAAAAAGTAAAAATTTATCCCAACCCACCTTGACATTAAAATGGAGGGGAAAATCTCTAATCTGTCCATTAACAAATTGCCATCCTTGACTCCTTTAGGGATGTATTCCTGAAGAGAGCCATGTAATTCACTACTTATTTATTTTTTTCCACAATACAGTAAGTGTTGATAACTCCTATGATTTTCCTAGGTGTTTTCACAGGTTATAATGCCTTGAATATGGCACTTGTCCTGCCAGATAATGGCCGAGTTATTGCCTGTGATATAAACGAGGACTATGCCAAAATTGGAAAGCCACTGTGGAAGGAGGTAAACAACATATCTCCTGTTACACATTTGGGATTTGCATTTACAGATGGAGAGATTTTGGTATTTTAGACTTACACATTCATACAGAAGTATTCTTATCATTAAAGGAGGCTGAAAAAGTTCAGTTTGGGAAGACAAATAAGTGATGTCTGGAACCTAGAAATAATAGGAAAGCTATCTGAACACCAGTCATTTCCTGAGTGCAATCTACTAACAGGTTATTTCTTGACCACTTTTAACAACTTTCTATTCTTGTTCATTTCAGGCAGGAGTAGAGCATAAAATTGACCTGCGGATTAAGCCAGCAATTCAAACACTTGGTAAGTAACCTGAATTAACTTTTTGTTCCCCCTTCCCTAGAAATAGAAGAAGGTTACAATAGTGATGAAATATAAGACCAAGTATGGTTGTGAATGTGATCCCTTTTGTTAACAAACAGATTCTCTTACATAAAAAAAAATCTTTAGAAGTTCACAGCTGTCCTACCTACTAGCAGAGAGGAGGAAAATCCTCCTATGTATTGGGCTGTACTAGTCCTCACCTGTCCTGTCCATCACTTCATTTAATCTATGAAGTACTATTGTCAGCTGCTGCTGGGAAAGCTGATTAAAACAGATTAATTAGACAAAGACCAGTTTCTGTTATCCATTGTCCATTCTAAGCAAGTATTCTTTTGTTACAGACAGGAAGAGTTTTCTGAAAGGGCTGAAGTGCATAAAAAATTCAGAAGCCAATGTAAAACTTAGAGTACAGTAGTTGAATTGTATTCAGTCAAATCTAAGATGTGCCAAAAGCATGCAAGGCCAATAGTAAGGCAACTACTCTTCTCATTCAAGGAAAGAGAAAGTGTAGGGCAGAAGAAAAATTAATATGTGTCCAGTTTCAAACTGCTTGGCTTGTTTTTACTGCACCTTTCAACAGTCCCAGCTGTATCTTGCAGGTTTAGAGCTACTCCATGAACTCCCAAGCAGGCAGAACTCAGTAACTGAGTGTTTTATGGCATACATCATGTCTAGATTGGTTTCTGTGGGATAAGCTTTTCTAGTAATTACCTGTGGAGGAATAAGCTGCCTGGTCAAGGCAGCAAAAAACATTATTTAACGAGAACTTTGACAGAAATGGATTATGTCCTCCTACACAGCATCAACCAGGGTGTAACGACTCAATTTGTTGCTCATCTAGATGAACTGCTGGCCAGTGGAGAAGCAGAAACCTTTGACTTTGCCTTCATTGATGCGGATAAAGAAAGCTACAATGAGTACTATGAAAAATGTTTGCGACTCATAAGGAAAGGGGGAATAATAGCCATTGATAATGTAAGTACTGCAGTTGTAGTGGTAATAGCACAGGGAGTTACTGCTTTTGGCTGTGGGAAAGTCACAGTGGGATTCTAGTTAAGTGATTTCTGACCTGCAGCTGGGTTGCCAATTGCGACGTGTTTGTTCAGTGTTATACAGATGAAAATAAAATTCAACGTAAACACTTAAAGTAAGCTATACAAAACACTAGTATAGGGAAGGAATAAAACCCTATAGAAGTTAAAAGTAATGTGTTAAATTTACGTTAGTACATAAACAGTCTGTGATAACAGAAAGTTAGAAATTTTTGTATTTCATTACAGAGAATTCTCTTTATTATTCTGGTTTGTCTTGTAGTGCAGTACTTACAGTACAATGTACAGTACCTTGTACAGTACTTACACAAGATCAAAAGTAGCACTTTTAATCAGTAACTACTAATAAGTTATTAATTGCTAACTTTTACTAGAAACAAATAATGTTAAACTTCAGGCACCCTGAGGGTTACGGTGGCAGTGAAATAGGGGGATTTGAAAACCCTGTGTTTAAACATATCTTTTTTTATTTTGGCTTCTAATGTACAGCAGAATTATAATTAGCAAATTCTGTAGACTCCAAATCCCACTTACTAATGAGAGTCAGAGACCATTAGAAGTCTGAAATACAATAAATAATATAAATTTCTAAAAAATATACTGGACCTTTTCCAAAGCTTCCTTTATGGTCCAAGGGCCATACTGGGACAAATGAGATGTATAACAGTTTTTTCTTCAATAGGTCCTTTTTAGTGGAAAGGTGGTAAAACCAAGAAAGGACGACTTGGCAGTGCAGAGCATCCACCGCCTCAATGAGAAGCTGCTCAGAGATTCCCGTGTCAGTATCAGTATGCTCCCCATGGCGGATGGAGTCACACTGGCATTCAAGCTGTAACTCCAGGAAGCCCAGCAGATGGGAAATAACGATCAGCGTCGAATCATCAGGAAAAATGCAGGTGGAGCAGTATCACAAATGGTAATTTAACCTATATCTCCACTGGATAGCATAGCCTGGGAAAGTAGACTTTAGGAGCAGCAGCGTCCTAAGGGTGCCTAAGCAGAGAAGAGAGACTTATTTTGAGATCTACTGTGGTTTCTTATTTTAATTGTAATAAAGCAAATAAACTTATGGGAAATGTTCCTTGTAAGACAGTGGTTAAAAAAAAATCTCCTTCTATTGAATGTCTGAGTTCCAAGTGAGTCAATACAACAAAGTAATTTTCTATCCTGAAAGAAGCTCTTGAGTAGCAAAATAATCAGTCCTACCATCAAAAGGAAAAGAAATGGAGTTTACTAATGTTTATACCCATAATGGAAAAATGGATTTAAATGAAATTACATCAAGGAGATTGCTAGCCTTCTCAAACTATGAATATTGAAAGTCATTCTTTATCCTTGAAGAGTACTATATAACAAGCCTCAAACAGACATGCTCTGAAAAAAAAAGTTCTCTTTAAAAGGTTGCCAGAGGACAAACAGTATTTGCAGTATATTTGCAATACCGTATTTGCACTCTCTGAAACCTTTGTGCACAAGGACTGGGTTTCTTTCACCTAACAGTGCAGGCAGATTTTTGTGAAGTCAGAATGAGAAAGAGCAGATGGGCAAGAAGTAAACCAAAACAATTCTCCCTCCTTCCTTTCTCCCTCCCACTTGCCCTCAAAGAAGCAACTTGCTAGATGCCTGTTTCCTAGAAAGTTGAAAGCACAGGGCATTGGTGGCAAGTCTACAGAAGGGTATGATTGTATGAGGACACAGTACAGCTGTTAACTGGCTGTTCAAATCAGTACTGCAAGCAGAGATTCCCTTTCCTAGGCAGCATGTTAACAAAATTTCAGCCTGAAATTCTTACTGCAGATAAAACCTAATTAAATAAACAAGAAACTGAAAGTAGAATTTTACAGATGAAAGCTTCATTGGTAACTGTTTTGGGTGACTGATAACACTGGAAGGGTACCGTATGTAGAGAGCAAAGAGATGTTTAGATTTGTTGATCTCCTGTAGGGAAGCTGTATCACAGCTAAAAGAATACGACTTCCATTTGCTTAAATAGTGCACTTGAATGACTCAAGGCACCAGGGGACAAAGATCTCAAGTCTCAGTTGGCTTATATTTTTGAAATTCCAGCTGGGTGGCCTGGGTTCTGGTAAGGGGCAGAGGTTCAGGGCATGGGTCTTGCCTGTCTCGGACACCTGTAGCTTACTGCAGTGGGAGAGCAGCGAAGAAAGGAAGCATTGCCTGATGACTTCAGGGTGAGGTTATGACTGAGATCTCAATTCTATTTCCGTCACTTCCACTTAAAACCCTGATTCAGCAGAGCATGTCCGGATGTGCTTAAGTACTTTGCTGCATTGAGGACTGACTGCAAAATCCATGTCTGTGAGAAGGCCAGGACAAGGTGCATGTGGCCCTTAAACAGGAATTTAAATAGGGGGTAAAGTTTGCCCTATTTCTTCCCCTGAGTGCAGTTTTACCCTTAGAGCTTCAAACCTCTGCATGCCTCAAATTTCTAATCTGCATAAAAGAAATAACACCTCACTAAATTTTTAATTACTATAACAGCTCTCAGGTGGAGTGGCTAAAGGAATGTACAGGATCATTATACATTTGCATGCAAAGCTTCTGGCCATGTTCTGCTTTACAATTTTACTTTGTCAGTAGATAACAAAAAATTGTAAGGGTTAAAAACACGAAATGGGACACTTTCACAGCTGAGGCATCCCCTCAAATATTCCTGCTTTCAGAGGCTGTAGATTGATAATCATGAGCAAGCTACAAACTGTTAAGAATACATACCCTGTCCTAAAAGTGCCATGATGGCCTTTCCCAACATGCAGAAGCCACTGGAAGATTGATCACAGACTCTGCAACTGTTTGCTACTAATTTCCAAGTTGCAGGAACCCACTTGGTAAAGCTGAGCAAAAATGGGCAAGCATCATGTGTATTTTTGCAAAAAGCTGTCAAATACACAGTTTAGCAACGTTCAAAACCAATACAAACAATAATAGTTCATGAATTCAAAAACTCCTGTTCCTTGAATAGTGGGAACTGTCAAAGTCCCCATTACCTGTGCTAGAGGGAGACCTATGAGTGCCTGAGGCTGAAGCCAGGTGCAGTAGCAGGTTAGCATCTTGCCTCTGCTTTGGACTCTGTTCCATTTTAAATATGCAGAGCATAGTGTGAGCATTTCATCAAACCTGTCTCCTTCCTGATCACCTAATTACCATTAGAAAGAATAGCAATGTGTCCCTAAACTATAGATTGATGAGCCATCTGTAAGCTGAAACAAAGAGCAGAAGGAAGCTTAATTGAATCAAATATTTAGAATACATTACACTATCTTGTAGTTACTCAGAAGCTGGCCTTCTCTTCAGGCTTCTGTCCTGCGCATCTGGAATTCATCACCACTAACTGCATTTAATCCTTCAACCTTACTATAAAGTGACTGCTGATAATATATAATTATGGTTTAATTCAAGTGGTGAATCAGCTTTGGGGAATTTGTTAGGGACAATGGGAATTTAGGTTTTCGTTAGGTGGTGAAAATGGACTACCCAATAATGCAATGCAAGTCTTTGTCTCTCTCTAATGGAGACATCATATATGGAAGCTCATGGCTCTGCTCATGCCTCTAAGGTAATACACCTGCCTGAGCTACTGCTCGCACTATAAAGACTCAGTATTTTCTGACCCAGGGGCACAGTTTCTACCCAAACTGTACCACCTAGCTGTTCCTGCAACACTGGCATTTCTTCTAGTTGGAAGGATTGACCCCAGAGAGGCCAGCGCAGGTGATAAATGTACAGCTGGCACATGCTTAGAAGCAAATGCGGCTGAAGCATAGTGCATTTAAAAAAAAACAAGCAAAAAAACTAAGAATAGAACAAAAAGAGAGAATTCCCCCCTAATGTGGTAACTCCCAAAAGCCACCATGAGAATGAAAGCATGTGACCCTAACTGCTGGTTTGGTATCTCAGTCCCTGCTCCAGAAATGTCACTTTCAATATGATATGATATTTAGGTGAGTGATAGAGAAAGGAACAGAAGACTCTTTAAAAGAGTACACTTTGCATCTCTACTTGCTAATTAAATGAGCAGACAAGGCTCATTTGTACTGGCCCTCTTCAGTATTCCTAGAAAAAGAATAGCAAGAGCTTGGAGTTCTCTGCAGCATGGAAAACACCCAGGACTGAGACTGGATGCTCCAATCTAGAGAGAAGACTGCCCCAGAAAGGAGAAAAAACCTGCTGTCCAAGGGTAGATGCAGGGGTTCCAGAATGCTCAAGGTGCACTTTGCATTTTCAACACTGCAGCTTTTAATCTGCTGGGACATGTGGGGGGTGAAGCAGGGAGCATCATAAGTCTCTCATGTTCCTGCAGGCCTAAAGAAAAATTGGGGTACTGAGCGTAGCATAGCATACAGGCACTTGTTTGAACCTCTGACACTGCCTTCACTCCTTCTTTTAACAAACTCATAAAGTGGTTTTAATCTGTTTGAATTCAGTCACATTGTACACAGACAGTACTTTCTGTGAATTGCTGCTCATGGAATACAATTAGCAAGCTTTATGCAACAAAGCCCTTAGGATATAGGGAAAGGAATATGAGTATAAACCTCATCTAGATTTCTTCGAGTCATGAGCAGTTCTCCAGAAACCTTGCAGTTCAGATTTGAGGTACATGCCATGTCTCACGTACTGCAATCTTGATATTGGGTAGGCAACAGCAGCAAGTTCCATGACTTTCAGCTGGCTCCTTTTTGACAATGTAGTAGCATAGTTGGCTGCATCCCTGTGTATGTTCTCTTTATTACTTGAAGAAATCCATCCTCAGTGGTCATATCATGAGCAAATAAGCTAAGAGGTCAGTTCTGTTTTAAGAGATTTTTCTCCCCATGTGCTAGTTTGGGCTGGGATTGAGTTAATTTTCACCATAGCTGATAGTAGAGGGCTATATTTTAGGCTTGGCTAGAGACAGTGTTGATAATACAGGGATGTTCCCCTCACCTCACCCCACCAAGGAGCAAGTAGTCTGGGGCTGCATGAAAAGCTGGGAGGAGAGAAAGCTGGGCCAGCCGACCCAAGATATACCAAATGGCATCATGCTGAGCATATAAAATGGGGGGAAGAAGGAAAAAAGGGGAGACATTCAGAGTGATGGTGTTTGTCTTCCCAAGTTGTGTATGATGGAGCCCTGTATTTCTGGGGATGGCTGAACTTGGATGGCCTGCAGATGGGTAGTGGTGAAGGAATTCCTTGTTTTGCTTTGCTTGCATGCACAGCTGCTGTGTTTTTTTTTGTTAAAATATCTGCATCGCAACCCATGAGTATTCTCACTTTTTACCCTTCCAATTCTCTCCCCCATCCCACTGGAGGTGGTGAGCATGCAGCTGTGTGGGGCTTAGTTGCCAGCTTACCATGACACCCTACTGGTTGAGATTAATACTACTTGGTTTTATCCTTCCTGTCTACTGAAACTGCACAGGTCTCCTCCATCTGTGACACCACCTTTGCACTTAAGGAATGACCATGCTGAGCGGCTCCATCCCTTCTTCCAAACAATGGCTAGACCAACACATTCAAATAACCCACATGCTCCCCACACACAAATGCTCTGGGCCCACCTCTAAGTGGTTTGCAGCATGTTTCATTTTACTGCATATTTCATTTTAATGGGAGAGGCAGCACTATCATGTCCTTCCCAGAATGAAAATGTGAAAAGCCATATATAGAAGAAGAAGGTTCTTTTGGGGAGGGATTGCTGGTGACATCCCAGAAAAGTACTGAACAGGGGAATGACAAAGTTGATTCTTCCCTCTTTGCACACCTAAGAGCTGCAAATGAGCATTCCTGCCACTGTGAGCACTGAAGTTTCTTCAGAGGAACTTAGAGAATCATTTTGTTTCCACACTCACCAACTGATCTGCATTCTGGTCTGCCAAGCCCTGTCCCAGGGCTTTGGCACTTTCCTGCTGCTGCATGTTGTGCTAGTGATTTGCACCGGGCTGAAAGGCTCTGCCGAGTATAAAGCATTACCTGTGCATAATTCTGATCACACACAAATTGGTCTCATGCATTTGCAGCTAGTCATGGTTTCCAAGTCACCTGTTATATAATAATTTTAAAGGCAATGTTTTTAAGAAGGAAATGAACAAACATAAAGCCTGCAAAACAGGGAAATTAATGTGGGATTTCAGACAAGTTATTTATCTTCCTTTTTGGCTCAGTGCAATACTGTAGGGATAAGCACATAACTAGCTACTTTAATATTTACTCCTATTATAAGAAAAGTAAACATTGCTGATAAGTCACTGCTTTCCAGGATTAGATTTCATATTTTAGAGACTGCTTTAAATTAATGCAGATGCAAACATTATCTTTTCTTCTTATTCATATATTTCCCTAATGAGTTCCAAGCAAATTGTGCCTACTTATATTTTATGATTTTAAATAATTAAAACATTTTATGGAGGCAACTAAAATTCTCCCCAGAGTTAGCAGAAAGATTATTGATTGAACAGATCTCAGGCTACAAGGAAAAAATTATTATTTAGTTTAAAGGCTCATAATTTTATTCCTATTCACCTCCTGAAAAACCAAGAGATGGTGAATTTTTACAGCAACATTTTGAGTTATGCTGAGGTGCTGACTTGGGTTATATTGGTGAGCTGAAAGTAGTAACTTTTTGACATCATGAAATTCGATTTCAGAAGACAATTAATGAGAAAGTGTTACTGCTGCTGTCACAAGCAAATGCAATGCCTAAGTACTGCACACCCACAGCATTCATTACCGAAGGTAAAGCCTTGCTGTACATTCACTAAGAATTTTAATCAAATCCACAAATGCAAAACATCAACAGAAGAAATCCACTCTCAGGACTACTTCACAGGTTACCCAGGCTCTGTGTCTCACATCATGTGGCGTGGCTCAGATGTTACTGGCCTATAGCACAACCCCCAGCAACCGAAAAGTGGGATTCTTCCAGCATGAGATGAAAAACAAACAAGCCACAACAACAAAAAAGAAGCAAACCCAAAAGAGACAAACGCATTTTAAAACAGGTGCAAAGAAACAGGTCCGGAGAGACCATCACAAAGAAGGGAAATGGATGCCTGCAATTTCAAACACAAGTCACAGCTGGAGATAAAATTTAGGCTTCTTTGTAAGGAACCTCATGATTATCCATGATGTCACCTTTGTCTTCTAATGTGTCTTTTTTTAGGAAGCAAACATTATGAGCTTACATTTAAAGGTAAGCAAAACATGTAGCTCCTTGGACTAGCAAAAAAAAAAAAAAAAAAAAAAAAAGAGAGAGAAATTGCAATACTTAGATCCCAAACACTGACTTCTGAGCATTGTTTTTAGTCTGCACGCCCTACTCTTTTCCTGATAATAGAGAAATTTGCACAGGCTGTGGCTCACAACTCTCAATGCTTACTTCATTTCTTTATAAAGTACATATTTTTGTATTTGCCTACTAGAAGTCAATATTACTGATATCTGGTACAGGTCAAAACCTGGAAAGCAGGAGGAAAAGGAACAGCTGCTTCACCCAGAAGAACTGGAAAGTTTTGTCAGATGGCAATGGACACATCTGAAACCAAGCAGAGCTGGGAGGACTACAGGGAGTCAGGGAGGGAGGGAGTGTACAGTGAGACCTCCATGCTGCTCTGTGTAGAGGGACCCACGTCTGCCTCCACCTCCATCAACGTTCAGTTCCACAGACAGAGGTGAGAAAGGGTCCCTCAGCTGCCTTCACCGCAGCTTCCACCCAGCTGCCAGGGTCTCCTCAGCCTCCTGGGCACATCAGCAGGGTATTGGTATGTCACTTCCAATGTCACCTTCAATATCCTCTAGCCATCTAAATGTCAGCTGCTATATAATGCTCTCCCGAGACACTTAATCCATCTTTTCAATGTACAGTAATTAATGGGGTCGTTCCAAAGCAGAAAGCCACAGTTAACTGTGCAACTACTGTGCCATCATGTATTACATCAAAGAGATTACTACAAACTGAAAGAAATAGCAGAGCCCTCCTTGGTTTCCTTTGAACAGCAAAACTAGATTATATTCCAGTGAGCCTCAAAGAAATCCCCAGAGCAGAGGAGCATTAATTCACTACCGAAGTTCAATTACAAAACAACGTGCACTAGGTCAAATGGCTGACAAAACAGTTCCTGTACAAAAAGCTACAGTTTCTCCACAGGTAGAGACTACACAGATGTGTAGAGCCAGCTTCTATATCGCCTCTGGGTCGTCCCACAGCTGTTGTGGATTTTTGGCACAGTCATTTCCTGGGAGCTATTTCCACCAGTAGAGCCAGGAAGGTCCTGTGGAGGGTCTAGGCCACAGAACCAAAGCTGAGCTCCCTTGCCCCCTGTCAAGGACTGCTGCATGGGATCAGACCTATCCTCACAATCCAAGACTGATCCAAGTTATCACTGAAGACTGACTTGAAAGAGGCAAAAGCACAGATATATTTAATCAACACCCAGAGACCTGGGACAACAAAATTCCTGCTGGTATTACAGAAAGTGTCACAGGTACTACCAAGCCCATCTACCTCCCCTCTCTCACACAGCTTTGGTTACTTTGATGGATGCTACCAAGTTTTCCTTTTTTGATTTTCAAAATCCATAGTATGGATTTTAATTTTATGATCAAGCATTTCTGCCTTCAACCTTTTATGTGGTCCTTCCTGACCTTATTAGGTCTCATTTTATTTCTTTTGCCTTCAAGCTAATATACTGAGAACCTATACACAGGAGCGTAGCTGCTTTAGACAGCCTGTGCCAGTGGGGGATTCCTAGGTCTCAGAAGGGCCAAGCAGCTTTGTGTCATGGTCACAATTGTCTAGCAGAAGAAGACGACAAAATTAGGGAATTGCCAGCAGAAGTTATAGCTGCCTTTTCTGTGTTTAATTATCTTTTCTTTCTGCTTTGTGTTTATCTCACTTCATCTCCATAAAACACTGTAACAGCAACGCAAAGCCATTTCAGCTAATTCCCTGTACTTTTTCTTGAAGGAATCAAAGGCTATCAAATAGAAGGGAAGAAAAACAGAGAAGTAAGAATGGGTTTTCCTAAGCAACAGGAAAATTATCCTGTGCAGGCAAGTATTAAAGTATTTCTTCTCCTGGAAAGTTTACATTTTGAATGCTTCCCTGCTACTCAGTCCTTCTGTCTTGTACCCCTGCCCCTCAGGTACGCCTGAGCTGCTGTGCAGGCAGCACACTTCACATGGTCAAGGCAGGCCAGCACCCACTCCCAGCAAACACCAACACAGCCACACTCCCTGGCGTGGCCAGCGCACCAGGGTCAGGTGTGCGGGGCCAGATGTGCCCCAACCCCACCAGATCAGGCACGTCTCTTACGGTGACACACCATATTCTTAATTCAAGAAATCCCAGACAGAAACATGAGAGCAATCTCATATCATGAACAAGAAACTTAATGGGCTTAACACAAAAGCTTTGTAAGGCAGTGGGCTCACACTTCTTGCGAGCCCCTCCCTCTCTGCTCAGCAGTAAGAGGTGCTTTGCCAAACTCAGTGCGGAACCAAGGGCAAGGACCTCGTATGCACTCCTCTGGTACTGGGGTGTGCTGTGAGTTAGGAGGAGCTGTGCCCCAGGAGATGCTGCTACTCATGACTGTGGTGGGACTCTATGGTACATCTCTGCTACAGCTGCCCACAAAACAAAAGCAAGTGTTAATAGACAGGACTCTGAGCCAGATTGTTTTGAGGCAGAAGGTGGGTTAGTTCAGTTGTGCTGGCTTGGCAGGGAGACCTACGAAGGCTCCTAAATTAGTGCTTGTTCATGAACTCACTTTGTGATGGGCATGATAAACCAGGTGAGCTTCAGGTTATATTAGTGCACTGCAAACAATGTCAACAGAAGCTCACATACCCTAAACACAGAGACAACCTTTCCTACAAAGCATTAGGACTCACCTGAAAGCCTACCAGTCTTACACCAGGACTGCATGCTGTCCCAGATTTCCTAAGGCACTTCCAAAAGGTAAAACAAAAATAAAATATTTTCTCAAATACAGTGGAAGATCCGCCTTCTGAGACTGCAATACATGCCAACATCTACAGTACAGTACCCTGAAGAGCTATTTGTGAATTGCAGTTTACTTAAAAACATTTCATAAAACACTGATTCTTGAAATACCAGAGATGCCCATTCACACTCACCTGGTGTTGTCTCTGTCAGCAAAGGTTCTGCAGCTGGCAGCATAGAGGGCCACCACCTCTGTTTGCCACATCTATGGGGACATCTGTCAGAGCTTGTCCTGTTCAGCCAAACTGATGAACCTTCCAGGTATGACAGCAAGAACCACTACACACTCCATCACTGTGGGCAGGCTTTAAAGGACACACATTGAGCACTACCAACAAGGGAAAGCAATAACACTCCCTACCCTGCTTCTGAAAGCATGTGCTACCACTTAGAGAAGTGAGAATGATACCAGATGTCTCTTGTGGTTGGTTGCAACCCACCCAAAACAGTCAACAAGGTACCAAAAGAAAAATTGACTGTAGTATTCAGCTTGTTCAGGGCCTAGGCTCAGCCCCCTGCACCAGGGCAGCTGGCAGTACACCCATTTCTCCCATTCCCCGGGAGCTGAGGGGCTCAACGCACCTGGCAAAGAGGTATCTGCATGCTCTGCTTGGGCAGGATAACAGGGCTCCAAAAAACAACAGGGATCCCCAAAGAGCAGAGCAGGACAAGGTGAAGCACTCTCCACGAACAGGCAGTGGGGACCCCAGGGCAGCAGTTCACTAACCAGCACCATGGATGCATTAGTCTTCTGGTTTTGTCCAGGAAAGACAAATTTTGGACATTCATGAACAAAATAACCCAGACAAAAACCTGTCTCTGCTCCCCACCCCCAGCTGAAATATTCTGCACAGTAGCTTTCTAACAGCTCCTCTGTGTGAAGGGGACGGTGGCACAGTTGTGTCTTGCAGCTGAGGTGCCTGGGCTGTACAGGCCATGCACCTGCAATGCCAACATGCCCTGTGGCTACCACACCATTAGTCCAGCCCTGCCATTCTGCATGATGCCACCAGACATGGAAATATCATGAGTCAGCAATGTTTTGAATCCTTCCCTTTTGTCTGCTGGTTTTTGGCAGCTGGTGTGTCCTGTCCTCCTGACAGCAAGTGCTTCTGAAAGCCAAGGGTGGCCAAAACATCTCTTTAGAAATCAAGAGATTGCAAGTCATCTGGGGATAACTTATATAAAAATGTTGTCAAGTCAGGAGCAAATCAGCAGTCAGGAAGACAACCTGCTGCATTAATTAATTCTGTGTAGACCGGGGAGCATAAGCTCCCAGAAGCCAGCTGCTGCAGCCCGCGAGGACAACACGGCTGGCTGCTCCCCCTGCGCCCGCGGGTCGCAGGGCTAGAGCAACACCGAGTGCCCGCGAACGCGGGGGGTTTCCTCCTCTAATTCTATTTCTTTAGCTCAGAATCAGGCTCAGGCTCGCTGCCGGCAGTCCTTCCCGCTGCCTCCCTCCCTCGGCGGGATGAGGACGGTGCCCGAGGAGCGCCCTCCGGAGCAGCTCCTCCTGACGGCACAGCCTTGGCCACCAGGCGGCGCCGTCGGCCCGCGGCGGGCGCGGGGCGGGGCGGGGCGGCCGCTCGGAGCCCCCGCGGGGGAGCGGGTCACACCCACTCCCCCCCACGGCACTCCCCCCACGGCACCCCGGCCCCACCGCACC
>JAYRBT010000178.1:14030107-14046013 GCA_036023395.1 Myiotriccus ornatus
GGGAAAGGCGAACTGCAGCAAAGCGCTCTCAGAACCTGCAGGGACAACACCCCGGACTGCGCAGGAGGAAATGCACACACACACGCACCCCTCTGCACACCGCAGCCAAGCGCGAAACACAGCATAGCAAAACTTAGCATTTCTTAAACGAAGGAGCTGCATTAACTGACTAGAGAGTCAGTTGAAGTGTCGTTTCGATAATGCCACCACAGACCAGTAAAGTATCCAAGAAAGCTCGTTGGTTCCATGTAAGCGCCCACTTCAGCTCTCCCTCCACTCCCCATCTCAGGTGGAGCTCAGGTAGCTCTGACTCAAGCTAGGAAACACACCGACTGAGATCAGGGAGATTTCTGTAACAGCCATTTAGTATATTGATGCCCACAGCAGAACAGGAAAAATAAACCAAAAAAAGGTATTCAGTGCTAAGAATGCCAAATCTTTGAACAGACTCATTGCTTCAGCATTAGGATCTTTTCCCATGGATCCCGGACAAAGAACATCCCATGAAAACACCCACCAACCCTTGGGATTTCTGATGTGTACACTACCGATAACCAGCAGCAAATGTGCTGCAAGTGCTGCCATGGTGTTGGGCTCAGCACAAAACTCTCATTTAAAAAGACGCTGTAGTAAAGGTCAAATGTTTGGAGCTGAAATAGTCCATGCTTGCCATCTTTAAAGGTCTGTCAGCACTTTTCCCAACAGTACATAAATGAGTGCAGATATGAACCAAATCTCAGTGCCTAACACCCCACTTTTTGTCTAATAGTATTTTTGTAAGTTTTAATTGCATATTATTTCTCAGAAATTACTGCAAAAAAACTTATCCCTTTCTATATGATTATCTGTATGAAATTTGATTGCTTTCCATTTGACCCAGCAGCACGTGGAAAAGATGGGTACAATGGACAACTAAAAGGCAGGCCCAGGAACAATCATGAGAAGGGAAATATCACTAAAATACAATGAATGCACACTACACTAATTGGTATAATCCAAGTTTTTATTTCTATTCCAGATTGGGAACAGAAACATTCCACTGCAAAGGGACACTGACATACGCAATAAACCCACTTACACAATGTTGCTTTTTCATGCCCTGTAACAACGCCACCAGCTTTCACTTTGGGTTTCCTTTCTGCTAGTTGGTTCACAGGAAGCATTTGTACCTGTGATTAAGACGCTGCTACAGGTGTGACCCAGTTTTATCATCATTAATGACTTGCCTTGCATAGAATTGCTTCTGTCTTTGGTCACCAGTATGATCACGAAACGAGGACCTTTGATAAGAGTAGGGCTGAATCATCCATGTGTGAGCTGTCTTGTTTGCTCAGTTCTGTTTCCCCAGTCACCATGGATTTAAAGGTATCTGTGCCCAGCCGAGGACTGTTGCAGCAATAAACCCAAACACCAGAACAGGACATTAGGGGGCAGCAAGCACACTTAATTGCTGCCTGGCTTTACCCAGAGCCAAGGTAAAGGTAAAAACCTGTCCCAACACTCAGGGGCAAAAGGTTTCTGTGCCCGTTTCCGAATAGTTCCTGGTTTTGAATGACTGCAGTGTGCAAGAGGCAGATTTAGGAATATACCACACCCCGACTGAACCATGTGAAGAATGCAAGGTTAACTGAACCAACTGGAGAATTTTTACAGCACAACATAAATGTTAGGTCGCTCAAGACAGTAACTCGTGAAATCCAGGGCACCATAATCTCATGTGAAAGGATTTTTATTTATGAAAGCGTGATTAAGTCCCCTTGCAATTTACACAGACAACCCCTACTCCAGCTGTACCAGGCAGGAATGCAATGCTACAGTTCACACAAACAAGATGGAGAATGATGTTCTGGTCACTGGTTATCTCAAGTGTTTTTTTATTCAGAATGACACCTGAGGAAAGGCTGTCTGGCACTGAAAGTTATCATTAAGGCTTTTTACATGTTTTAATAAAATGGAACTATTGAAACTACCAACATTGCTTACCACAAAACTCCAATACACCACCAGCTTCTGTAACAGTTGAAAAGTTTGAAGGCCATTTTTATAAGCCTTGACAGATGTCAAGAAATAGACACTGAACTTCCTTTTCATGCTCAAAATAGTGATTTATGACAGAATATGTTAGGAAATCTCATATTTTCACAGTTGACTTAACTACTGCAGAGCCCTTTTTTTTCTCCAGTTGCCTATCAGCATTATAACAAATAACACTACTTAAGGTTTAAAGGCTGAGGACTAGTAAAGTCATGCACATAAAAAGAGAGTAAAATGAGTAGGTTCAAGTTTTACTCATTTGTAAGAGTGGAAGAGAAATTCTGCAATATATGCTTTTATTTCACTTATCCATTTTGTGACCTCAGGAAAAAAACAGCTAGAGGAACAAGTAGTGAAGAAAAGGGTTAGAGTACTTGTTTCTAAAAAAAAACAAACAAACAAACAAAAAAAAAACAAACAAAAACAAACAAAAAAATCCAAAAACCTACAAAATCCACTACCAAAAAAAAAAAAAAAAACAAACTAGTGTCAAACCATTACAGTCCTACCAAAAGCCGAGAAATCTCAGTGTTGCAGCCACACTGGTTTAAGGATGCAAACAAGGCATCATTCATAAGCAAAAGATGCAGTCCCTTATTTGCCTGGGTGCTGCAGCTGGACAAAGCAGACAGGCACACAAAGGCTGTTACACTAAAAAGAGAACAGGTACTAAAATTCAATGTCTGGCTGCATGGTCTCCAGCTTTTACGTGGTCTAGCACATAAAAACACCTCAAACTGAAACTATGTATTGCGGACCTTAACGTGCAGTGAGAGCAACAAATTGCACCTTTCATGCTTCTTCCACCATCAAGAGGTGGAAATGCTCAGAAAAGGGCATTTAGTGACAGCAGCAGTAAATGATAAAGCATTTGTGCTTTGGAGTAAGAAAACCAGTCAAACACACTGACAAGCCTGCTCAAGAGCCTGAGCTGGAAGCTTAAACTCTGTTCTATCTTCTGCAAAGATGCTCAGCTACTCCACAGCTAAAGCCTGAACACAGGCAGTTCACAGTGGAGTACTTCACATGAGAATTTCAGTAAGAGGGCAAGTGCGAGATGGAGCAAGGCCTTGAGCAAATCACTAGGACTTTTATAGGCAGTAAGTCTACTCTAGTATAAAGCAGAGAAAACCCCCTGATCAAAAGCTAACCACCTGCCCTATGAAGGAAGCTGCTGTGAACCACAGACTGCAAAACTATCAAGACACACTTCTCAGTTCTAAGAGACTCTAAGTGGGCTCCTGGTACTCTCCTGAACTCAGTAAGTCACCATTCTTAAATGTAAGCAGTGCAACTACATGTATTTAATATATTCCACATTAAAAGCATTCAGAGCTAGGTATGTTTGACCTTAGAGGCTGTTAGGTTCACAAACCAAATATCCCTCTTCTCTCTTCTATTCTCTCTCAATACTATCCTGGAAAAACATGAGTTTTCCCATTATTCTGTGTGTTTCTGGATTTAAAACAGATATGTGCCAGGATTTATTAGTTAAAGGGAAAGCAAGATCAGATGCATTTTCCTCCATCTCCATTTAAAATTGTCTTTATTTCAGTCATTTTAAGCAGAAACCTCTCACAGCAGTTGGGATAAGCAGGCTGTTAAACCATTACACTGTTACATTCAATTGCAGAGATACATCTCACTTCATACAAATACAAGCAAAGGTGTTTGTGGTGAGGTTTTTCAAGGAGCAGTTTCTATATGTCTTAGTGTGCCAAGTACATTTGATCTGCACTCTTTGCATCAGGAGGCCAACTAGGGACACAGTACATCTCGCCCGTGGAACACAGGGGGAATTAAACCATTGTGTCATGACCAACCTTACCTGACAGAAAAGCACATTCAACTTGTTTGAGGAATCCAACTGTTCACCTATACTCAGTATTGTCATGGGTGGGGGTCCTTAATTGCACAAAGGTACAGAGCACTACTTCTTGGATTACTTAAAACTTAAATGAGCACTACCCTCATATCTTGACTCTTAAAATATCTGAGGCACAAGTATGTGTGTGTACTTGTTTTATTCATAATTTGTCTTGGGATACCAAATATATTTCTACTTCAGGTGATTCAACAAAATTGTTGACCTCATTTCAAAACATCCACTGATCCATTTTTTTCATTCAATGGCAATATCGAATGTTAAAAGGAACATAAAAACAAACATGCACACAATTGTACAGTTTTCATAAATGTCTATTTCATTATTTGTGGGTAGCGCATTAAACAGTTAAATACATTTAAATAATGTTTAAGTGACTGCACTAATGCAGAATTTTAACTAGATGGGTAACCAATTTAACTAGAAACCAGCTAACAAGTAACTGTCTAAATACTTCAAATACAGCTCTTGTTCTAGGTCATCCTTCTTGGAAAAAAAAAGCCTGCTGGTCACATTGGAAATACATTTTAAGGCCAAATTCTTCAGATATCCCTTCTCTGCAGCAGTTTCTTCACCTTTTTAAGCCTCCAATTCCAGGCCAAGACCAAGTTTGTGGCCACCAGCATTGATGCTCTTTCCATCTATCAGGGCAGACAGTGTAAGCTTCACACCTGTAAGATTTTTAAGCAGCACATTTACAACATACATAGTAGCTTTTATGCAACCCAACCTCCCTCACTACAAGTCCCAGTTGTAGCTCTTTTTCTATTTAATTACTTTTACAGAAGAATGTATTTACCCATGAAATCCACTGAAAATTAGTCATGTGAACCAAGCTAGATCCTCTTTGTAAACACTGTCTTATGAAGTGGATATACAAAGCCTCTAATTGCTAAATACACAAGAGCTCTCCTTTCCTGCATTAAGGTGTGCAAAGGAGGAGGAAAATTGTGGACAGGTCAGAAGAGGTTACGTTCTGGAGGGTTTCCTTACTAAATATGAAGACCAGGAAGTGTGGTTTTTTGACAATTAATCATTCTTTCAAGACCTGTTATCATTCAGTGTTGTATGATTGGAGAAAACAATGCCAAAAAAAGAAAGCTTGCTTTGCCTAGCCTAAAGCTAAGTAGTCAAACA
The DNA here is from genome assembly GCA_036023395.1 of Myiotriccus ornatus. Classification (NCBI taxonomy): domain Eukaryota; kingdom Metazoa; phylum Chordata; class Aves; order Passeriformes; family Tyrannidae; genus Myiotriccus; species Myiotriccus ornatus. The sequence continues at coordinate 14,035,164 of JAYRBT010000178.1, forward strand.
CAATACAGTCCACTCCTGTACAAATCAATGAGGAATATAATGCATTAATACCATTAGATAAAATGGGAGTTTGTCTTACTTAAAGGTTAGATGTGCAACATAAACTACTATAAAACATCTACTTCACCTTCAAGACGAAATTATTTGAAGAAGGAAAATAGTTGCATATAAGTGCATAATAAGTATTTTTCTTTGTGATGCATTAAAGATATATATGTGACATAATTCATGTGAAAACTCTTACCTGGCCTCAGCGTCTGGGTGTAACCCACTCCAACTAGACTAGAATTGTTCACTTTTGCCTATTAAAAAAATAAAACAAGACAAAAGCAAATGAAATGTAACTAATTAGTTTTTTGTTATCATTCAGAAACTAGAATAACTATAGCAACACTGCCATTATCAGCTTAACCAATTTTTACCTGTTCTTTCAATACTTCTGTGCTTCCTGAACTCTCTGCTTCAAGTTTATGCCCTTGTCCCTGTACTTACAGCTGAAGCAGTAACATATTTAAGAGCAGACATTTAAGAGCAGGGAGAACTTTTACTGAAATGTGGTTTTGCAGATGAACTTCCCCACTTCTGCCTTTTAAGAAGGCCGCAGCCATTTACCACCACAGTCTCCCAAAAGATGCCACTACAGAAGAAACCTCCATGTTCATATTCTTACAAAAGAATTAGCATTACAAGTCCAATCAGCCAAGCAGCAAAAATTTTCTTATTTCCATATATCATAAACAATATGTGCAAATTTATTTATCTCACTTTGCGTCACTTCCACAACAGGATGATTCCAGTGATCCAGGTTCAATCCTAACTTTGTAATGTACAGAAAACTGTTGTGCTTGTCACCTTTTAAATCACTACTGAAAGGAGTTCTTACCATGAGAACGTACCAGAGCTCCCCAAACAGTGGTTTTAAAGAAACTCTGTAAACTTACAGAACTTGAGATGAAGGAGTTTTTTTTTCCCTCTGTGTTTTTCTTTTAATAAACACAGTAAGATCTCTAGAGTACACCAGCATTTGAAAGTCAGGTTCTAAGACACACTCTGCAGACATTACAGAATTTAAATACTGCTGGTTTTATTAAAACTGCCAGGATGCTAAAGAGTAATTCCTACATGTCATCCCACCTTTTTTTTGTACTAATAGCACACAGATTTGCAGACACTGAAAATACACTGCACTCAGCACAACCCTTCAGGTTACAGCCACACTCACCGAGATAGAAGCAGTGGAATCCAACTTGTATTTAGCTGCAATGCCAAAGCGAGTGCTGTTGCTGCCTGCTGTCCAAGCCAGGTTTACAGCAGTTTCAAGATGGTCACTCACTTTTTGGTAAATTGACCCACCAAATTCAGAACCATCATTGCTGCACAAATTAAGAAAAGTTAGTTTCCTATATTTACATACCCCCCCTTTTTTTTTTCTTCTTTTTGCTACTTAAAATTTTTATTTAAATTAGAATTTCAGAAGTTTGAGTTGTTTCCCATTTTTTGGCAAGAGAAGGCGAGATTAATTTTGCCCTGAAGCCTTTGTTAAATTGCAATAATTCATGGAAACAAGAGGTATTTCAGAGTGCTACTTTGAATTACTTGCAATTCTCATGCTACTGTTGAACAAAGTCCTTGAACAAAATTCCAGATTGATCCTTATAAAACTGATGGATAAATGTTAATACTTAGAAAATGGCCATTATGAATTCATGACTATTGAATATATATTAAAACCCTAAAGAATTAAATTACTTTTTTAAAAAATCTGCCACAATGTTTTACTTTAGTGAATTGAAACGGAATTCTTACATCCCAGACTATATAGTATTTTGTACTTTTCTCCCATACTCCTCAATTTCCATGAATTTGGACTGACACAACCCCCATCCTTCCCCTACAAAAGCACAAACTTCTACCTAACTAAATTCACTAGAACTCCACGAATTTTTATTAACCCAGATTGAAAACACCATATTTTTCAGCAGGTTTCTCTGAGCTTACTCTGAAGCACATAAGATCTAAAGGCAGCAAGTCTGAAATTTCATAAACAAGATGTCTTACATTTGTTTAGTTATACTGTTTTATGCACTCTTCATTCCTGACAATCAAGAAGATGAACCTACTCCAAAAATCCAAAACCAAAGCTCTAGTCTTGCCCTAGAAACTACTACTTGCCTGCTTAAACAGTGCAACACTAATTACTACTTCTCACAAATCTGCTATCCTTAAATTGTAGTCTAATACAATTAATTCAATGTAATAGGAGAGCTGGAAAAAGCAATGTGATCAGTTCTGCATAACTGAACTACTGCACTTCCACTTGGCATGTACTTCAATACTATGCAAGCTGTATCCTGCTGCAAGTGCTAACAAGTCACAGGTGTTTACTGTTTTGAAAAAGAGAAATACAAAATATCTTTTACATTTATTTAGAGTTTCCTATTGAAAAATGCACTCCATTTAATGGCCTGTAAGCACCTGTTGATATTTCAAGCATTTGTATTTTAACTAGAGGGAAAGGTAGAGAAAGCCTGCTTCTGTAATCTGGACAAAATTTTCAGTACTTACACATTAGTGTGCAGTTGGAAGTCTCCAGTCTTGTAACCCACAGAGAAATTATTTCTTGTTAATTTTGATTTGGCACTATCAAAAGTCATCTGATAACCAGCAAGCCAGCCTTCATAACCAAAGACAGCTGAACCGTGGATTGCAGGTCCAGCAAAATCAAAGTCAACATCACAACCTAGGTTTAGGCATTCACGTTTGTAAGCTGACTTAATTTTACCACTTTTCTTTCTGAAACAGAGAAACAGTTATCTTAAGACAAGGCGTACATGACCGTCTTCAATGAACTGCAAAATTCAAGCCATATGGCTCTACACAATGTACCTAAATGCCATGCACATGCAGCCCCTAGGCCGGGCAGAAGTACAGGGAGTCCATCCTGAGCACATGGGGCTACTGCAAACAGGCATTTTCTGATAAAGGCAGCAGCAGCTGAATGCCTTCTGCAATCTTCCAAGCATTCTATCCCTGACAATAAGCCAAGTGGGCTGTTGTGAAATGTACAATACTAACCCCACAGTGATGTGATGAAAGCAGAATAAATAAAATAAATAGCACAGTCCTTCAGCATTGGGATTTGCTAACTTGGATCAATAGCAAACCATACAAACAGCTCTGTCAATATCACAGACCACATGAACGGACCATGGGTGTTGTTACTGCCCTAAGTAAGGTAAAAAGGTTAAAAATTCTTACCCTGTATTTGGTGAGAAAGTTGTATCAAATGTCAACTTCAGGCCTTTGGCAATCTAATAAAATGGGGAGAAGAGAAGATAAAGCTATAAGTTCTGTTCTGTTAGATAGGGAAAACAAATAAATACTCTCCTAATCTATTACCTGATCTTCAATTGCAATTTCTGTTCCCAGAGTGTTATCTGTGTTCCATTTTTCTGTGAAAGTCAGCCCATATTCAGCCCACTTGTATTTGGTCTCCAAGCTCCCATTCACTTTTCCAGTGTCTGTGTTCGATGAACCAGATGTTGTGAATTCCTAAAAGGACAGAAGATACATGTGATCCTGAAAGCATTACACAGTGTTTTCTGCAGCAAACACTAAGATCTTGTTATTCTATACAACAAGTTTAAAATCAGTAGACAACTTGCAGGGGGAGAAGGGAGAATGGCACGGCCAAGAAGAACTTCCCTAGTCCTCATCTCAACGGCAGCATTCCTGCCAATATTACAGACTGTACAGGGTTGCAACCTAACTCCAAAGCAAGACAGTAGTCACCATAAGTATACTCATTAAAAGCAGAATCAAATTGTTTAAATGTAAGGCTAAGTTTGATACTCCCAAAGAGCAACTTAAAAAACAAACCAAAAGCCAAGAATGCTAAAAGGCACAAAATAGAACTCCAGTAAAATTCTTGAAGGATCACATATGTTTGTTGTTTTTTTTTTTTCATTTTTCTTGTCAACCATCCCCGAAGATAAATTATGGACAACTGTAAAGTGTCACAGAATGGCATCATTTTTCAAATTGGGAGTGGGTGGTTTGGCTTTTTGTTTGATTTGGATTTTTGACTGATTTTTATAGAGAGTTATTAGTCTAACCAACACACCGGCCTTTCACACCACCCACAGGCACACATGTATTTACTGACATCTATAAAATTCCCTGGCACTCTGGTTTCATGGCACAGAGGAGTAACATTCATGTTTGAATAGTGAGCTCAGGGAACAGTCTGGTTTTATGGTACAGTATGGACCTATCCGGAATTCTTCAAAGTACTTAGAAGTTACCAATATCACTCACATCTCTTTATTAAAGGACTTAGTCCCTGATGTTTCTCACTGTTTGGATTCTCACAAAGAAGAAAATGAATAGTTTCTCTGTACCACTATTCAGAAACTAAAGGCAATACATAGCAGAAGTGGAAGCCAGGTTTTACAATACAAGTTAAAAGAGTTCTTTCCACTGAAATATTACTGCTCTTATGATTTAAAAAGCTGATTATTTCAACTTTCTAAAACACATAAATAAAAATTTTGAACTCTGTCTTCCTCCATGCACAACACTATTTTCAAATAAACTTCTCACACCTCCCCAAGAAGGAAAAATTAATTTAAAATCACAAGTCCTTAAGCACTCTGACAGCCCAAGCCCAGGGAGCACATAGCAAATGTGCATGAGACTGTTCCTTAATGCTGGCTGATCAAATTTAACCACGTCCAAGATCTTTATTTGTGCTATATTAGTGGACCCCTAAACAATCTGCATAGTTGCATAATTCTAGTAAGATCTATTTCTTGGCAAGGGGCAGGGACTACACAAATACCTTCAGGTTGAACTTCTTGCTTTGTGCTGCCCTTACTACACAGGTCTATGTGACTGACACTATTGTGGCAATGCAATAGCTTCAGGAGCAGCAAACTACTACCTCTTATCTCTGCTTTAAAACGTATGCAGTACATTCATACTAGCAGTTTGTCCTTCTGGGAAGAGTGGCTTATAACTGATATGGGATTCACATTATAGCTTAGATTTAAAAGCAGAGCTTGAAAAAGCAGAGCATATAATTCAGGACTCTTTTTTCTAACAGCAAGTTACACTGCTAAAGCTTCAGTTACAAGGGAAAGTAAAAAATTTACCTTTGTATCTTGCAAAGTCTGCTCTAGAAATTATCAAAGCTACAGGGGGCACTGCGTGCATGCCAAAGACATCTTGCAACACTTTAATACCTAGCAGAGCCAAAGATTCAACATGCTAATTCAATGCCAACTACTTCATACAAGCATCAGGATGGCAGAAATTTCCATCAAATACAAACAACACCACAAGGCACTATAATCAGTATGTTAAAATACTTTAAAAATCTGTCAGCTATTTGTTCACCTTCAGACTTAAGACCAGGGACAAATAACAAACCCTTTTATCTTACCAAGATTACTAAACAGTGCAATACCCCTGTTACACTCAGATCTTTAGGGACTTCTGAAATTATTTTGCACCAGAAGTTTATCATCATAAAACCTGTAAAATACTTAATAGCATCTGCAAAGCATCCCTTCTGACTAAATGAGAAACATATCCAGAAAGAAAATATGATGAATAAAAGTTATTTAAACTCACCACTCCGCTTGCAGATTTTGTTTTCACATCCAGTTTCACCAACCCAAAACCTTAACAAATAGAAGTCAAAGTTACACGATTAGGCCTTAACTAAGGCCCTGCACATTTTTCAAGAAGCTGGTCTTCCAAGCAGTCTCAGCAATGTGCCACATATATACATAGAAATAAACAACTATAGACTGACTTCAGCAACATGCAAATTTTAGATGCTGCAGCAAGTAAAGGAAGCTATTCCAAAGCAAGCCGGGAGTTCTGTTCAATCATCACCACACAGAAAGTGGGGAGTAGCCTCTCAGTTGTACACTGTACATTTAACTACCAAATGATGGCTTCCAGGAATAAATTTAGTGACAGAGGAAATACATAATTTTCCGTTCCTGGAATGGCATTGCTTACACATCCTCTCAGCATCAAGACAAAATATCTCAAAGTAAAGCTCTGTAAAAGTCATTGGGAAATACACGACCATTGGAACTGTAATATATGTAGGTTTTATGGGAGTGTCAATTCACATTGTTATCCCTAGAGCTGAGCAACAGTCTTGGTGAAAAAGCCACCACCTGCATTCCCAAAGACCAGAAAGAAACAGCACTGTTAACAAACAATAATTTAACTATGCAACTGTGTGGTATTAAATAATTTCAAAATGTAGAAAGATTCTTTATCCCAGTAGCCTTTCCTCTTTCTATTCCAAAAAAGGCTATAACATTACACTGGTATATAACCTTGTCTACATCAACCAATGTTGTGGCACAGACAGACCAGTAAATAAAGTGTACTCCTAAGTTAAACTACACTTGCTGCTTACATTCTTGCATACTTGTACACCTCTGACATTTATGTGGCTAGAGCAGTAAGATTTAACAGACTTCACATCAAAACAGTCTACAAAAAGCCTCCAATGATGTTAATTGATATGCAATGATATAAAAACAGCACAACTTCTCCCTTCTCAGAAATACGGGCATTTAAGCACTCAATTTTACATGCAATTTTAAAAAGGCAATTAATTGTCACATCTCAAACATTGTATTTTAAAAAAGGTACTGTTCTTACCATATCCTTTATTGAAGATATCTCTGGCAGATTTGCCAAGGTCTACGTACGACGGAGGAATCGCCATTGGAGCTGAAAGGTAAAGGGCTAATTAATAGTGAACCTTTTTCCACTGTACACATAAAAAAACACTATCACAACTCTTTCAAGATACTCTTTAAGGCAAATTCATCTATATGAAGGCAGTTAATGGACACAATGGCTCACACAATTAGTGTTCTGTGAAACACCTACATATTTTCAGTGAAGGTCACCCTGCGATGTTTTCTCAGAGAACAGGCATTACAAGACCACCCAGTTCTTAATTTTTCAAGTCCATTTCTCCATGCATCTTTAATTACCAGAAATAAACTAATACCTTACATTTCCAGAGTTGGTACAGTTACCACCAAAAACCTGGAAACTGTACATCTAAAAAGCTATAATCCAGATAGTTAATTCTTTGAAGTTCTACAAAATCAAATTTGACATGTGCCTATGAAAACTACCTGAAAGTACATACTTCTGCAACATCATTTTCGCCCCACATTTTATACGGCAGACATGCCATTATTATTTATATTTATTATACATAAATTGATATAAAAATGTTTAAATTAAAAAATAACATCTAATGCCATTAACTAGCAATCAATAAGTTGACGTTTTTCCTCCCTACAGTATGCAAGGGTTTAAATTTGTGAGGTTGACTTGTTTGTTTAAAACATAAAAGTAGGAGGAGTGCTAGATCCATGAGAAAAGCTCTCTTTGGAGTCCCTTTCTCTGACAGGGAGTGTCTGGCAATCTGGCTCTTCCATAACCTGTCACTCAAGACAGGTATGCCCCGGCCCAGCCCAGCCCGGGCGATGGAAGACACCAAGCTAAGGTCTCACCCCTGCCTGTATCGCTCTCCTCCCTGCGAAGATACACTCTATCTGCACCTTTCTTCGGGGACTGTGATCCCATGATTTCAAGAGCAAAAGGCCACTGCTACAGAGGCCCTGTACTTTAAAGCTGCAAAGTACAGAAAACAGCATATTAATAACTCTCTCCATGCTGTGAAAGAAGGAGAAGGGGTGGAGGAACTAGATAATGCTAACTAGATAATGCCATGAAAAGGCCAAACACAAGCAAACAGAAATCTTATCTTCTCAAACTGATTGGTCACATTGGTTTAGCAGAGAAAGTCAGATCAACATAACTGTCATTTATCTTGCTCTCTGTGGTGGGATTCTAGGGGGTGGTTTGGTTTCTTTTTTTTTTTTAAGTAAGTGAAAAATTATCTTCAGAACCTGAAAAATAATGAGGGCAGTATTCTCACACATTAACTTCAACTGAAAGCAAAAGTGAATACTTCATGTTTATATAGTACTTTTAACCAATATTTAAATTTCCACCATCTGGCTATAGGACTGCTTATCTTTTGCAGATCTACACAAGATCCTAAAGTGTACTCAATAATACAGGATAAAGGCAAGCCTTTTTTTCCCTTCTCAAAACTATTTCTTCCTGTCTTTTCACAGCCTTATCTACATCAAGGAAAACTTTCCTAGAACATCCAATTTAGAAAAAAAACGTCTTCAGGGCACCACACCACTAAGCAGACTGTTCTTACAGAACAGCATCTGCATTAAAAAAAACCAAACCCAAACCCTAATTACACCTGCTATATACAGCCTAATTGCATAAACTGCTACTATTGAAAACAAAAACAAAACCAACAAACTATTTCCACAATCAATGAAAAGGCACAAAACTGCTCCTTATCTTTCTGCAATTCATAAGGCAGTTTTCCAGAGTAGCTTACTCCATCTCCCTACTGCTAGAAGAGGACAACTTCAACCTCCTCTGAGCCACCAAGATTAACACTCAGTTTCTCACACACACACATAAAAAACCAAACACCCAAACAAAAAACTTCGTTTAGCAAAGACATCTAAACTCTACAACCAGGTCACTACACCAAGACATCTACCACCTGCTCAAGAACTTTAAACAAGTCTGTTTTTACAGGGAGTTAAATTAAATGTTAAATTTCAAAAAGACATGAAAATTACTTAGAGCATATGAAGTTTAAAAAGGTTTAGCCCGAGTTCAAGTTTATAGAACAGATCCTAATCCCAGCAACAAGCCATTAAATGGCTCCTATTATCTATTCAATAAAATGAAGCAGATGATTGACCAAATTACAAGGGAGTGTGCGAACACTGCTCTAGCCCCTCTACATTTCTGCTGTACAGCAACTGTACAGTTCTTTAGTTTAAAATATTTTAAAGGTCTAGTTATATGTTTCCTTTAATGAACGGATCTCACTCCTGACTAGCATCTTCAAAAGAATAATTATTTTTAGTTTTAAAATATTATAGTAGCCTTCAGCATAGACAGGATTTTAGAGTGCAAATAAATGAGCTTTTCATTTTTGTTTTAATGTTTCCAATCTGATTATACAACCACAAGAGATTTATGCTAAGCAAAAATGTCCTGAGAAGTTAATAAACTTGTATCTGTGTCAAAATTTAGAGGATTATTACAGTAAAGAGGATGTTGCCATTTTATCAGGCCTAGTTAAGCAGTCTTCCCACTGCAAGGAAACTAGCCACTATTTGTCAGACATTCCAGCCTACACATGCAAGTTTTGTAATAAAAAGTTAAAACAATACAACTGCCATGCTGCTGCTCAAATTCCATACAAACAGGGACAGACAAGGACAAAAGAGGAAACCAAAAGTTCATTTTGAATATACTAAATACCCAATAAACCAGTGTCATCATCAGAATACTCATTAAATAAAAATAGAGCCATTAAAAAAAAAAAAAAATCAATGCCATGTCCTCCAATGTTAGCTAGGTTTGCAAATTCTTATAATCAGAAGTAAATTTAAACTCTATTTTGAAGAGTCTTTCACTTAAAAACACCTAATTAGAAGTAGCTAAAATATAAGCACCATTTAGCAACTGGAGGTCTGTTGCAAAAATAACTAAGAAATAATCTACTTGAATTACTGAATATATTTGAACCAAGTGGGAGCTCCACCCTAATCTTTGTTTCAGGCCACGGGAAAGCAAAAAAAAAAAAATAATCTCTTACTCAAGAGTCACAATCATGCTTTATTCTCCCATAAAAAGAAAAAAGAATGACCCCAAGAACAGAAAAATGTATTAACGTTATCGGAATTATTACATCACCATTTTCCTTCGAGGTAATATCCCACACCCTATAATTAAGGAATGCCACAGACTTCTATTAAGATTTCTAACAACTTTAAGGTCTCAGGGTATTGAAGATCAGACGAGAAGCTAGATCACGTTATTAATTTTTTTTTTTTTTAAAAAGGGGGACTCATGCAATTTTAAAAAGCAGCAATAACTATGCCAAAATTATCTCAGTATCCCAGTAAAGAGCAACAGGAAAAATGAGATTACTCAAAGCATAATTTGTTAAAATACATTGGACACGCACTGACCGTCTATCTTACACGGATGCTACACACAGGCTGAAAAAGAGAAAATCCACCTCCTTCGCCTTGCATTAACTGTCTCCCTATCTCAGCTCGGAGGTGGACACGCAAGCCCAACCCTGGCCAGGCCAGCGCACAGACTGCGGAGAGCGCGCCTGGAAACGCACTACAGGCTCAGAACCGCGGGCGGCAGGGGCAGTAACGCAGCGCCTCCCCAGGGAAGGGAGCGCAGGGCCGGCCCGGCCGCGGCCCCAGGCCCGGCGCCAGGCGCGCCCGCCCCGCCGCAAGGTGAACCCGCTCCGCGCGGCCATCTTGGGCATCCCGGCCCGACCTCCGCCCGCCGCGATCACGCACCGGGCCCGACCCCGGGAACACGGGGGCAGCGACCGCCGAGAGCCCCCCGCCCGCTCCGCCCGCGGCAGCCGCCGGCGCCGGGGACGCGCCCGCGGCCCCACCAACCCCGGCCCGCGCGGTCCCAGCCCCGCTCGCCGCCGGACGAGCCCCACCCGCCCTCCCCTGTCCGGCGTGGCGGTGTCGGCCCGGGCCAGCACCTGCGTGTGTCGGGCGGGCGGCGGAGAGGGGCCGGCGCGGGGTCGGGCCGTGCGGAGGCCGCGCTGCTGCAGCCGCGGGCACTGGAGGGCGAAGTGAAGGAGACACCGATCGGCCCGCCCGCCGCGCCGCCCGCAGGACCCCGGCGCGCCGGGGCGGCCCTTCCCGCCGCCT
>JAYRBT010000178.1:14047944-14062697 GCA_036023395.1 Myiotriccus ornatus
AGGTAAGTCTCCTGGTCCTTAGCTGTTGTATGGGTTTAAATCCTCACCAGCAAAGGAAGCCTTCTTAAAATGCCAAACAGGTTCAGCTGAGATGGAAAGCTGCCTTCTTAAATCAACTCCATTAATGCTGATGTGAAATATTGAGTACTGAATCCCATAGGAGCAAGTGAAACCAATTCCACAAGATTTGTTGCTTATCACTTCCCAAATTGAGTTTAAGATTAAGGTCTGATTTAGTAATGCACAAGTGTATAGGGAGTACTTTTCCCAAAACAATGCTTTTCTATGTACCTTATTGCTGTAGCTATGGTCAGCAAAGACATGCAAGTTGGAGTATTCTGATTAAAAAATAAAATGTTCAGACTCGAACAAGTTACATTCAGTTGTAGAACTTTCCAGGATATTTTTATTTAGAAATATGTTTAAATCAGTGGTCTGCAGAACAGGCTGTACTTTGCACTTATTACTGGAGTAGAAAGGACAGATAAGAACAGGCATTTGGGAGTTTGGCATGGAATTTGGTGTACCCTTCCATTATTTCTTTTTCAAGATGAGGAGAAGCTGTTATTAAATTTCTTATAAAATACATTTGTTATTCATGGTTACAGGACTAAAGATCAAAAAATGTGCTAAAACTTTTGGAGATCAGGCCCACCCCCAGCATGTTTTTCTTGGGCTACAGTGTTATGTCTTCACCCACTTGGTATCTACTGTGGGGAATGCCCTTTTGAAAGTGGGTATCTATTTTGAGAGAATAGCCATGGTTACAAATAAGGCCCTAAGTTTTGCATTTAGCACAGTGAAATCGTCTTTCTTCAAGAGAAGAGATGTGCAGTGACCTTCCTCTTGCGCACCACATAGTCTTATGGTTCAAACACTCTAAAAACATGACAGTAGGTACTTCAAAAGGTGTCAAGCTAATGAGAGCCTGTAGCTCAAATTACTCACTTGCATATTCACATGCTGCAACTACACAAATTGTGCTATAAAGGAGATTTCCTCTCCTTTTGTCTGTGTTTAAACAAAAGCTCAGCTTTATGAAATGGGGAAACCTACTGTGAAATTCTGAATCAGGGACATAGGCTTTTGTATAAGAAGTACTGAACCCTTTTACAGAAATCCTTGGCTCTTTAGAGTGAATAACAAGTGCCTTGCTCAGACACCTGAAAGTACTTCTCTTTCTCCCCATGCTTTGAAAGCCTATGCACCACACCTTGACTTGGGATAATATTGCAAAGAGCCTTATGTTCAGTACATTGGCACATCAGTGTCAGAGCCCCAGAATATGTCTGCAGATTCTGGTACTGACCATTTTCCCCTCAAAAGCCTACACACTGAAGTTTCTCTGTCACATTTCAATCTTCATTGCCCATTTGAAATCCTACAGTTTCTTTGACTCTCTACAGGCTATTTTTTTCCCTCCTGCTTAATTCAGTATCTCCAGCATTTGTCTTATACTCCCTGCTTTTAATTTTGAGGCACTTGGTGCTAAGAGATAAGCCCATGGCAGATGTAATTATCCAGCAGCATATTAGTCACTTGTTACTGCCACCTACCTGTCTCTGTCACACTAGTGTTTCGACTGGGAAGGGAGTGCTTGCAAAGCACCTCTCACCTTCCTTGAAATTATTTCTTCATAATAAATAGCTCTGTGGAAGCTAGACACAAAAATCAAAAGATTAAACCTGAGACAGATTCATCAGTCCTGTAAATCAATAGATTTGACTTGCAGAACTTACCTCATGCTTTACCTCTATTGCTGGCATCACCATGTTGACTTTTTAAACTGAAAACAACAAATATAATAATCTAGTTTAACCTTAGACTTTTTATTTCCTTCAGACCTGCACCATCAGCTGAACTCATACACATCTTTTAGTCATCCATCCTGATGTTAAAGCATAGAAAATTGAAGTATAACCAAAGTATAAGCTTTACTGTTTACTTTTTGTAATACTTATGCATCAGTTTTCCTAGTTTCAGTTCGCAGTCTTTGCAGCTCTTCAGCAGACTTATTATCACACTATCGTAGCTTTCATCCAGGATAATGGAGTAGAGTAGGACAGACAGGTACACAAGCAGGTGAACCACCCTAGATTCTAAGGATGCTGGGCAACACTGTAGAGAGGCTTCTAAATACCTCTGTGTAGACTCTAGTTCACAATAATCACTGCATCACTGGCTGGACCTGAAAGTACTCTCATAGTGTCTTCCTTGCATCAAGCTTCTGGTTTCACACAGGTCTACTATTTCTGATACAGTACTGCATCTGTGTTAGCTCCATTTTCCTCACTCTGCACCAAAATGGAAAATTCTGCTAGCAAGACTGCTGCAAAGTGTTTCTGCAGAATTTCCCTCAAATATCCATGACCTTATTCACCTTCCATCTGCCCCACCCATGCTGAATCTGCACTGACTTTATGCACCATCACTCTGTGTCACTCTTCCCAGAACTCTCAGTAATGGGAATTAGTGAGGGGAAATCTGGGCCTGGTTTGCATGCAACAGTTCAGGAGCTTCTGACTGGCACATTTACTGACTCAAGAGCCAAACTGTGCAAAGTGACTAGATCTGGATACATACAGCCAGATTCATATGGCACAGCACTTCGGTTTAGAAGCCCATCTCACAGAAATCGGCTCTGCAGTGAGTTAGCTCACTGTGTTTGCAAGGATTAATGGAGTGATTAATCAGGAACTGGATAAACGACCCACAGATAATGCACAGTTGATTATAGTTTCTTTTATCTGACTGTGCTCCTCGATTGAAATTTTATGTAATGCATAAACCAGGAGTGTTTCAGCTAAATTCCTAGTGGGTATTTGCAATCAGGATACCATAACACAGCTTGATACAAATGTTAACTTTTGCTCAAGGGAGTTTGGGAATGATGGGGTTATTGTAGGTCAGTATGAAATGAAAGGACGTCAGAGAACAAGCCCAGCTTCAGCCAAAGCTGACACTGACATTTTTTAAGAAGCTGTTCAGTGAAGGGAAATCTTGTTCTTTTGGGGATTGCAATTTGCAGAGGTTTAGACTTGCTTAGTTTTAAAAATGAGCCTCCAAGGTGGAAGAAGACAAAAATGATTCTCCACTTTGCAATGGAAACACAGTCTGAGGAAAAATGTTTCAGTTGTGCAAAACCATAAATAAGGATGGAAATGGATTATAAAGAACCTGTGCTCCTAGGTGCCCTTGCAGCTCTTTATTATTTCATGCCAGAGCAGAACCAGAAGCCAAAAGATTATTTTGAGGAATATCAAAATCTTAATTAGAAGTTTCTGTGAGAAGAAAAATTTCTTTCCTAGATTAACTGCTGGTTTTATGTACTTGCAAATAACTATACTGACTCCAAGAGGATGGTTCAATTAAAGACCATGCTGTACTAAACTAGTATCAAGGGAAACAACCTTTAGACATATTGTATTAAAGTAGTAAATGAGGGCAAAAGACCTTTAGAGACTGAAAAATAACTTATAAAAATTCACAAAGAACTCAGTTTCACAGCTGTGTCTTTGAGCTCCTCAACAAGTGTGTTTACTGCTTTATCACTCTTGTAGGCATCTGAAATGCCATGGTAACTATAATTTTATGTATAAACTTGCCCTAAGTCTTGCTGCTAGCTTCATCCATAATCAACTACAGCCCAGAAGCTGGTAGACATATTGCTGATTCTAATTACTCATTAATCATACTGCCCCTTATCTTATCTCTAGAATCCAGACTGAAAGATGCTGTCAAAATTCACCTACCCAAATGAAAATATAAAATAGTTGTGCAGGAGATGCTGTGCAGTGGATGCTGATCACAGCATCTCATACTTGATGTGGGAAACCCATGTTCATACTCATAAATAAAATACCCCTGACTATAGAAGTGGGTCTCTTAATCCCTGTTTTTCACATGTTGTCCCCACAACAGGAATGCATGGTCTTGTGGAGTTTCTCTCCCAAGGGCATAGGGGCAGAAAGACTGAAATCTCTCTGAAGTTGGTATACTCTGGATGAAAAGTGAAAATGGAGATATGTGATGAGCCCATCCTGAAACACCACAAAAAGGTATCTTTCCTACTTGCGATCTGTGCAATTTCCTTTGCAAGTCACATCATCTTGTTGGCTGTATGCATCATATATACACACATGTTGGTTCAGGGATATTGCCAGAGGAACATCTAATCTCTAGTCCCAGCGATTTTGGGATTAGACCTAACTGAGCTTTGGGCAAGGTTGAGGCACAGCCCCTCATGTATAGAAAAAGCAGTTTCAGGCCTCTAGTGGGCTCTGCATTAGAAACTCTAGAAATTCTGTTCATCCCTCAGGTTGCAGCTAAAAGAGGATTATCAGAATTACCAGTCTGCTTTTACCTACTTAAATTCCATTTACACCTTGTTCTAAAGTAGTTCCTGTTTGTCTTCATATAAAGGCTGTGGGACTTATGAAGACCACTCTGTAAGAGTTAGGTTATGTTAGTTATTTTGAGTCTATGTCTTGTCCATAAATGTTCTGCAAGGTGTTAGTGCTGTAGTCTCATGGCAGAGAAATAGAAAGCTTTGAAAATAAAGCATAAATACTGTTATCTAATCTACAAGCTTTTAACAGCAGTCCTTTTCTTGCCCATTCTACTCATGTTCTTATTAACTAAGCTGCAGTCCCTCTTGGAAGTAAATATTTTATTTTAATGGCACATACTACCACCTGCTGTAAGCAACTGAAATTGCCTTTGCAATTTCAGAGCTTTTAAAACTGCCTAAGGCAGCCAGCCTTTTAGATTTAAAATACAGCTAGATTGTTGGCATCTCTCTCTGATGCTAATTTAATTATCTATTCATCCAAATATTTTCTGACTAAAAGTTTTTTAATTATATATGATTTGTAATAGCTGGAGTTTGGCAGTCTCTAAGATGCATAGAAATTTAGGAAACAGCTCTACTGTAGATATGAAACTGATAATTCATTATATCAGTAGTAATTCTGAAGATTAACTATTTCCAAAAACAGAAAATTTAGTTAAGAAATTAACAATTGCTCCAAGTTGAATGGAAGTTTTTTAATAAATCAAGCCACGAGGGATCAAAAATTCAGAATATAAATTAATAAAATATTTATTGTTTTACACAGTGACACATTTGACTCAAAGAAAACCTAAGAAATGTTCAGAAACTCAAAATGTCTCTTTATGACTTGTTAGAATAGAATATTTTAGGGGAAAAGGATATATTTTATATGGCTATTTTAATGTGTTCTTCCCTGTTTGTTTGGTTTTTTTCCCAGGACATTTGTCTGCCTCCAATTAAGATGCTGACTTATGTGTAAATAATTCATTTGCCAAATCCTCAGCAGGTATAAATCCATGTAAGTACTACCAAGGCATTGGCTTAGGCTCTTTGTCACAATCTGGAAAAATGCTTTCTTATGTCCACTCAAGATTTTGGGGGAGGAACAAAAAGAGTTTGTCTAGGGAAGAAGAGAAAGAAGGCAGAAAGACGTTTATGTTGTATCAGTAAGTATGCATGTGTATATGTACTACTTAAGCTACAGTAGAAAGTACAAGTACAGAAGGAGCTAATTAGAAAAGCCAAACACATTGTCCTGCAGCAAATCCAGTTTTTGTTCTAACTTCTGCAGGTTGCTTTTCATCAAAAAGCAATCCCAGTCATTCTGTCCCTGCTGCCAGTCATTCTAGCACATAGCTGTCTTGCAGCCTGTAGAAGTTTTCTCTCTTCTCAGTCCACACAGGGATCCCAGCTCCACACCAGCTGCAGGCTGCCAGCTGGTGATGCAGAGCAGAGTCAGAGCCACGCTGAGATGAACCTGTCTGGACACTTGTGCCACACTGCTGCCTGTCTGAGGAACGCTGTTCTAGTGTTTCCACAGTGTAGGACAGTGTTGCCTGGGATGCAGCAGGAGACACCAGAGCCCCAAGGACAGCAGGAGGCAGCAGCAGCTCCCTCTAGGCTCCCTTCATCCTCCTGCCCATGCAGTAACCACTCTTGAAGAGTAAACCCAACAAGGAAAGCTCTTTCCGAACAGCTGGTATGTCTGGTGACATAACCACATCTGAAGACTGGTGGAAAAAGAGGAGCCTGTGCAATGTGCAGCTACTTTCTCCCGTGCTGCTGGGCCTGCAGCACATCTTTCACTGAGAGAGTGATGTAGGCCAGACATTGGGGTAATGGTTCTTCCGCTCCAAGAGTAGTGTGAGCACACACACAAGGGAAATTTGGTTTTAATAGTAGTGCTAGAGCTGGGTACTTTCCTACCTCCTCATCTCACCACCTAGGCAGTCCCAGACTTCAGGACTAGGACACCAGTTCCCTCACCAGCCCATGCAGGTATCCACTGAGGTTTTACACTGATTAGACTGTAACAAAGACACAACTAGCACCTGGTCAAAAACATGGAAACACTTTCCCACCACGGTGCAACCTACTGCTCAGGCCATTGTGTGCTTTCTCACTGCCTCCCCCTGCCAATGACAGGAAAAAATTGTTTAGTTCTAAATGTTATTATTAACAACAGCAATGAAAGTAATTATTCCTTTTTCTCAGTATTTATTTTGGGTTTATGATTGCTAGTCTTATCACTTTACCTTTTCTTTCCCTTACTAACTGCATTTTCTCCCACTGTTTTACCTCTTAACCCCACCAAAATTACTCCTTTTGCTCTTTTCTTCTTTTGTCCAGGTTGACATTAAGGCAGCCCCTGGACAGTTTTTACTGGTGATTTCAGGTGTCATTTTAGGCATAGCCTCCAAAACAGAATGTCTTCTCTTTTTTTCCCCCTAATATAACTGTTCTGTTTTTCTTCTTTTTTCCCCCACTATATTTATAGACTTCAAATCTCTCAGTCATAACCATTATCTTGCTAGACTTGATTGATTTCCTCATGAAAAGCTCCCTTTTCCTTACTGTTACAATGTCAAAACATTTTGCCATATGTTCATGCATCACTTTCAACAGCCCCATTGCCTTCTCCCTTAGAGCAGAGCTTCCCAAGCGTTTTTGTAAGAGTACTACCTCCAGCAGCAGCAGTGCCAGCATATGTCATCCCTGGAAAGGCGTTGGAACACACCTCACTTGGGACTTGTCTATCCTGAATATTGCAGAAAAATGTACATGCTGCATGGGATCCACTGCATCAGGAAATGCAAAGGTCTCTCCTTCCATCTGTTGGGGTGTTGGGAAAGGCAAGGCTATTTCAACTTGCCTTACTTGAATACCCTTATTAGTCAGGATTCCTTCAGCATCTCACTGTGAGCCACCCTTGAGTTAGAATTAACTTAATAAACTGGAGTAAGGAAAGATTTAAGAAAGGCTATGAGAAAAGTGTCTGCTGCAGGACTCCTAGTGATTTGTGCTCCTTGTCACCCTCTGAGGTTCTTCTGTCAATAAGACTTTTCTGCAAGAGTAGAAATTATGGCTGAAAATTTTAGGCTACCAAATTAAGCTAAGGAAACTTCTTTGTAGGATTAGATGTAATGAAGCTGCCTTTCCTAGCCATTAATGACAGTAATTCTTACCTCATCTTTCTGATCTCCTTTTGGTACAGTCTTTCCCTATTTCATTCATCTGTCTCCTCTCAATATGTTGGGTATGCTGGTTCCCCCTGCCAAGGGATTTGGACAGGCTGAATAGATTTTCCGAGAACAGTGGCATGAGGTTCAATAAGACCAAGTGCTGGATTGTACTCTTTGGCCTCAACAACCCCATGCAGCGATATAGGCTGGGGACGGAGCGGCTGGAAAATGGCCCACCAGAAAAGAAGAGAGCAAGAGGCATCGATCGCGTGGGACCGGGCCCGACCCCGGGAACACGAGGGCAGCGACCGCCGAGAGCCCCCCGGCCGCTCCGCCCGCGGCCCCACCAGCCCCGCTCGCCGCCGGACGAGCTCCCCCCGCCCTCCGCTGTCCGGCGTGGCGGTGTCGGCCCGGGCCGGCACCTGCGTGTGTCGGGCGGGCGGCAGAGAGGGGCCAGTGCGGGGTCGGGCCGTGCGGAGGCCGCGCTGCTGCAGCCGCGGACACTGGAGGGCGAAGTGAAGGAGACACCGATCCGCCCGCCCGCCCGGCGCGCCGGGGCCACCCATCCCACCGCCAGCCGTGCCCGCCGCCGCCCGCCCGGCCGGAGCGGCCCTTGCCCGGGGCGCGGGAACGGGCGGCTCCGGGAGGGGCCGCGGCACCGGGACACAGGCCGGGCGGGGGCGCCGCGGGCACGCAGGCACTCCGCGGGGCACCCCCAGAGGCGGAGGGGGGAGAACCCCGGGCACGGCCCCGCTCCGGCCGCGCCTGAGAATCCGTTCTCCTTGCAGAGGCCAAGGGGCGTGGGTGGGTGTGGTTCTCGGCTGCACGTACAGGAGGGTCTGTTCCTAGCGCCTGTGCTCTTCCCAGGAAAGTACCCGTCACCCTTCCAGAGGCCGCCCGTCCCTCACACCGAATCGGGAGCCCTTCACCCGCGCCAGCCGCAGACGCCGCTCCGCGGTCCCTGGCGTTTGTGCAGGAGGCGCTCGCCGAGGGCGGCCCTCGCTCCTCGCAGCCCCAGGAGCCCTTTCCCACAGCCTTTCCCTCCCCGCAGGGACCCGCGGGGCACGGCGGAGGTGACGCGGTTCCCAGCATCGCTCTGCAGGGATGCTCGCCCTGCCTCTCTCACTGAAATTGAATACTTGGTTACAGCAACATGCGCTGCTGTTTCTAGCGGGAGCCCACAGACCCTGACACCCGACAGGGCGGCTGTGCCATCGCTGGGCTGGCAGCTGTGTTCATCTAACCAGGTTTGCTGCCTCTTTCAAACAAGTTACCACAGACTTTCCAACTGCCTAAACTCCATTTTTACCATCCAGTCACCTTCCACCAGGAAATGCCCACGCACTCCACAACAGAAGACAGTGTTATCTCAGGGCAAGAGAAGCAATAATCCTCGGAAAGCTTTCCTAGATAGTGCTGACCATAAATCAGACTTGCTGGAGAAAACAGTCCCATGACTATTGTGCAGCAGTCCCTGTACAGCTCTGCAGCAGAAATCGAGTCACCAGTGCAGACCATTGCTAGGCCAAGGGACTGCAGTTCTAAAATTCATAGCTGTGCCCTGCTTGCTTGGATTATGACATGGTCAAAGTTCCTCAAAGTAAAAATCATTAACAAATACAAGCTATATTTGCATGATATGAAAAATACATATAAACATCCAACACAATTCATTT
Source organism: Myiotriccus ornatus (assembly GCA_036023395.1). NCBI lineage: Eukaryota > Metazoa > Chordata > Aves > Passeriformes > Tyrannidae > Myiotriccus > Myiotriccus ornatus. Next base: position 14,057,136 of record JAYRBT010000178.1, read on the forward strand.
TCCACATGTACCACATGGTACAACAGTAATTTTCCAGGTTATTGAGAAGAGATGACCAACAATATCCAACATAATGCCAGCCATTACTTACTAGTTATATCCAAAGATAAACAACTGTTTGGGGTTTTTTTCTGGTGCAAGTCAAATGCTTTCACATCAGATAGCCCAACAGGTTATTATGTTTCGTTTTGATATTTTTAAATAAGACAGCTTGGCATTTCACAGATGGATATGTATTGATGAATCAAGAAGGAATCCTACATGCTGAGAAAATAAATAGCAGTAGAAAAATAAAACTAGTGTATCTTACTGTGCATGGAAACATACATTAGGAAAAACCAGATCTGATTAAGTAAAAATAGAAAAAAAAGACATGCATTTATTATTCATACTAATAGTATAAATCCATTCTGAGATATCAGTTTTCTGCCTCTTTTTTCCTTTAAAGATTAATATTTTAGTCATTGTTTGGCTTTATTTTCAGCAATCCAGGAAAGGAATTACTGCCCCACCCTGAGCAAAAAAAAACAAAAAAAAGCAGTGAATCACTTGCTTTGTGAGACAAGGCAGAGACATAATCTGTGACAAACAACAGCATATAAACTCCTCTGCATTACTGTTTCAGGCTTCTGTAGCAACAGCCTCTGTCTGCCAGTGTTTTTCACTCTTCCCCCATCCCTCACTCGTACAACTATGCCTTATTTCTCTCAGCATGTCTGCTAAAGCTCAGAGCTCCAAAAAGGCACACCTTCAGGCCTCCAGTAGCAAGCCATCTAAATTATTCTGCCCTTTTCTCTTAATGCTCTCCTCGTAGCATTCAGTGCACGCCCCTCCTGTGCAGGTGCACTCACTCTAAAGGGGCTGGCTTTCCTTTGGAACGAAGAAGCTCTTAGTTTTTGTGCCAGTTTCAGCTGAACGAACTGAAGGTTCAGTTGAACCACGTGATATGAATACTGCCATGTGCTTATGTAACTGACGTCAGAGTCAAATATTTTACTGGTGCCACCTGAAAAAGAAACACAAAAAAAGAAACTACAAAAGTTTACTGCCATTTAAACACAAACGCTGCTTATACACTACTGAAGTAATGTATGTGGCCAACAAAAAGAGAGCAAGTGGCTACAGTATATATCAGTTTCCATCAAACAGTTTTGATAAGATATCTTCACTTCTAACATGAGCCTGAAGTCAGTGTCTTCTCTCTTCTCTGGATGCAGACTTTGAAGATTCAGTGGAGAAAAAATTTTACAAGATGTCTGAAAATGAACAACTAAGTAAATTAGGACTCATTCTGAAACAAGTTGACTTAAGGGATATAGCAGAGATTATGAAAGTGTGACCAGCAGGGGAAGCATGGAAAATAGTTGAAGCTAGCAGGAAACAAGTTCAGAACAAAGGGATTTTTTTCCACTAAAGGAGTGCTATCCAGTGGAATTACCTGGCAAAAGGGTCTAGATGTTTATGTAGGTGCCAGGAGAAACTAGACAGTGGAAGAAAAATCCAGCAAGGATTACTAATTAGTAATGCATTCAACCATCACCTATGGCTGTATAGCCTCTTTGAAGTCAGAAAATCCCTGAGTTGCAAATGGAGTTTATCCTGTTCTTACACCCTTTCTTTTAGGCATGCATTGCCTGAATTTTTACTTAATTCATCATCTCAGAGGCAGGAATATTAGAATATCTACACCTTTCATTTCATACCTTACAACTGCCCTTATGCAAACCAGACATCTGGAAAGACCCAAGAGCACAACCAGAAGAGGTCCATACTGTCAGGATCCTTTAGACTGACAGACTTTGAATTTTTTTTTCTAAGTACTTTTAAGTAGCCTGCTTTCAGTTTAGCTTTAACTATTAGCTGGAAGTTTAACTTAAACCATTCTAGACCATTAAAAGATTCTAAGATACACTTAAAACAGGTCCACACAGAAGGTAACACATTTAAATAATCTGATAGAGGTAATACTTTAGCTCAGAGGAAAACCAACTAATATTAACCTGTGATTTTATAGCTGAGAAGGCACACAGAAAGCAAATTTGAGAAAGTCAAAAAGGCAACCTACTTACTTGCAGTCCCTACTAAGGCTGATGGAGACACAGAGCATCTTACAACTACGTAGCTAGTGAAAGCTGATTGCCCATAGCTCTACAGATAAAGCAAACTAAAAGTCCAGTGCTTCTTGTTATGGCCTGTGGACATACTGTGCATTCCTCTAGTACATGTTCAGTCCTAAAGCACCCTATTCCCAAATAAATAAGAAGGGGGATGTGAAAAAGGTTCTGTAAAAGAGCAAGGAGAAACTGAAATAAAAACAACCTCCATGCAGAAAAGCCTGTACTTATTCATTCTTCTGGATTTTTCATCAGTTGACAATAATTTTTTTCCTTTGCTTTTTTCTTTTTGCTGCAGTTCTCATTGGCTTAGGATGTTGGGGGGGTGGGGGGGGTTTGTGGTTTTGTTGGGGTTTTTTTTTAAACTTCAAGGAATAAGAAACTTGATAGCAAATCTACCTGACGGATTTACAAACCATCAGATGTCATGATACCCTGAAATAAGTTAATTACTAGGCTCCATTCCTTGCAGGAGATAACTCCTAGAAAGGGAGGGGCAATCATGCAATCAAATGCTGACCTGTAAAAAAACACAAATTCACTGAGAAATTCAGAGATATGCCCCGTGTCCCAAATCACTTATGCAGAACAATAAATAAATATGAGAACAACTACTCATTTCTGCTATATTGTTGACATTTCTGCTCATGGTGCAGACTGTAGCAGTTACTTGTGTCAAATGGACACCGGCCCTTTTTGTGGATTGGCGTGACAATCACCAACTTCCAATCATCTGAGACCTCCCCAGTGAGCCAGGACTGTTGGTAAATGATGGAGAGCGGCTTGGCGAGCTCTTCTGCCAGCTCCCTCATCACCCTTGGGTGGATCCCATCCGGTCCCATAGACTTGTGGCTCAGCAGGTCACTAACTGTTTCCTCCTTGATTACAGGGGGGCTATTCAGCTTCTTATCCCTGTCTACAAGAAGAAAGTGCAATCCTGCTTTCACGACCTTTCACATTATTTATAGGATGTCCTTACTGTGCTCAGAATATTCTGATGCTGATCTTTACTGTAAACCGCTCTAAACCTGAGAGCATCTCTACAGTAACAGCACGTATTGTTAGCCATTTGATTTTTGAGGGACTAAGTCTTCTTCTTCAACAAATAAATGATGTAAAAATCTTAAAAATATTTGCTGTCATACCAACCCGCACTTCAATCAATTACTCCCAGAAAGTAAGCGTTCCTTAAGGTCACCTCTCTTTCTAGGTGTAGCAGGTTTTGCAAACTCGCTTTGTAGAGTGATGGTAGGCCATTTGCAATAGACAAGCTGGAGGGGTTTCAGGCGGCTGTAACCTGAACTCCTGCCCCGAACGGCTCAGACTTTGAGGAAACGTCAGCCGGGGCCAGGCTGGCTGAGCTCTGACTCGGGAGCTTGTCTTGGCTCCTGGAGGCCCAGTGCCATCGTCCCCTCTGGGTGGGTAAGGTAGGTTGACTGGGGGTAGGGTGACGCTGTGGAACATGAGTCTTTAAACAAGGGGAAAGCCGCAGATTTCTAGGAGCAGATGTGCTGGAGGAAGGATGGTGGTGCTGAGTGGCAGGACGAGGGTGAGCTGGTCAGTGTGTCCTGTGCGTGCTGTAGCACTGCGCTGGTTCTGCGTGCCCCTTTTGGCCGCAGGCTGCGTGCCAGTGAGCCCTGAGAGAGCTGGGGACCAGCCATTGCTAGCCCTTAAAGGGTGTGGGGTGTCCCCAGTTTTATCCCCCAGGCACACAGGAATGAAGTGTTAAGTGCGGGCTGAACACGGCCGCTCTGTCCTGCAGCCCCAGCAGTCCCGGCACTTCGCTGAGCCATTAATTCCCTGGCTGCTGCCTTTCGGGAGAGCCGGCAGCGGAGGGTAGGCTCTCCCGGCCAGCTGAGCACCGCCGGGCCGAGCTCTGGAAGGGAAACTGAACTGGGCATGGTGAGAGAGCCTAGACTTAGCAAAACAGAGGGACAGAGAGGGCAGTTCAGTTTCTTGTCACCGCCTTTCTAAAAGGAAAGTGACATGTTGTATTACCCTGAGTGCTCCTGCACTGCCTGGCAGCAAATCCCATGGGGAGACAGACAACATAGATGGAGTTGACCTAAACCCAGTTGACCTCTGATCAGCTAGAGCTTCACCGGAGCAGTCTGACACACTTGGTTATCTGGAAGGGGAGGCTTATCTTGATAGGACAAACCTGTTATATAATAATACTATAAAATAAAATGCCTACAAGAAGTGATTTATTTACAGATCTATTTTGGCAGCTCTCATGCTAACAAATATACAAGTAGGCAATTAATTACTTTTTCCACGTGCATGATTTCCTTGGAAAACTGCGTAGTCCACACCCTCACATGGCATGTGCAGAGTGAGCAAATTTTGCCAACATATGTGAATCATCCAGCCCTTTAAGGATTATATTTTCAACTGAATGTGAAATATTAGGAGGAAAAAAAAAACCGCAACAAAACCAAAAGCAAAAAACAAACCCAAAACAACCCTGTGGGGTAATCTGCTCTCTATGATGGATTTTTCCTCTTTCATGGAAATTTGACTATGTATGTATATAATCATGTTCTAGTTAGCTGCCAGGTTCTCAGTGCAGATCTCACTGCAGCAGAGCTGATGATAGCAATTCTCATAATTAGATCTGCCTAATCACCAGCAGTAAAATATCTTTTTTTTAGTAGTACCTTATTTCATTGATTCATTTTTATTTATATTGGAGTTTCTAGTCCAGAAATATGTGTCAGCCTGAACATTTTTGCAAAAGTTTTGATTAAAATGTTCAGGGCTTTATAAGGGAAAGATGCTGTTTACCCAATTGAAATAGTTGTTACAATGATTTAATTGAGACAGTTCAGTGCATTTCACGTTAAAAGAGATATTTCTGACACCATATGAAAAGACTGACATTTTGCTGTGTAGTAAAACTCACTCAATCCATAAACTTTAGGACAATCTTCCATGGTGTGATTTGGCAGTTGATTTCTACAAAGGGTGAACTGATGAAGCAAGCATGCTTAGTCTCTGCATTTAATGTAATGGCCTAAGCCATCTCCCAGAGCAACTGTGCATACTTCATCCCACAGCTGAAAAGTGGAATGAGATTTCGTAAGATTTTAACCCCATATTGTAAACTTGACTGTGGTTCTGAGCAGAACAGGAAGTCCCTACAGGTAACCATTCAGGAGCATAAGAACCCTAAATGCCTCCTGTGCTTGGGAGCAAAGAACAGAAAAGGGTATAAAAACACGAGACAGACAGAAACACAAGTACTAACACAAGGGGATAATGAACTGTGACAGGAATGAGGGCAAAGGTGTCTATTGACAAAATGAAGAAATTGGGAGTTTTACTGCAGGTTTACCTGCAACAATTAATTTCACTTCTCCTTAAGACTCTTTGCCCTTCTGCAAAAAGGGAGTAATGATACTGACCTGTTTTGTACAGCCCAGCCCAATGTGAACACTGAAAAAAA
>JAYRBT010000178.1:14076091-14212287 GCA_036023395.1 Myiotriccus ornatus
GAGTGGGACGTCGAGGCAGGAGTGGGCAAGAAGAGCAGCGGCTAGGAGCTGAAGAGGGGGCACGAGAAAGGCCCTCTAGGCAAAGGGACCTCCCTGGCATCCCTGGGCCAGGGATGCCTAAGAGTCCGGTGGGCACCTTCAGGCTGCCCCGGCCGGCTTAGTGCTGGGCGACCTCCCTGTAAGCAGGGTGCTTCATGGGCTTTGTGCCTTGGCCAGCTTTCATACCGTAATATAATTAATTTTTTTTACTTTTTTTTTATTTTGTATTTTTATTCTTATATTCCTAAGTTTTTCAAGTATTTTTTCTTTTAATTTTTTATTTTTGTTTTTATTTTTAATTTTGTATTTTGTATTTTTTAATTTTTTTTAATTTAAGTTTTTTAATTTTTTAATTTATTTTATTTTTCGGGGTTTTTCTTCCCACCTAAGGGGTCTTTGAGGAGTGAAAATATTAAAGACCAAAGTTTTAGGAAAGGCATTCTAAGAAACTGTACTGTAAGGTAGAACAAAAGAAAGAAAAAGGATGGAGGGAGTGCCTACCTCTCTATCTCTAGCAGGTATGTACATACATAGCCCAGATATAATAATGAGCAAGAGCTCAAGACTATTGCCAAGTTACAAATTTTACTAAATTTGCTAAGGTAGGGAAAAAAATTCACCTTCCTCTTCTGTTTTATGCCTGGTTACTAAATTAAGCCTTTTGTATTTGATTGGCTTGTGCACTTTGTAGTCCTAGACTGATGTTAGGGCAATTTCTGCAATTACACAATAATTCATTCACTGCTCCAAATTCAGATTATGTGGGTGCTCACACAGATCACAGAAGACAACTTAGCACAAAACAGGTTCAACATGTTAAACGACAGTGAAAAGACTGGAATATGAACATAAAGGAGAAGCACAGCCATGAACACAGTTAGCAATAAATCCCAAGCCCAGTGATGCTCTGCTGTTGTTACTTAAAAGTGCTTGCCAGCAGAAGCAGCAGCAAAATGCTTTTAAAACACTTACTCTTTCAAAAAGGAGGTACAAAATTGTAAGCCTGTCAGATACTTGCAACTTTTTTCCATCTAATTAGCAATAAAGCTTACATTATTAACTTTACAGAATAACCTGTGTTCTTTTGCTTGCGAGACCAGATTTTTCTGTCTTCTATTTCAAGCCTTTCTCTTGCATGTTTATAGACAGACAGTGATTTTCCACAATAGCAGAGAACAATTAATCCTGACAACATTTTAACCCACTCCAATGCTAACAAACCAACTTCTTTATGTTATTTATCTTGGGCTTGGATATTTAGTATCAAGGGAAACAGCACAACAGAGTAAGCTTCCTTTAAAAAACAATGATAGACAATGCTGATTTAAAACATAATTTACTCAACAGACTTTGAAAAATTAAATTAGAACAAAGAGAAAACCTTACGTTTTAAAGTATATGAACTTCATTTTTAAAAAAAGTAGTATTGAAATGATAGCTTTATGTAAACATTGCTACACTGGGCTGTACTTGAAAATTCTCATGCATGTCTAAGTTGCAAAATAATTTTTCAGTTTAGACACAGCTATGCCAATTAGCACTCACGTGGTTATTTTCAGAATCAACAGCTTTGCAAATTTAATTGCATACCTCTCCATATAACTTAGAATACAATCCTGCAGATTCTGAGAACAGATGTTTCCTAGAATTTAGAAAAATAGCATTCATAACTGTGTGTGCATTGCAAAGGCAAATAAATTAACAAATAGAGTTCTTTCATTATAAAGTCTCAAGAGGAATGTTCAAATTGCCTATCTGAAGTCAGAAAGTTAAGAACAGCAAATGACAAGTATTTAAATATTTCAAAATATTTTCTCCTTTTTTCTTAAGTGTAAGCATACTCCCTCAATTTGGAAGGCAAGAGCCACCAGGCTATGACAGATTGAACAATATAGTACTAAAGCTGCAATTTTGGTAGAAAATTGGAATGTTACAAATATAAAAGTCTGCAGAATAGTACAATGTACATGTGCTCAATACAGCTGGCAGAGATACTTCAAGATGCACAATTCCTCTCTGGAACAGGAGCCAAATTAAGTTACAAAAGTAATACACTATGAAGACTTTAAGATAGTCGAGTTAGTACAATTGAGGTTTATAAAAGGAACACAATACAGCAAGGAGTAGCCCTCAGTAGGTTACAAGCCTCTGAATACAAAACTGTCTGGTAAATTCCAAGTGGATTAATTTCCATGCACACACAAGTACATTGTGCTCATTAAGTCAGCTTGTACGAAGCTGGAACTGCCTTGTGTAACTTTCTAAAGCTGACTTACACTACCTTTTGCATATATCACCTATTCCGAAATCACAATAATCAAAAGGTCTATACCACTTTTATGATTGTACCTTCTACCTATCAGTTTTCATTTAGCACAAATCTAATTTCAACAGCCTACAGCTCTACAGCCAACATTAGTATTGTCCCCTTACAATCCACTGCATAACAGATCACGTGTGACCTTGCTTATGCATTACGGACTCGGAGTGTTGGTTTGAGGATTTGGAGGAGGTTTTGTTGTGGGCTGTGGTTTGTTTTCTTTAACAAGCAAAACTTGGTACTTTTATCTTTCAGGGTAGTAAATGAGCAACTTAATTTAAGAACCAGTCTCTTTTCATACTTGTTAGAAAAACATACACTGTGTGTTTATATATATAACCAAATATACTGTGCATATATATCTATCTATCTAGAGATATTCACCATATTGTTGACACCAGAGTGCTAAAACATACATCAATATGAGCACTATATCCAACACTCACTATTATTACTTTTCCTGAAAGAGTTACTACATGCATTTTTCCCATCCATTTATGGGACAGTAAGATACATGAAGACAATTGTTCTGTTTTTCCAGTGTGGAAGAGCTGCCCCTGAAAAGCATGCACAGGTTTGGATATAAAGCGATTAAAACCACACAAAAGTTACTTTGTGGCTTTAAACTCACTAAAGCTAAGTTTTCTTTATGTTCAGTGGCTGTTCCATTTACTTTAACGCATTTAAACACAAAAGAGAAAACCTTCAAGTGAGAAAACAACCATATAGACAACTGATAGGCTAGACTAAATAAATTCTTATTAAAAAAATATAATCACTGCATAGCCACAAGGGAGACTTTCATTTTTGGCAACCTGTATGCAAACCATTTATACTGTCAATTACACTTTAAGATTTGTTATTTAAGAGACCCTTTCAGCAAGGAACTATACTGCTTTCTTCAAAGACTTCATAAAGTTCTAGTTTTTCAGTTAGTATATCTGAAGGCTGCCATTCAGGTAACAGAGATTATTTGGACCTGTAAAGGGTCTATTATATTCAATGCAAGCACGTTTAGGTTAAACTTCCACAAACATTCACACAGAACCTTACTAAGGGTGAAAAGTATTCTGGTTTATAATCAGGGTTCACTGATAGCCTGTACCCGTCCCTGCATTGTTTTCTATTTTCACAGAAAGAAAACAAAGCACATCCCTGTGAAGTATGGGAACCCCATTTTATGGCTAAGAATCTAAGAAACAAGGCAAGGAGGAGGAGATCATGGAGTGAAAAATGTTATTTGTCTTTCCCCCACCCCCCCAGCTAGCCCTGTAGGATCTTAGTCATAATGCTTCATAGAAGTCTGAACTGACCCACACAGTCTTCAGCCAATCAATCTTTTCAGTATGGCAGGTTTTGAAAAGGGCCAGCAATACTCATTTGGAACAGTACCATTAACATTGCATTCAAAAAAAGAAAACATTGGAAACCAGATCCTTGCTCTCCTGCTCTGTTGATATGCTCTAGTATTAGCCAGTGTATGGTAATACAAAAAGAGTCTTGTAGTGATGTAAAAGGCAATGAAGACGTCTATAGAATAATGTTCATGTGCAGCCAAAATGAAGAAGATTCCAAAGAGATTCAGGACCCAGGACAAGGTGTGCAAGAAGTTCCAGCTCCTTGGCGTATCTAGGAGAAAACAGAAAATTATTAACTTTGAATGTCTCAAAAATCCATGTCACTACAGAATCCAGACCTGAACATTTGATGTGTTTATAAAGATGTTTCATCTAAAAATGTCATGAAATTACTGTCTTTATTTGGAAATACTGTATAGAGATCCTGTAAATCCAACCAAAACCACCACACAAATTATATATGTCTATCACTTCATGACTTCATTTACAAATGCACTTCTGGATTAATGCAGCATCCTAAAATGGCTTAAGATCCTTTGTTCAACCAACCTGTTTTAATGAAAATCAGCCATTTTCTACGTTATAAGGGGGAAAATGTAATGAAACATACATTACTGTTGTTGCAATCAATCCATCATAGGTGAACTCAAACTCATTATCTTTTCTTGCTATATTATGTATCAAGTCACACTTCATATTTACAGGAGAATACCACTGTTTCATATACTCTCACACATTTTAAAGCTGGTATTTGGGCTTTACAGATGATACTAAACATATGGCCCCCTAGCCAGGTATTTTGGCTGACAGAGGTCAGTGGCAGATACCCAGGGAAGTGTATGGCAACAGACAGTTGTAAGTATCTTCCCCAGTACTCTCCCAGTAGCAAGCCAGAAAGCCTTTGTAATTTCTTGGCTGACACATTAATTCAAGTGCCCTATTCATCCCCTCATTAATCCAGGTGGTGGTGTTCCTTTCCTGTCTGCAAGTTCACTGTCACAAACCTTAGAAACAACACAGGAATCTGAATTTGTATTTGTTTGCTTAAATGTTACACTCTGAAATTTTTGAGGAAGTCGAGGAGCAGATACTCTTTAATACTTAAGGACATTTAAATATTTACACTCTCAAACCCCTGGCTGACAGCAAGCAGTATGTATTCCTAAAACTTAAGGACATTTGAGTGTTGACACTCTGTACTTACATTCTGTGACAAAGAAGTTGAGCATGGTCAGGACGACAGTGTGCCCACTGAACATATAGTCTCCACAGGTGTGTACTCCAGTCAGAGTCATTCCAAAGCCACTCCATATTGCAAATGCCCGCTGGAGTTTTGCCCAAACATTGCCATACAACTGAAAAACAGTGACATCAACCTTTACTAAGTTCCAATCCCACTGCCCAAACAGTATGTCCTTAAAGTTACTTGTATCGCACTATATATGTTTAATACCATTTATCATGTTGTGCCTTTTATTAAAATGCAGGTTAGCATATCTTTGGATGTGCTGTGGCAGTGAGTCAATACAATTAATAATTGTATTCATTATACCTCTGATGAATACTGGAATTTGGAGCAAGTACTTTGTTGCAAGTGATCTACCTACAGAGTCTGCCAACTTTTTTTGAATGTATTCGGCTTCCCTATTGTCAAGCTTTCAATTTGTTCAGCTCAAACCTCTCCTAACTAAAAGTCAGGATGAAACCTTAAATCTCATGTTCTGTGGAATATCCCTTATGAGAAGGGGTGAAATAATAATAATTTGTTGGGGTCTTTTTCAAAACCATACATTCAACAAGACAAAGAAGCGATTACTACCCTTTCAGCCTTTCTTCATGAAGTCAGTATCTTAAGTGCACGCTTTGGTGTATTTTCTCTGGTTTACACTGTGAAATATTCTGAAAGCCCTTCCCCAAGTAACTGTATCCTCTCTGAAGTCGCAAGTGCTTCTAAGACCCCTAAGGATGCTTGCCTGCATATGGTAATTAATGCAGAAGCATGGAAGGAAACAGGAGAGAAACATGTTGTTCTTAAAAAACACACATCTAACACTGTAGTCACAACAATCTTAAAATGCTCTAAATTGTAATTGTGTTTTCTTTTTTAAAAAAACCTTATAGATATGATTAAGCTTTTACCTTTCCAGTACACTGCAAGTGCTGACCTGGCACCGAGAGTGAGGTAACAAACATTGTAATGCAACGTAGTAAGAACACTGTCCCCATGAGGCTGCACATCCTGCGCAGGAGTATAGATCTGGGAAAAGTACACAAGAACTGGAACCAGGAAGGTTATGATAAAAACATTTCACCTCACCCCAGCTTAATCCCATGAAGTCCCTTCATCCCTGCTGCAAGTTTTACATTTTTTTAAAATTAAGTAGTATTGTCAAGATATGGTTACACGTGACAGAGTGAGTCACTGTAGCAAGCTTACTTACCAAAAAGTACCAAAAGCTTTGGCACTCATACCTTTTGTCGGCAAATTGATAAAAATCAATAAACCAGTAAAAATGTAACTTAAAATATGCGTGCACACAAAAGTGTTTTCTACCCTCAGTGAAAGCAAACTGTGGAAATTCATTCTTTTAGGATTTTCTTATAGACAAAACTATTACAGTAGGAGAGTATAGACTGACAACTCTCTGAAAAAAAAAAATCTTCTGAAGGAAATTACTTATAGGTATGGTAGAAAATCAAATTCAGATTACTCCTTTGAAAGATTCACAAGTCACCATTCTTGATTCAATCCCTAATCCATTTTAACAGGGATATACTAGGAGCTGACAAGATTTGTACTGAATGGATACTCTTAAACAATCATTGTAAATTCTTGTTACGGTTCTTCCTCTGAATTAAAGTACCAGTTAATTTGGATTTTATATATTCTACCTGTGTTTGTGAAGCAGAAGAACCAACAGCCAAATGTAGCAAAGAATTACTCCACATACTTCAGTCATAGCAAAAGCCCATGGTATCCTAGGGACGCTAAAAAAAAAAAGAAGAATGGACAAAGCAAGAAAGTTAATACAAAGGCTTAATTTTTTTCCTAGTCTCAGTATTGAAAATAAGGGCATATAAAGTTCTATCCTCAAAACTAATTTGCATTCATCTGACAATAGTATAAACTGCAGCGAAAAATTCTTTTGTTAGCCTGAATGAAATAGAATTTGAAATATTTTTAATTACATTATCTCCTCTCTAATAATGTATTTCCTGCAGACATTTACACAGAATTCAGTCAGAGAAAATCTCTACTATGCTCTCCTAATTTACATATGTGATTTACTGACAGAATGTGTTTCATTGTTTCCCAACAACCTTTTTCATTCTGACACAAACTTGCATCATGTCAATTATGCTGCTTATGCTTGTAAGAATGCCATGTCAACACAATTCATGAAATGCTGCAAAGCCTAAAATCCTAAATACTTGTAATGAAGCAAAACTGCACAGAAAAGTGTCAGGGCAAATCAATCTTTTGACAAGGAAGGCTAGAAGGTCTGCATGTAGTGATTATCAATGAAATTTTGAAAACAATTTTTAAAACTTTCTTGCACACATATGGCACCAGTAAAAATTTCTACCCTGCAATCACCAAAATACACATCAACAGATTTCAGAGAGGCTGCTGCTTGTAGTTTTGTGCTCCACATGATACAAAGGAGTAGCAAAGAGCTGCTCAAATATGAGCTCTGTAGTAATCCCCTCTCATTGTTTTGTGAGCTGCTGCTTTCTAACCTCCCTATCCTCCTGCCCACTGAATACCACGGTAGCACCCTGGGAACAAAACAGCTCCTGTTCTCTCTTCTCTCTTTGCTGGATGTGGTACATCCTTGCTGAGTTAATATAAATTTAGGGGGGATTCTGCACACTTAGTCAAAAGATTACACTCCTACTGACTTCTTGAAAGCCATTAATGAAAATGGAAATTACTGGCAGGAGTAAGGATATCACAAAGACTGAACTTTTAAACAGTTTAGCTTGCCTTTTAAAGCTCTCTAGGCATTTAAGTTCTCTGTGCTGCAAGTGCACTTCCTCAAAGGGAGCATTTATCATTTAATGCAATAATTTGTAGGCAATTACTAGAATTTGACCTTTGCTATTGTGTCTCTTTTTGCCTGAAGTAGAATATTTTCTTTAAAAAACTGAGCAGGCACTGTATAAGTCACAACAGTGGTTCAGTACACAGATACCCTACGGTGAAAAGAGGTGCTGGTTTATTCATTCTGCTTCAGAGTTTCCCTAGACCATCTTCAACAAGCTAACGCTGGGGAAACAGCAAAAATGCAGTATCAATGTCACTCCCTTTAAATTTCCTTGTTCACTGGCAGAACAAAATATTTCTTCATCAAAAGTTTTTCTATATCAAGACATGCTAAGCTTCATAGCAACAACTGGATTTCAGAAAATGCATATGGCTGCCTATCTATGGCAGCTGACCACCATGTTTTTTACTAGAAAGTTAGGAGGGATGAACTAATTCCTGTGTTGTGGTGAGCTAAAGATTTAAATTAAATACAAACTTGGTAGAATAACAGCTCAATTTATTTTCTCCTAAGACTAAATCTCTGCATCCAACTGAGGCGCATTTTCAATCTTACCAGAATGATTTACTGCACTCTAATTAGTATTTTGCAGAGGCGTCTTCTAGAGCAAATGAAACTTTGAAAACAGAGAAAAGACAGCCTATATTTTAAGCATTGTTACTATTTTGTTTTAAAAGAAAATTTCTTACCTATCTAGAAATATGTCTGGTAGAGGTGGATATGTTTGCATGTCAGGTACTCGCTCATGCACTATAACCATAACGAATGATGTAAAGCCAAACACTATGAAAACATACACACAACTTAAAACTGTCTTCCAGTACTCAGGGTCCAGTCTTCGTGTGGCATGTTTGTTCTTCCCATTTGCATACTGATACTGATCACCATTCAGGTCAGTCATTAGTCCATCATAGTCCCGAGGTACTTCACCATTACAAAACCAATCTGTACCCTGCAGTGAACCAGCTGGGCACACTGTGCCAATGTGACTGTCGCTGTTGTAACCCAGCTCTTCCAGGACGTCAAGATGTTGCTTCTGCAGTTTGCGTATGGACAGCATCAGTCTCTTGATATCCCCCAGGACTTTGATTTCCAATGGAGGGGATCGTAAATCATATTCAGTAAGTGTCAGCAGTGTGATTCCATCTAGCCTATGTCTATTGCACAAAACATCCACATATTCACAGAAGCCTTCTTCCTTCAGCCACTTTGCCACATTCTTGGTAGTCCAACGTCGAATGCAAAGTTGGTTATTGCCTGCCATGGTCCTTCTTTATCCACCAATCAAACTGACCTGCTGATACCCAAGAAGGAGACAAGACCAGAATGTTTATCAAAGATTACTGAAATGCCAGTGTCTTTTGTGCAATTTTAGATGCTTAATTAGCCCAAGACTTTTTGTATAAGAGACAGCTAAAAACCACAATTTCTTAGGTAATACAAAAATGCTTTGAAAATTTTTTTTATTCAAGCAAAACTAAATTAGGATTATCTCATTTGCTCCTATATAGAAATTTAAAGCTTAGAAGAAGTAGAATATTTCCTATACATATCTAGTACACTTTAACCATCTCTGATTTATTTATTTATAACAAAATTATAAATTACAATAGGCAATGAAAACCAAATACTACTGTGTTTGAATACCAGATCAATCATTAGTCTTTTCATCTGTTTGCAGTTCATCAGCTATGGAAGAAAGTATAGCCACTATCCACGCAAAATTGAATTATAGCTGAAATAACACATTACTGGTCCAATATATTCCACAGTTTTAAAATATACACTGATGCTTTGGCAGCACAACATTTTCCCTCCATTCGCTTTGAAGTAAACCTAGATATCTACAATAATATTGACCTGAAGTATCTTAGAAATATGATGGTTGTACCATCAACATACAACTATCTTTGTTTGATCTCAGTAATTTAGATGCTTATTGTATTGTGAATCCTTTAAAATATTCAGCTTTTGAAAATAACATTACTAGAAGCATTTGCTTCGATTTTAAAGCATCTTTAAAAGTGATGTGCTAGTAGGCAACATGGTAACACACCAAAACCAGAAGAGATGTATTTTCATACAGATTTCTCAGTAATTGTGTTCCTGACTACCGAATAATGCTTGAAGGAAGGAGAGACAGCTCAGCAACATTTTAGTCACATGGTGGTGACAAGTCGCCAGAACAACAACCAGAAAAAAGTTAACTACAGGACATTACGTCGAATACATGACAAAACTTTGAAAGGCTACCAGTGAAGTAAAAGTACTGAAAAGTTTATGAAATATTTAAGACCCACAGCAGTACAGAATGGATTTGTGCATAATTTATATTTGGTGGCTCATGCACAGCTACTATCTAAGAAACAGCTACAATTTCACAGCTCTTTTGTACTCAAAAAACAGCCTAATTAACTAGAATGCTTCAATCATGCCAACCAAATCTCAGAAAATACAAGAGAGTACAATACACTAGTGTCACATGCATCATTCAAGGCTTTCAGAATGAAAGCAAAGAAACAGTGTATTTAATCTATTATTTAGCTTCTGTATATAGTAAACTGGTACTCAAACCCTTAATGAATATTCAGCACAGTTCTCTATCTTTATCAGGGGCACAGCTCTTTCAAAAACAGAAGCTCTTTTCTTCTCACTTCTCTTTTTAAGGAGTACCTATTTTGCTCTTAATATAATTATTGGATGCAACTTTTTCTTCTGGCTTTCATCTAACAGAACCACAAACTATTTTATACTGTGTCAGATAAGATTCAATTTGTTCAGTGGCATTTCCCAGCAGTGCAAAAGTAATATTTTAGAAGAAAAATGAGCACACAAATCAAATTTGCCCTTCTAAAATAATTAAGGGTGTGGTACTTCTCAAGATATTCTCTCAGGACTTGATTGTATATTAACAACATGTACTTGATTCATAGCTTAAATTTCTCAAAACTCCATATACAGTCAATACGTATAGAAGCTTTAATACGTTGATTTAAATAGTTGCCAAAAATCCATAAAAAAACTACCAGAATATCTGGATATTCTATACTCTTTCTTCTCCATATAAAAGTGTATGTTCTCATTTTTATGTTATCTTACTATTTTTGAAAGTCTGGCTCAAAACGACTGTAACAACCAGTTTGCTCACACAGCTAGTAATAAAAGAAATTATTACATTTAATTTGAAATTACTAATCTGTTAATTGACCTTTTTTGTATTACATATTTTTATCTTACTTCAGGGTTGCTGTTTAACCCTGGGTGGCAGCTAAGTGCCATGCAGCCATTTGCCCACAAACAGTTTAATAATCAGATAAAATATAATGAATGATTAAAATAATAAAGAGAGACAACACCCAAGAAAGACAAGTGATGCACACTACAACTGCTTACCTGGCAGAGCAGAGGAAACCAAAAATTCCTCAACTTAAGGTCAGCACCACTTCACAACAACTAAAACATCAGTGTGTTATCAACACTATTCTTATACTAAATCAAAAACATCCAGTAAAAAGAAACAAACTTGAGTTGCTTATCTGAACTTCCAACTTTCTTTACTCAGAAGCACAGATGAAATACTTAAAAAGAAGTTGTTAATCACAGTGGTTTTCATAACATAGTAATCATCACAAGTTTTCTAAAAGCAGTGAACTAGACTCACTACAAATACACTCAACTTACTGATCTGTCTTTAACCAAAGCAACTCCTCAGGACAAAAGCAGGAAACTCTCCCTAACCTAACAATTCCATTCATTTGTCACAAGTCAAGTAGCCTTACGACAGCCTTGTCTTTCTTCATCTGGCACTGCCAGAACAAAACCCTTCCAAATGTGCAATGAGCATACCCATCAAAGGTCGCTATGGGCTGGACCTGGGAGAAAGTCTACATTAACCTCAAGGTGCAGCTGATAGGACCAGCTCCTGCTTTTAAACCCTGTCAATGACAAGACCTTTAACCAACTGGTGCAGATAAAGAAATCAACAGAAAATACAAATTTAAACACACAGCTCATAACTAATTTCATCTCAACAGCAACAATAAAGTTCAGTTTTGATGTCAAGGCCATTTCTTAGAATACTGAAACTGCCTTTCCCTTCAGACTACTCAATTAGCGCCACTTCCATACTTTATTAGCGGAAGTGCTTTTTACACTTCAATCTTAGCACCTGGAATACAATACAGATCCCTGTGTCCAATTGCTCCTGTTCATTTTTGAAGCTGAAGAATGCTACATAACATTTACAACACACACCAGACTAAGTCCCCTGGATAACTGTACCTGTATTCTGAAAGAAGAAAGCACTGGTAACTACCTTGCTTCCACATTACTCGTTTTATTGCTGAAGCCAAATATAGGATAACATTATTTATTGATGAGTAACACGCATGAGTAACACAAAGCAAGCACAGACTTAAGTGTCAGAGGGCAAAATATACTCTTCACCTGCCATCAGCAATGTCTGTATCCTGCTACTTGATTACTTTCCTGGTACTATGACTTACACTTAGCAAGCTCATCAACAGTACGTAACCTGTGTCCCATTTTCCTTCCCCAACCTTTCAATTAAGAACATGAACACAGCTGAATATGAAGTGCATGTGTATAAGGATTAACTTTTTAAAAAGAAAAATGGTACTTTATGAGTTTTGAACATTCCTACAAGTTGGTTAGGGCATGTTAAGAAATGAGATGCCTCTGAGAGGCTGAGTATACAAAGTATAAGTGTATATTTAAATATGGAAAATTAGCCTCTCTCAAAATGATTAGCCATGATTGTATCATGTTTCCCTTTAATGAATTACTGCCAGCCCACTGTTAAGTCCCTAACTTTCCCAGCTTACAGACTTTGAGACAATATATTGAGGTAAAAATGTGGAAAGTTGAATCTGCTTATCACTGCTCTAGCCAAGGAAAAATAGCATTAATATCACACTAACATTAGGCTGCAAACTTGTTACAGAAACAAAACTTGATTACACCAGAATCATAGCTGAGCAGTTAAACATGATCCTAGTTATGTCCACAGCAGTTAGCAGAAAGCTGATTGGTTTTGTTTGTTCCAGACACTCATGCAAAACTCTACCAGTACCATTTACTGTTCCACCACCTGCCCTTGATTTTTTTCCCCCTAGGTTCAATTCCCACCATACTTGAGAGGAATTTTAGGAAGGATGCTGAAGAATATCAGACCTCAAGTGATTTAACTTACATCTCTCTGTGGAAGGTTTCAAGCTGAAGTCTGAATATAGGCAATTCCAACTCAACCTCTCTTTTGCTGGGTCTGCTGGTCCAAGAGCACATCTCACACCTCAGGGGAAAAGTTCTTCTGTGCCAAAGCTGCTGTTCTGCAATGTGGGCAAGACCCACGTTTGAGGCCTTGTTCTCCAGCACAAAAAAGCTATACACAAAAACATGTGCTGAGCCAGCCTACCATAGTAAGGCTAGTGTCACATACCAACTTAGTAATGCTCTGCTGGAAAAAGAACACACAGCACTGCCTTGTTATGCAGCAAAAGTCTCGGCTACTCTGCTGACTTACATCAGAAGCCTGTCACCTGTTCTTCCTGGAAACTCTAAATTCTTCAATGCTTATTTAAAGCAAAAATGCTTATTTAAAGCAAAAAAACCAAAGATTTCACTGCCATGTAGCATACAGTGACTTAATCGTTACCTTCTAAATGCCACCAAATATAGTATGGTATCTCATAAAAAAAAGGATAAAAACAACACTTGCAAAAACAATATGCAATTTTTCAAGAGTTTTTAAATACAATGGTTACCATACTATATATAAAATCGATCAAACACAGCACAATGCCCACCATGAGACAGAAAAATTGGGTAGTCTCATGAAGTAAGAATTCAGTGATTTCAAATGCAGAAATATTCCTGCAGCCCAGCACTAAGACCTTCACTACCATAAGTGAGATTATCAGCAGTAGCTTAACTGTACTCAAAATCACTAACTGAAACTGAATGCAAGAAATCTCCTAAAGTAACACTAGTTTAGTCTTGAGCTTTAAGCCATCGAGGAAGATGAGCTTTTTGAGAATTATTTGTTGGAGTGTAGCATGTGGATCAAATATTAGCTCTAGATGCTTAGTAGTCTTTCTATTGGGACACCTCCATGCAAGACTGACAGCAGCTACTACAGAAAGTCCTGAAAGGCAAACATATTTGTCTTGAGAACCACTAAGTGCAGTTACATATTGCAGCAAACTGAACAGCATGCATATTGTTCCCTTATTTTTACACCTCATTAAGCCATACAGGTTGTATTACACTCAAGTGAACACTAAGAGCAGCTCAACTCCTAATCTACTAACCAGCTAACAAAACATTTTTTATCCTACTGACATAATTCAAGCCACGCACAAGTGATTTTTAAACAATTGATCAAGTACTCCACCACTTATCATAGCATGTAATTCACAGTATTTCATTAATATTTGTACAAGCTCTTGAACATTTCACATGTTAAATATCAGGTGTCAAGTACTTTGCCTCCAGCTTCAAGAAATAGAATATCCATCTTGTAACAGAATGTTGGCTGCTCTTTATCCCTACACAACTTAGTAGTAACACATCCCAGGTTTGTTTTCCCCCTTTTCATCCCACACCCTCATCTCAGAATTGAAACAGGGGGAGACATGAACCATTTCTCCATCCAAATGAATACCAGAACAATATCTGAAGTGAAGTTGTTTTATCTTACTCTCCACAATTATTTACCCCCTCATCTTTCTAGTCTAGTGAAAATCTAGTAGCCTTCCTCATTTTAGATGCATTAAAATAAATAAGAAATAAAAAGGTTTTAAAAGGTATGCAATTATCAAACAAACATACATAAACTAATATTGTTACTGGATCTCAACCAGCATAGCAGGCAGCAAAACTGAGCTCTGTACAAAGAAAAGTGATAGCATAGACCCAGAAAGATTGCAAATCCTAAGCCAAGCTGTGTTTTTAATTGTATTCTACCAAAATAACACAACAACCAGCCAGTAAAAAGATTTTATAGAAGATCAAACCAGATTATTTAGAATTCTTGCACTTAACTAATCTACAAAACATTTCCATCACATCTAAGCAGCACCAACACAACAAAAATTTATAAAACTTCCCAAAGAAATTCCTTCCACTTAGTATAAAAATCACCTCATGCTAATCGTGCAGGTTAATTCTACCTTTTCTCTGTATCACAGAAAGCAAAAGGAAGAACAAGACCACAGGAATTTCCTTACCTCTGATATCCAGCAAGAGGCACCCCCTATCAAACATGAGGGGCACTTAAATGCCAGAAACTGTCGTCAGCTCTTGCCACTCCAGAGCACAGCATGATCAGCTGCTCTGTGGAGGCGGCACAGGCTCCGTGTCCAGCTGCACGAGGGACCTCTGTGGCCACAGAGTACACTTGGCCAAGTGGAACCTTCCATCAAGTCATCTTACAACATGGAATGTGTGTTGCATTCTCATAAAATTAATTTTGCAAACTAAAGCCTCAAATAGAAAGCCATGAGACTTCAACTTCTTACAAACCAATAAACATGTGAACATTAAAACTACGTGTCATTTGCCACTTCTTCAATTAACTTACTGAGCTGAAAAAAATCTACCCTTTCGAAGTTCTTGGTTTCTTTTTAATAGCAATCAGCAATGACTAAGTTGACTGGTCTGAGGCCACCTAATACATTAACAATATAGATTTAAGAGACTGAGTGGGTATTTCTGAGCACGCTCAAGCCTCAAACTCTCACCTGTCCCCCAAAGGCAGACCCCTCCATTTAATTCTGAAACTTGAACAGCACACATACAAACCTGTAACAGCACTTTTCCATGCTTCCTTGTTAATATTCTAATCCTTCACGCTTAAAAGCATTTTTAGTACTAAACACTTCGCACTCAGAAACCCCACCAATTTTACAGAAAAAAATAGTAAGACCGCTGAGTATCTGTTTTGAACCCGGTCCAACTGTTTGGTTACCTGACTGTACGACTGACACAAAGCATCATTTCCAGGAACGATCCGTCTGCTGCGCAGGCTGACACGGGACTCAGACCCCACAGGGTTCGCCAGACCGCCAGACGAACCGCACGGCGACCGCACGGCCAGGCCTCCCCGAGCTGAGCCCCGGCGCCGCTCGCACCCGCGCGGTGCCCTGAGCACCCTCACGCTCCGTCTCTACTGAGGCTTACAAAGTTCAGACGGAAAACGAGGGGGCCAAGCACCGAACACTTCACCCCGGGCACCGCAGGACATCCCCCAGCCGCAGGCTGGTCCCTCACGGGCCGGCCGCGAGGGCCCGGCGGGCGGTCAGACCCCGGCGATGTGCCCGGGACCGGCGCGCAATCACGGCCGAGCGGATTTTAGTGCGGGCAGACAGCACAGGAGGCTGGTCCCCCTCCCGCGGTAGGCGAAGCCGATCTCGTCCAGCACCGCCCCTGCAGCGGTGCAGCCCTTCCCTCCCGCAGCCCGGGACGCGCACACGCCGCAGCGGGGGCAGCAGCCGCGGCCCCGCCGGGCTCCCACCCGCGGGCACGGCCCCCGCCGCTCCCCCGCCTCACCTCCCGCTGGGTGCCGGGGCCGCGGCGCCCGCACCCGGCGCGGCGGCTCCTCCGCGCCCTCGCGGTCCCCGGCGGCGGCCACCGCCACCCCCATCACCGTCCGGAAGCGGCGGAAGGGGCGGGGCGGGCCCCCCGCCTTTCCGGGAGGGACCCGGAGCGGGCAGGAGGGTGGCGGTCTGTGCGGGGTCCGCGGCGGCTGTTTAGAGCTCGTAAATCAAGAAAATAAGTAATCCGTAATCCCCACAGAGACCGGCTGAAGGGAGAACCGAGGGTGTCTTGCGCATGCTTAGACCAGGCTAAGGGAGTAGTTCTCCTGGAAGATACCATAGCTTTTTTTTTTTTTCTCATACGATCTTCCTGTCCATCACTGAGAACTTAGTACAGCCTGGATGTGAGAAAGACACGAAATAGGATTTTTTTTTTTTTTGAGAGTAAAAACATAGAATGATCCTGATATAATTTAAAAAGCCACCAGTGTGGTAATGAAAAATATCCCCATCCTTTGTCTAAAGGCATGTGTGAGGACAAAATAGCAGAGAAAATTTACAGGAGCCTCATCCTGTCAATCCTCATATCAATCATTGAAAAACCGTTCAGTTGCGGCATTATTCTTTTCTGATGCCCATAGGAAAAATAAAACTCCAGCTGGCTGACAGCACTCAGTCATTTATCCACAGTGATCCACAGCAGAGATGGGAACAGCACAGATGACTCAGAGCTCCAGCAAGGCATTGTAACTTCAGGAGTTCCATAACTTATAAATAATACAAATGGAGAGGACAGCAGGAGACAGACAGAAGAAAAAAAAATGGTCCAAAAATAAATTTACTTTGTGTATCAACTGACTGTGGTAGCAACCAGCCCTTTGCAGCAGTTTTCAGAACACTGAAATGTGCTTTGTTGATGATTTAATGAGTCCAAGACAAGTCTTAAGTTGTAGCTTCAGTAGAAGTCAAAAGCAGGTGCCAGCGTAGCTCCATTAAGTTAATGACATTAGCCTTTTCAGAGAATGTGGCCTTGTGATCTGTATTCTAAATGAAAAAAAAAAAAGGATCTTTCCCAATGCTTATATGCTGCTGTAGTGAAACAAGGAAATTTTGCATTTTGAAGTCCTTCAAAACTGCATCAAGTTGTCCTGATCAAGCAATCTAATGCAAACATCCACTGTTGCACAATCTCAGTTGTAATGGGCTATATACTGGATATACAGATAAGAAACAAGCTGTGAGAACTTCTGCTTGTTTCCACATGGCCTGATATTGGTTGTAAGGCGCATATCTCAAAGCAGTCTGCTCTGTCCCACTTTTATTTTTTTAAATGATGTGGTTTCCCAAAATAACTTGCTGAAATTGGAGGGAATGTTCCACTTTCGTTGCCAGTTTAGCAGCCTCTGCAAACAATGTAGGAATCAAGTGCAATTGCAGCCCTCAAAATGTTCCCCTTCTTTCTCTATGTGAAATTTTCTCTACCAACTGCCAGTTAAACACAACTTTTTGCACACTTCCACGTCCTAAGTTGGTACAATTTACAATACATTGCTGCCTTTGCTTGTATCTGAACAACTCGTATAAGGTAAAAATGTAAAAATAAGCACAAACTGAAAATTTAAAAATTGCTGCAAAAGTAATTGTAGCAGGCTGCAGGGCTGTCTCATCATGGAATAGGTCACCGTGACAGTGATTGAAGCACAGTCCTGAAGCTAAACTCACCTTTCAGGTTCTCAGTCTTCTCATGGGAGGTGCCAGGAAACTGCTGCTTTGTTCACAGTGCTATGGCTTTGTGATGTGGTTTGGTGTTTTTTTCTTCTAAACATGCTCAAGAGTCTACCAGCTCACCAGATTCCGGGAAGGAAACAAAAATGAAAGCAAAAGTTTCCTTACCTTGTTTCCCTACAGAGTTTATAGCAAGACCAGCAACCCAACTTCCCAAATTCAGTCTATAGACTTCTGAAGTCAAGGTTGGAAAATGAGCTATATTTAGACAGGCATGGGAATCCAGGACTATCTGAAGTTTACAGGCCCTAAGGTATGTTATTCCAGCAATTGATTTCCGTGCAGTGAACCCCTGGCCAAAAGCTGCATCCAGAGTAAAAGTGACTGAGACAGACAGACATATATATACTGGAGAGCACCCTATGTCTGGCTACAGAGGGTGCTGGGCTGGTTTGCAGCAGTGATTTGCCCAGTGACAGGAAAAGGAGTAATGGTCATTAAAACACAGGAAGTTCCACCTCAAGATGAGGAAGAACTTCTTTACACTGAGTGTGGCAGAGCACTGGAACAGCTGCCCAGAGAGATGTTGGAGTCTATCTCTCTGGAGACATTCAAAACCCACCTGGACATGTTCCTATGTAACCTGCTCTGGGTGACCCTGCCTTGGCAGGGGGGTTGGATTGGATGATCTCCAGAGGTCCTTTCCAACCCTAACAAATCTGTGATTATGTGAACCTCAGCACTGGAAAAAGGCTTGACGGTCAGTTTCTATCCACAGTTATCACTGATAATGGCATTTTTCTGTTCTGTCTGGTTTCATCACCTAACAAGTATTTTGAAAATTACCAAATTAGCTTGCACAGAAAAGTAATAAATAGCATAATTTAAAACTTGTAACTCTTAGATGAAAGTAGATGTATAATAGCTGCTTAGCTGCTAGATTTCAAAGCTGAAAACTACTTCTACTTGCTAACGCTTGATGTTCTTTAAAAGGGTGAATTATCCAAATAGTTTGTGCTTTATTTAACAGAAATTTCCAATAAACCTCATTCCTTCACTTTGAGTTGTGTCACTTCATGCCATGTGACATGAAGGCATTGATGTAAGTTTGACAGGCAGTGCCAATGCTGACATGTCAGTTTGAGAATTTATGACAAACTCTATGCTACAGATCCTTTTAAAACTACTATGGATTGCCAAGATAAAAAAGTCTTTAAATTGTGTAATAACACTGATGCATCTTTAGACTGAAAACAATTTATTCAATTCACATAGTTAGATTGATTTCATGTTCAGGCTGACACTTAATACAATAAAAGAAAGGAAATTTATATTGAAAATTTCCAGCTAGCTCAAGTTACAATATATTACATAGCAAAGGAAAATGAGATGCGTTAATGTAATGTTTCATGGTTTTTTAAACCCTCTCATTAAAGAATACTGTTAGCATTTAATAATTTGAAATAATCTATCTCAAAATTTAAGACCCTATACAGGAAAAAAAGGCCTCAGCTAAACAGAGAAAGAATTGCTTATGAAAAATCTCAGCCAGCAAAGAATACAATATAGCAAGGGGAATATCTTTCACTAGAAGTGGTAATTGATCTAAATCCTACTCTTTTCTTTTTTCTGGGCTGAAGGGGGTGTTGGTTTGGTAATACCATTTTTGCACAGATCAGGTCCTGCCCTATAATTTCTTTGTAATCTACTTCATTTGAAGAATACTTCAGTCAGTCATGTGTGAACTTTCAAGCATCTGTTTTTTCTTCAAAATTTCCTAATTCTGTAAAGGAAGAAAAATAGATTGGATGTCTAAGGGATAATTAAAGTAGTGAATCATAATAATTTTTCAAAACACAAAATGAGCTTACTAGAGGAGGAAAAAAAAAGAAAAAAAGAGAATTAACTCTTTGTGATCATCAGACAAAATTGTTTTGCATGTTAAAAATACATTAGTGTTGTGGAACACCAGAAAACTGTCTCACTTAGTATGGACCAAAATGTACCAGAATTCAAATAGTTCAATCCTTCTTCAATAGTTAGCCATCCCAAAAATCAAATCCTGAAAACAGGCTGATGAGTGAAATAAGATCTTTTGCAGCTGGAGATACTGTATCAATAGAATCCTAGATAGCTGAATTTCCATTCTGTAACGTTTTCCCTGTAAAAACTTTCTTCTTTCAGGATATGTGAAAGGAGCCTGATTTTGGCCCTGTTTTCATTAGAGAGATGTAAAGGTGTCACAGTCATGGCATCAGTTAGAACTGGTAGCACTAATTTCAGTAGAAGAAAGAGAAAAGCTACCATGAATTTCCTTTTCTCAACTGCTGCTCCTGATAATGCCATGCCGCGGGCTACTAGAGCGCTCCATGGCAGTTTACAGTGTTGCCACCTAAGATATTATTAGCCAGCGAATGTTTGATTTCGATTATTGCAGCAAGTACTGCCTACAAAGTAATCACAAAGGCATAATCCAATTAGAAGAATGCCTTCTGTTGCTTGTTCTGAAATTAATCATGCATTAATTTTAACTGAGACAGCAGCTACTGGTCATATATAATTACACACAAATGTTTGGTTTAGAGCTGCCCACCATCCTAACAGCTAGGAGAACCTCCAAATTCTTGGAATCTCAAAAAGTGCCTTCTGCACAGAAAGCTAAATTTGCTTCTATCCCGTGTGACCACGTATCAGTTTGTTGCTTTTTACATCCATTCTTAGTAGATTTAAAAGGGCCAGGAAAAAAGCATATATTTGAGAGGCAAATATATCTGAAAGCCAGATCTCTGCCTCCTGTCTGTTTCAAAGGCAACTCCTGGCTAAAAAAGGTCAGTAACACAGCTTTACCGAAGCCATACTTGCAGAGTATTAAATGCTTAGAAGATGGCTTAGAATGCCAGTGTTTTGAAGCAGATGACTGCATGCCATACAAACGTTGAAGGGACACAGGACTTGGAGATCATTTCTCTGGAGTTGACGTTTTTCTGTTTGTCATCTCTCATGCTGCAGATGAACTTTGAATTCTTAGTGCATTTGGGGTAGAGGCCAATAAAAGTTTTGCAGCAGAAAAGGGATAAACTTAAATGTGAATATCACCTATTTGACAGAACTTGATTGGCAGCAAATGGGCTGGGCTTACATTTAAAAAAACCTGATAGTAAAGCCTCACCTTGAGTCTCCACCCAGAAACCTGAGAAAAGTAAACTAAATTGAACAACTTAACCTGTTCAGTCAACTTTCCTCATTCTTGAGCACAAATCAATCAGCTTAAAAAGCACTAGTTTACTAAAGGAAAAAAAGAAGAGCAAAACTGAAAAACAAGGTAACATACTACAAGCAATATGTATATGTCCATAATATAACTTCAACCATTTTTCCAGTCCTCTCCTCTGCTGGATCTGACCAGCTAATTGCCTCACTCACAGCAGAGCCTGACTGCCTGTCCCACTGCCCCCTCTAAATAAGCACTGCAGTGCTGTTGCTTGTAGTTTCCCTTATTTCACCTTTTAGGTCCGAACACATATGGCAGGGGGAAGAAACAAGTCTCTTTGTATAGAGGATGGTCTTAAGCAGTTTCTTCCCTAAATCCACAGAATATTAGTAATTTCTGCTTCATGGGATATTCTAATACAAAGTCACTTTCTTTTCTCTTCTTGCAGGTGACTTTTGCCCTCTGATGCTGGAAACTATTGCATTGTATTATGGTGGTCTCTCACCTTAATACTCCTAAGCATAGTTAATTAGTCCAGACTTTAATATCCAGTTTGAAATGGTTCTCCATTATATGTCTCTTGATAAATTAAAGCGAGCCTTCTCTCAATCATAGTATATAAATGCATGTAGAATAAAGGTGGTTCAGACCTGACCATTCTTTTCATTCATTGCTCTTTTTTCCACAGGGGATACTATGAGCAGCAAGCTTCTCCTCTTGAGTCACCTTCTCTTGAGGACTGCCTGGCTTACAGAGAAAGAGCATCGCTGTTTCATTTGTTTTGCCTTGTAGCTCCAACACTGACAGTTTTACAGCCCCCTGCCAGGAGTCACACATCCTGCAGACCAGAAGCACAAGCGCTATTGTACTTCAAAGGCCCACAATTACTACAATTTGATATGATAGGTCTCTAACCCGTGGCTCTCCAGACCTTCCTATATAAACTAACTCCGTGGCTCACAAGTTTCACCTGAAAACCATTATACTCATGGTCTTTGTTCTCTTTTCAACAGAGGGAGGTACCACGCAATACGTGGCAGGTGTATTGTATTAACACAGTGATGAAAGCAGTGACTGCAATAGAAAATATTAAAAATCTGAAGTACAGTTAGATAATTTTACTTGGTGAAAACACAGTAACTTCAAGAAATAAATTTCTCTAGATTATCAGTAATAAGCAAGACATAATCATCTGCTTGGTGTTTAACCTCCTGGTGACCATGTTGGTAGGACCCACTGGTGCATTTCTGACCCTTTCACAGCTATGTTTTCAAGCACCTCAAAATAAATGGCAGACAGTTGTTAATGGGACAGAGTTGCCGCTCTACTTGCACTGGACAGGTTTCTATTTTTCCTTTATCAGGCCTTTAATTGCTTGTGATGAATACCAATGCTCTGTCGAGGACGTGACTGAGGACAGTCACAGCCACGTGCTGGGGGGTGTCCTGCGGGCAGGGGGCTGCTGCCACATGTGGCTGATGTGCCCGGTACCAGGGCTGCTGCGCGGCTCTGGGGACGAGCCCTGAGAAGCGGACTGGAACAAGTAAGGACCCACTAATGCCCAGTTTGGTCCCTGCATCTGTTTGAACTGGCTGGGCCGGTTCTGGTACTGCCGAGGCGAGGGGCCAGCGCTGGGGAGGGGGCCCGGGGGCGGCTGCAGCGCAGGGAAGGCCTGGCTGCCGGCACAGGCTGGCTGCCGGCACCTGCCCCAGCCCATCTCCAGTCTCCCCGTGACCGACCGGGGCTGGCAGCGTCCCAGCGCCCAGCGCCGGGACTCCGGCCGGGGTGGCGGGGTCTCTGCCTGGCTCCCAGCATGTCTGGGGCGGAGGTGCTGGACACCCGGGGATCCGCAGGCGCTGCGGAATGCACGGGGGACGTCCCCTCTCTTAAAGAAATCGAGCAGCTCCTGAACACCGGGAGGCCCTCTTGCAACCACGTTGATGAAGTATGGCCTAATCTCTTTCTAGGAGACCTGTAAGTACAGCTTTATGGACACACCTCTGCCATACCTTCTGGCTGTTAGTATGCCTCATGGGTGCGGCTTTAGGCAGCTCATAGTTCTGCTAATTGCTGTCATTTACACTACAGACAGCATGATTTCCGAGATAAAAGTGTGACTAAGCTACCCTTAGAAGCAACGCACAGCCTGATGCTCCACCGTGGGAAATGCAGTCTCACAGCGCTCCTCCTGATCTGTGACTATCACTGCACCCATTTGATTTGTCTTTGTCTTCTCCTTAGAGTAACAGCTCACAACAGATTTGTTTTGTGGAAGATGGGTGTGACCCATGTTTTAAATGCTGCCCATGGCACAGCCTACAGCCACGGAGGCCAGGACTATTATGGAGCGACCATTCATTATTATGGTGTCCCAGCCCATGACCTGCCAAGCTTTGATATAAGCCAGTTCTTTTTCTCTGCAGCACAATTTATCCACAAAGCCTTGAACACACCAGGAGGTATGAAATTATTGTTGGTCATATTTCGATGCAAGTTGGCAGCCTCTCATAACAGATCAGCTCCACAAGCTCAGTGGTGGACAAGTCACTACATGGTGTCCTGCTAGCTGCTGGTTACCTGCACAGTGGGTGGCAGGAGGAGGGAGTGCTGTGTACATGGATGCAGCTCTAACTAGGTTCCAAAAAGCTTATGTGAGAAAAGAGATGAACAGTGCAGGAGGGAGACTGGGATGGAGAAGGGAACGAAAGGCTCATTCAAAAAGGGAGAATCAAACCCATGCATTTAAAATGAACACCCTCTTTTGAGACCCTTTTATAGCAACTGTACTTATAAGAACAAATGAATAAAGAGACAAAAGTCCTGATTTCTACAATCACCAACCGTATGATGAGGCTCATATATTGCAGATGAGCTGCTTGTTTGAACATGACCTGCAGGGCTGTGTCCCCAAGGATAAGAATTACCTTTACACAAGGAGATTTATAGTGAATTGCACAAGAAACTGAGTTTCTTGGCAGTGGTACAATAAAATACTAATTACCCTGTTTTACATAAAAGATCATTTCTTAGCATGAGTAAACTGGCATTAATGGAACTGTCTCTGTATCACAAAACTTTTTTTGCCTTCAAAATACAATTACAGTTGCATCAAATTGCCTTATTATGCAATGGTACCAGGCCAGTCATTTTTCTTGTGTTAGTGCCATCCACTCAGGCCAAATTTTAACATTCTTCTTTGCCTAAGTAAGCCCTCTGAAACCAATGGGTCTGATTTTCCTCTTTCTCACAACAGAACAACTTCATTACTTAAACAGGTTTTTTTCCTGTGATTTGCCAGTGTTTCTGACATCAGGTGGGGATCTCATGGCACTTATACAAGTGAGTGTAACAGTGGCAAAATAGAGCTGTTAGCAGTTCATGTGATCTATCAGAAGGGTAAAAAATACATCATTTTTGCAGTGTTGCTCTAAGCTGGAGAAGGCAGAAAGGCTTTGCCGTACCTTTAAATTAAACTTCGTCCACTGTACTGCTTTTCTTCCCTGGTTATAATTTTTAAATTTTTTTTTTACCAGCTAAAATATTGGTACATTGTGCAGTTGGAGTAAGCAGGTCCGCTTCTCTGGTCCTGGCATATCTCATGATAAATCACCACCTCCCATTAGTTGAAGCCATCAAAACAGTGAAGGAGCATCGATGGATTTCACCCAATCGTGGCTTTCTGAAACACCTGCGAAATCTGGATGTTCAGCTACGGCAAAAAAAAGACTGCTGACTGGGCAAACCTATTTACATTCTCTTTACTGAGTTTCAGCCTTCATAGTCATTGTGCATATACAACTTCCTATGATCAGTGCCTGTTACAAAAATGAAGAAAAATATGCATCAAAGGTCAACCGAACTGTAAATGGATTAATTTTGATAGTTCAGTTCCTCCAAGACCAGCACAACCTACGTCAGCACTGTAAACACTGTGTGCTGTGGAGCTGCTGTGCCTACAGTGGTGCTACCAGATGAATCCACTGAAGTGGTTAAGATGAACCGAGTTTGTTCCTGGTTTGTGCTAATGCCAGAGGAAAGTTCAGTAATTGCATCTAGCTGTAAAGGATGTTTGAGTTGCCTTTACTTGGAAGGGTAACATAGTCATCTTCATCAGTTTGGTTATAGTTCTCATATGCATGTTCTCGTAAGAAAAGCTTTTTGTGTTTCAGGCCTGGTTATGTGGCAAGGGCGGTTTCTTAAGAGCCCAGAGACTCCTACGGAAACATTCCTCTTTCACTGGTCTGCAAAATATTACAATGCTATAGAAAGCTGTGACAGCCAGAAGACCCACACCAGCAGAATAAACGTCTGTGAAACTCTCTGCAGTCTGTGTCAGCAAAACCACAAATCTTTTCTTGCTAAATATGTTTTCAACAAGATAATGTATATCACGTAGTATATTGAGAACATTAAAAAATGTCAGGTCTCTGAGGCATTTTGTAAGCTTAAACCCATCAGTTCGGTCTCACTCCAAATTATCCCAAATCAGTTCCGTGTCAGTGGCTTTGAATCATCCATGGTTTAATATCAGGTAGAAGCTTAGCTTACATCAGTGACTTGGCTTAATTGATACAAAATTAGTTTTAAGCTGTTTTGAGGATGTCACTTTTCCTATCACCAGTTAATCGGTACTTAATCCAATGTGATTTTTAATACAGCAACTGCATTTGAAATTCATGCTACCACTCTGACTCAAAATTAGCTTGTTACCTTGTGGTGAACCATGAAGTGATAATCAAATTTGGTTTTTCCCTTTGCTACTGGTTTGATTCATTGATTAGTTGACCTTATAAGGATTCTCTGCGAGATAAAGTAAATACATTTCTGCTTTTTTGTTTGCATTTGAAGCATCAGTTATGATAATTTCCTCTCTGCTGGAAGAGACTTGCAAGGTTATTAGAAGACTAAAATAGTGATGACTTTTGAGTTGAACCTCATCCTTCCCAGACCCCATATTCTCCTTAATTCTTGGAGATGTTATGACATGAATGCTGATTCTGCTTAGGATTTATGGGAATTTAGAAATCTGTCCCTATTTCACTGTATGCAAGTGCTTTGCAAAATAAGCATATTTAAGATTCTTCCAGACATCGATTTCACTGTTCAGATTTTCCTAAACCTTGCCAAAGAGCTTCACTGATGAGAGAAAGATAAGACATTGTCATGTAAAAAGATCAAATAGGGAATCACATTTAAAACCCAACAGCAGTGGGACAATCTTTATACCTCACAAAGAAGCGGAGTGGTGGAGGAGGAGCTGGGTTTGCTTTGAAGTTCTCAATTAAAATTAATAGGGATTTATATGAGTTAATATTTCATTATAATTTATACTTCATTCACACTACAGTAGGTTTTAGTCTGGAAACCTTTTGAAGACATGGCATTGAAAAATCTGAAACTTCACATGTGAGTGAAATAATGCATCTTAGTGGCTTTAGGCTGGGCAAAATTAGACACGTGAGCAAGATTAATGGAATGCCCCCATCAGGATAATGCTTTGCATACCCCTGAACATCTGTCCTACAAAGCCACAGCTGTGAAAGCTGCTCCTGTGGTAAATTAGTACCTGCTCTTGAAGATACTGCTCGTCCTGGGAGAATATTGTTTCAGCAGGGGTAGAGAAGAGTACAGAGCAAAGCTGAGTCAGTAGGGCATCGAAGCCACCAATGACATGGTAGTGATCTTGTAAGCAAGACTTACCTCAGTGGAGAGAATGAACTAATGCTCTTTTCAGGGGCAGTAGCAAATCACAGAAATGTTTTTAATCTGTGGAGTCAGCATTGCCTATGTTTCCCATCTGTCTGCATTGCTCCCTTCCTTATATACAGATTAACTTTGAATCCAGGTTTGTTGAGGAAAAAAGATTCCAGTCAACATAAGCAAAAGCAGAAGAGTTAGCACATCACAGCAAACAATGCTTTCTGTTTTAAGAAGTTACATGACCAAGAGGAAAAGGGACCTCCTCACCTGTTATTTACACTACCCAAAATTCAAGTCATACTGTGATATGACATTAGCACTTCACTTCTTTCCACTATCAGCATGAAAACTTACTTGTATTTTGAGTGATGGTTTGGCAAGTTAAACTAAGTAACCAAAAAAAGGAAAAATACTTCCTCACCAGTGGCACATCATTCAGAAAAATGCACATTTTCAAGAGGGTCTACACAACCCAGGAGAATAAAGGCACTGAAATTTAATTTCTGACTGAGGGAGAATTCCATTTTGAAAGATGTTTAAATACCTAAAGGTAAACTGGGTACCTGCTGAGCTGGCCAAAGCACCTAGGCCCATGCCGCAGTGCCTGCATATCCTCCCAGGAGCTTGTAGGAACTGTCAGTCCTGGTGGGCCTTCCTCACCAGGAGCTGATTACCTTCCATCTCCTCTGAAGCTACAGATGCACAGGCCTTCCTGCCCCAGGCTTTGTGGGACAGAAATCCATTTAGGTTACAAAATACTTAGAAACTCCATCTAGATCAGGAAACTCATGAGCTGCAGCCAGGTGGAAGCTGGGAGAGCGTTAGAAAGCAGTGTAATTCATACTTGTGTGTTCTTATTTTCTATAGGCATCCACTTACATCCAGTCAGGATGCACAGGATAGTGGGTGCAAGGAACCCTGGTAAGGCTCAAGACAGTTGCTCTCATGATCTTTATTTTGAATTCACCCTTAAGATGCGCTATCTGCTCTTTCCTGGTAGCTTATTATTAGAACTGGGTCACATGAGGCATTTGGGACTGTGTCTCAGTTGCATTGACCGACATTTCTTTCCCAGGGAAAGCTCTGTGCTGGCAGGAACAGCAATATAGCTCATGTGGGGAGGAGAGTAGCATTTTTTTGCATAAGATTCAGTTAATGCAGAGTTTTCATTTTTCTGGCTGTTGCCCATTGCATGAGGGATGTAGCACTGAGCTAATCCAGGGAGGCGTCAAGGCGCGTGCCGTATTTAGAGTCAGCCACCTGCTTGGAACATCAAGCAGCAGCAAAGAGCCTGCTTCAGCAGAAAACTGCCCTGTGGGTCCTGCAGCAGCACCTTCCAACAGGCCTTCCTCTGCCTAAATCTGCGTGTGGCCTCCGAAGGGGTCAGCGCCTGAAGACAGTCAGACCCTGTCAGCCTGGGAATGCTCTGAGGCTGGCACTCCCTCTGCCCAGGAACTGCCAGATATTTTGGACAGCTGCAAGGTGGAAGTAAATCACGTGGGTGAAGAGTGGCCTAATCTCTACATAGGCAATATGTAAGTGTTATTTGAGGCTGAGCTGTTCTGAAGGGCTGGGAAATACAGTACTTGTTAACATATGCTGTCCAACTTTATTTAGTTAGCACTGGTAAAGTTCACTGCCTTAAAATAGACTTAAGATTAGCATAGAAGAAAGCAAAAGGATGATTCATTAAAGAACGAACCCACTAAACAGAAAATTAATTAAAAAGAGAATTAGACTCTATTGCTTTGTATTATTTTATAATTGATCAACATACAGATTTTATAAGTGCTGCAGCATTTACCATATAAAGCACAAGACAGACTCACGATCCTGAGCAACCTTAAAATTTAACAGTGGTTTTACCTTTTTTGGTTTAATTTTAACTAGAATGGAAATTTTCACATTAAAAACTATTCTGACTTTGGTTGTTTATATGATAACTTGATTTGCAGTTGAAATTTCTAACAAAAAACCAATACGGATGTTCTGAATGACAGCAGACTCCACTGTTTGTTTTTCAAAGCTGTACAGATAGATATTTAACTCATGTAGTCATCTGCACTCAACATGCCTAGTGCCCGATGTTATGCCAAAACAAGTTTTTTTCACCACCAGCAGGCTGCAAACTTGTTACTTGGAAATTAAAACTACAATAATTCCTACATGAGAGAAGCAGGAGGAACTAACAATCCTTTGGCTAATTGCCCATTGATTACAGCTAAAAGTGGGCATTCTTTTAGCTATGAAAAAGCAAAGCCAAAAAAATGAGCTAGGTGATGGGGAAATAATTTGCATTTACAAAACTTGGTTTTACAAATTGCAACCTGCTTGCCAATCTCACTGTGCTTCTTATGAGGAGTGTGACACCCTGCAGGTGGGCCCAGCAACAGGGGCCCTGGGTGTGGAGAGGCAGAAGCCAGCACAACAACATGAACTTCACTGAGCTTCTGCCTTGGCAATGAGAGTGGGAAACCAACCTTGGCTTTTCCAGTTAAACCTTGTTACTGTACTTGGAAATTAAAGTTTTACCTATTAGAACCATTTGGATTTGTATAATTGAGCCCAAGTGGTAGCAAAAGCAAAGATTTAGTACAAAAATCACTGAAATTGTGTTGTCTTAACACCAACATTCAGTTTTAGTCTTCTAAGTGCAGTTTTAAGACCTCTTTTTAATGGCCATGAGTATATATGCTCCAAACTATTCTTGGATGTTTATTTCAATCACCTTCTGTCTCTTGAGGGAAAAAAAATTGTTGGGGAATAAAACGTAAAACAGTGAATGTATGTGAAGTAAGGAAAAGATGAACTTTGAGAACATTCAGCTAACAGGAATAAATATGTAAACAGGTTTGTTTGCTAATGCATCAGCTGATCGCTAATACCTGCTTAAATACAAGCTACAGACTGCAAACAGTGAAACTGGAAGTTGATCAAGTGCTAGAGACAGAATTTTCTCTGTTTTGCCAGCATGAATAAGACAAATATGAACAACACCTTAGAATAAGGTTTCGTGTGATCTTCATGAGATAGAAATGGGGAATAGAGTATTAAATTAATAATTAAATATTTGCATTTAGGGCCCAACCCAATACTCAGTCAAGTCAATAAACAGTGGATGTTTCTATCACTGAGCAAACCCATGCCAGCATCAGGACCTGCGCCAGAGCTAAAGTAACCCAAAGCAGTACCACATATTGTCACTTCTTGTTTCTGTGGAGCCAGTTGTGTGCAGTTTCTGAGCAACTACTTGGAAATCATAGATCAATCTAGAATTAATGCTGTATTTTATAAGAAATATGTGTTTATCAGAAATCCTTATGTGTTTATCAGAAATCTGATGATCAGTGTCTTTAAACAAGTTAAACCTCTCTCATGAAATCAAGTGGGGAAGGCTGACTTTACATGATGACCTTCATCCTGGAGGACTTTGAAGTTGTCAACAAACTGATTATTAAATATTTGTCTGGCTATCAGCCTTTGTTTATATGCAAGGCCAAGGCCAAGACTTTCTGGGTTTAAAGGTAAAATTTTTTTTGAAATACTACATCATAAGTGACTGAGGGCACAATATGTAAAATATTCTGCAGAAATCAAACCTCATGCTGATCTTAAGCAGGCAGGTTTATTTACTGGAGTTTAGCCAGATTGACAAGGCTAATATCATTTCAGCAAAGAAACATCATACAGAGTGAGGCAAAATGGTTACAGGCTGGGCTAAAACCTTGTGTATTCTTTCAACATACATGTTTCAAGTCCAGTGATAGGAGGACCTGAGCTACCTCCTGAAGTGCCTTTTCATAAGGTGTTTAGGCCAGCAACCCCCAGTGCCTTTGTAGTCAACTGGAGCCTGTAAAACTTGTTAAATTTATTTATTTGCAGAAGTGAAATAACTTGGAATTCTGCATTTCCAGATGTTTTGAGTATATTCAGAAATCACCACCTTTTACCATTCTTTTCCTACCTCACTTTTCCTTATAAATGTTGAAAGAGGAAAAATGTCTCAAAGTGTGGTGGGCACTGCTCTCTACAGACAGGAATACATTTCAAGGCTGTAACAAGATACCTTGAGCTACTTTTCATCATGAGTTTTCATACATGATTCTCCATAGTTCTATAACCCATAACTAGGAAGACCTGAAAAGGCTTGGTGACACCCGTGCGCTGAGTGCAGCACATCTTTGTGTGGAGTGTCAAAGGAGACCCAATTTTCCATGGCCAGGAAATGCGTTATTATGGAATTCCTGCAGAGGACATGATTGACTTCCACCTTGTTGCACATTTCTGTACAATCTCCGAATGAATTCACAAGGGCAAATGGCAAGGCCCTATCCTGGTAGTAAACCACTGCTCCTACACAGCACTTCCATTAAGCAATCACGAATTACTTTAGCAACATTAACTAAACCTCCCTCAACCACTTGTGTGAGCCTAATTATCCACCTACAGACATTGTCTCCATTGGCAGGTGGGAGAACAGCAGGATCCTGAAAGATTAGGAGTGACCAGCAAAACCATACCCACATCAGTGGCAAGGATCATACATGGTCTACTGGTAATCCATCAGAGTGTATCTTCTGTAGCCGTAGGGGAAAAAACCCCACAATTATAAAAGGGAATGATGCTGTATTTTAGTGACTGGGGAGAAAGTTCTGAGTTCTCAGTCAGAAATCACTGACTTTTTTAGTTTCTCTGTATTGATTCATCAGAATACACAATAAAAAATAGTTACTTTTTGGTTTGAGAAACAGTCAAAAGCTGCAAAGAGCTATTGCAGAGACATGCCAATTGGCCATTTACAATGCCTAATGCCATGTGTTTTCCTCTGTTTCTGGACTCAGGTCTCTAGTAACAAAAAGTGGTTCTTGATTTATGAAAGGGATGTATGTAATACCCTGGAGGCTACTTTATCTCATCTGCCGTAAATTGGATCTCTTGGAGATGAGATGAAATGAGATAAGATGAGATGAGATGTGAGTGAAGCAGAAGAAATGCAATCTGTGACCATGGCACTATTCCTTGCAGCTGGAACAGCATTACATGTATTCATTTCTGTTTGTAAGGGAAAAATCTTTATTTGCTGTATTCTTAGAAAAGCAGATCTGCTTCTTTTCTGCTGGCTGGCCTTACCATACTCTGTCATTTCCTCTAGGCAATGCTATCCAAAGAGTTGTTCAGTAGCGAGCAATTTCATCAAGCTGCAGGATTTACATATTGAACTAAGATACAGTATACACCTATGTAAACTAAACTCTTACACAATTAAAAAACAAAATGACAAGGAGAAATGTCAGACAATCTGAGTATGACATAAAGATGTAAGGAACATGACCCAAAGCTTTGGCATCAAATCTATCTTTCCTGTTTAGGGTGTAGAAAGTTTCTGAATTTTGTATACTCCAGTCATTCCTTGATTATTTGGTTAAATGAAGGCAACAAATGTATTAGACACTTCTCTAGGATACATTCCTAATTTTTTGTCCATTCCGCTCATTCCAACTCTTAAAACTCAACTACAAGAGAAAATAGGCCCCTGTTTAAAATTAAAGCTCCTAAGTATGTTCCTGGACATAAAAAGATGCAAATATGTTTTGCTACATTGGGATCAGGAAATGAAAAGGGGACAAAATTGTCCAAACTGTACAAGAAGTCATCCAGTTGGGAGACAAAGATTTTCACCTTGGTGACCATAGATGCTGAATGGATGGGGACTTCCCAGAGGTACCTTCCTCCTGCAATGCTCTCCGCCTAGCTCTGTCTTAGGTTTATGGACCTACGAATTACTGCAAATGTAATACATTTTCAGCCATGAATCAGCTTTTTTTTCATGCTTGGAATTACCACCAAAATTCTTTTTACTGAAACATTGCTGTTTCTCTAGCATTAGCAAACACAGAAAGACCCAAGTTCTTTAATTTTGCAGGAATATTTCATAAATGGACTGCTCTTTCAGCCTTACTCTGCTGACTTAGAAGACAGGTTTCTCCCAGTAACCTGTCTTCTGTCAATGTCTCACAAAGGAAAGGGCACTGTAAAGATAAAAACAGTTTTGAAATGACTACCCAAATTGGTAAGCTAAGCTAGACCACCCTGGGGTAGTTCTCATCTTAGAGAGCAAGTCTTGGAAAACAAATTGTAGTTTTAGACTGAAGTCCTAACCATGAAGAGGTAAAATACCTGAGGAAGTTGCTGCTGGAATTCAGCATCTCAACCAAACTCCACAGCATTTGCCCAGAGTTCTTTTGTCACAGGTATGCATTTCCATAGAATATAATGCAGTGCAACATCAGAGCACCAATGCTGGGGCCAAACTAATCCTTGTGGAAACCCCCACCTAAAACCAGCGGGGCAACGCAGAGCTGAATTTGCCCTCCTATTTCTGAAAAGAGAAGTCTGCCAAGGACGGCATGGCCTATGAGGCACACATTGCTGGCAGGCTCTCAAGTGCCAAAATAGAACCAGCATTGCCAGCCGTGCACATCCTGTGCTTTGCAGGCAAGACACAGACAAGAAAAACAATCAAGTTGTCTGGTGGAAAAAGTGGCTTCCCAGGATCTCTCTGACCACGGTGTAATTGTGATCAATCCACATTGGCAAGTATCCTCTTTCCACGTGTGTTCTGCCTAGTGCAGGCTGCCTGCGTGAGCTGCTCAGGCAGGCTGATGCATGCTTGTTATTGCCAGCATAAATATCCCTGCCTTGTGTTATTGTGGCACAAAGCAGCTGGACCATTTGAAAATCATTTAAAAAGCACTATAAAATTAGAGCTCCAGTGCTCTTATTTTATGACTTTCACAAGCAGCCGTTGCCTAGAGAGAAATTATCCTCTTTATTTTCCAGGCTAAAGGTTCTTTTAACATTCATCAAAATCAAAGTGCACCCTTGATAACACATCGAGCTGTTACTTATCTAGTACAGACTCTTTACCTTCTGCATAATATCACATTTGAGATCTCAGTTCTTCATATACAACTCATTTCATTGTGTCTGCTGTTGCTTTCACCAAGTGAATTTGCATAGTTTCTGGAGAGGCTAGATGATGCCCTGAAACACATTCTTTCCATAATTCCCTTTTTTTTTTCTTTAAATTTTATTTTTAGAACAATAGCCTGGAGTGCTTTTGTTACTGATCCTTCTATAAAAATGGTCAATTACCTCTTTGGCAATGGATTTGTACAGACCAATTAAGCACTGTAAGCGAAAGATTTTCAAGGACAGAAATAGTACTTAAGTGCATAACCTGATGGACTCACCTCACCCTTCTGCCTTCAAAAAAAATCTCTTTCCCATATATAAGAAAAAGGCTTTGATAATTTTTTTTTTCTGTTCTTGTTTTTACAGACAGCTGCTTTACCAAAC
Organism: Myiotriccus ornatus; assembly: GCA_036023395.1. Taxonomy (NCBI): domain Eukaryota; kingdom Metazoa; phylum Chordata; class Aves; order Passeriformes; family Tyrannidae; genus Myiotriccus; species Myiotriccus ornatus. The sequence goes on from JAYRBT010000178.1 coordinate 14,110,408, forward strand.
TCAGGAAAACGGTGAGTGAACCAAAGCAGCATGACAAAATGCAAACAGTACAAAGGGAAAGCCATTCTTTTTAGAAATAAAAAAGAAGCACATAAAAAAGAACCATACTTACAGCTCAAATCTGAAGGGCTTAGGAAGAGACACTGCATGAAATCCTCAACCACAAAGGTGACAAGTGGTGAATGCCCTGCACGTGCTCTGTGCTGCAGCTCAAGAAAACCACTGTGTGCCTCTGTGTTGTTTAACCTGCCTTAGGTTTCTGTAAGGGACTGATCACCTCAGTATCCAGACATCAAATACAGACTGGAGATAAACATTTACAAAGTCATAACCTTAGCTCTGTTCTCATGATTCCCTCTTTGGCCAGGATTTTTGTCTTTATGTCCTGTGGGGATAGCAGGCTCATTCCTGTGCCAACAAGCGGCATGCTTTCAGATCCCTGCAAGGGGGGCTGGTTGGTGCTAACAGATCCCGCTGTGAAGGCATGTGTAGCCACACAGAGCATCTGTACAGTCAGGATGCATCATCCTGCACGGAGGAGGAGATGTAATTTGCCAGAAGGCAGGCTGTGTGCGTGCAAAAAGAGCTTTGCCACCATGCCAGCACCTCTGAGAGCAGAGGGAGTCTGAATTTTTAATGACAAATTTTGCCTGTCATCACCCAGTTTGTGACCCATCAACAGAATGGTTAAGCTAGCAGAGGGATGAGATGAAGTTATTTGGTAATCAATATTTTTCACGATCCTGGAAAGGCAGAAAATGGGACAGGCATGACAGACATCTTCACGGATAAAGGAAGTGGGACAGACATTTAGTAAGTCAGGATAAGAAAGCACCTCAGCTCTACAGCACATTTTTCTGTTCCAATAGTCAGGAACCACCTTCCTGTGCCTGACAGTTTCAGAAATAAAAAGAAGAGCCCAAATAAGCTCACCTAGCTTTGGGCTCCTGCATTTCAGATCAGATTTCATCTTCTGGGTTAAGACTGACTCACTCAATCTCAGCCCTTACTTGTGGCAATAGTGAAAAGTGGCAGAAGAGCAGATGCCAGTGTAGCCCTCTCAAGACCTCATCCAGCACCACAACTGTGATTAAGTCACCTGTGCAGGAACTTCCTCCCTTCTGAGCTGACCTGCACATGTGTTTGTTCCCTCAGAGGTATATACACCTTGCTCAATAGAACAAAAATTAAAAACTCAGGGATAGAATAGAAAATCCCTTCTACCCAGAGATTTCAAATTCCTAGACAGCCCTGAATTTGCCTTTGTTTGGGGGATAAACTGCCTGTGGTGAACGGTTTCTCACTCTTGGTCTTCACTAAAAAAGATATCAAATTGACACTTGCAGTTAATGCTTCAGTGCTGAAAGGGGAGGATTTTTCCTTTCAAGCACTGAAGGGGAACAGATGTCTGTAGAATGTTGTTTCCCCCATACACACGTATCTACTAACACCTCAGTGTGTAAAGGCTTGCTCACCTCATGTCCAGAGCAGGGTTAAGCATACCCTGGAGCTGCTTTGACCCAGATGATCAGTGGCTGGAAGGCTGGCAAAAGGACCCAGGTTGTAGGATGTCCTGGACGAGGCAGATTCAAAGTAATTTGTGCTCAGTTAAACCTATTAATTTCCAGGAAGGCTTAATCTACTTCTGAAAAGCAGATGCAATCCTGTAACTCTGAGGTAGGCAGCCAAAGGGCAAAAGAAAGTTCCTAGATGCTGACAGTGTTCTTGTGGTGTTGCCAGGAGCTGCAGAGCTTCCATCATTTGCTTTCCTCACAAAATGAAACTAATTCTGCTGCTAACTGCAGAACCAATCTGGGACCAAAGTCATTTTACCAAAAGAAGCAATACAAGAAAGAATACCTTAAAAAGACAAGTAGGATCAGAATCTGGAGGGGAAAGGTGTGAGGGCACTGGAGTCTGTGTTCACATCATCTCATGGAGCAAGGGTGTTCCTGCCCAGGTGATGGGCACCCATATCATCAGTTCTTTTTTCCTTATTGTCATAACAGTTGAAAGTTGCTTCAAACATTTTTCTTTTGCTCCTTTACTTTTGATTCCTTGTCATCCTCCTCCATGGTGCCACTGTGAAATGGCAATTGGTTCATAGTGACAAATGTATTTCCAGCCTGGGGGGCAGATTCTGGATGTTTGGTGCCCATGTTATAGAATGCAGTACTTAGTAACAGGTACTCTGCACACTGCATTCATAAGACAGGTAGAAAAGGCACCAAGGCAGGTTAGACCTGAAGGTTTGGATAGTTATTTTCTCCACCAGCCCAGAGCAGAGTCTAGGGGAAGACAGCATAAGAAACAGGACAGCTGATTATCTTCCAACTTTTGGCTTTCAGTAGATTGGCTACTTCCTAAACCTCTTGATGCTTTGAATCACTATTGACTGGATGGCAGGGCTGGTCCTAGTACAAAACTCCCTAGTTGCCCCAACAAGCACCTGGCCTCCATCAGCTCCAGGGAGGTTAGCTTGGGCTGTGGGGAAAGAAAGAAAAGGAGGGGTAAAGGCTGGGTGAGGAGAAAGGGTGCATGGGTGAGAGCAGGATGGGTGAGTGAGGAACAGGCTGGGTGGATGAGGAGCAGGCTGGTGCAGGAGGAGGTTCTGGGGAGGCCGCTACCGTGGGGCAACACAGCTGTCACGGCTGTGAGGTTCATCCCCTCATCGGACAAACTGCAAATGCCTCACTGTAAGGAAGGGGAAGGTGAAGGGGTTGTGGGACCCACCACGCTGAATGCAGAGCAGGAATGCCTCAAAGCCCCCAGGCAGTCTGGTTGTACTGTCCAAACCAATTTCCATTCTTGATGGGGAGAGAGCATGAACAGCAGACTCCTCCATCCCAGCCCTCTTCCAAAGCCCCGCTGGCTCCTGAGAGGCTCAGTCCTGGCAGTGGAAGGAACAGGCAGGAGAGACACTCTGAAGTGATCCCACTGCCCAGTCCAGCACTCAGTGCAACAGCCTGTGACCACCCAAGTGTGTTCTCCCACACAGCCTCTGTCCCTCATGCCTCCCTCTATTCCCAGACATCGGAGCAGTGGATCTTTCCTCTAGCTTGGCTCTTTTCCTACTACAACTCAAGGAACTGGGAATGGGAAGAGAAACATATTTGGAAAGAGACAGAATAAAAGACTAAAAGAACCACCCTGCTCCTTATTTTGGGTGAGTGCATTATGTCTTGGACTGGTTTGTACAGCAGCTTTTGCCAGTGGAGCAAAACCAGGCCAAACTATATGGTGTACAGGAAAAAATGGGTACTGTCACAGGCTTCTCTTAGACAGAAAACCTGCATGGGAAAGGATATGGTGTAGATCTTTTGATGTATACACCCAGGTCATTACCAATTTAATTAGTTCTGTACATTTCACGTTTTTCTTCAATCCAATCTGTACAGTTCTTGTATATGAGTAAGTGCTCCCTTTAAATGCCAGTCAGGAGTGGATCCCGTCATGAGATGCCCATCGCTGTGTATTTTTAAATCATTCAAGATTGCTTTCTCCTGCCATCTTGTGGTTATAGAAAAAATCACAGCGTTTCACTAACAGCAGCATCGCCTGCTGGTCTAAGGCAAGGGTTGTTAGTAAAAGCAGTGCATAATTAGATTAGTTGGCATAATTGGAAAAAAAAAATAGCCCTTCTTGCATATTTAAAAGGTTGACTGATTCTTCCAGCTCTACCAGTTGATCTTGTAGCAGTGGTTCTTTGGTTATCCCAGTGCAAAATGTCTGTTTTGTAGACCTCATGTTTCCAGAAGGTCTGTAACAGCAAAGGAGAGTTGCACAACAGGTGAGGCCTTATCATTTTATGACAAGACTTAATCAAGTGTATACTAAATATTTTGAAGAGGGCCGTTTTTGCCAGTTTTGCTCTCGGGTCTTCATAGCTGCTTCACAAAGCCGTCTTTGTTTCCTATCAAACCATAGGAAGATCTTGTCTGATAGGCATGTAAAACTTTTCCTTTTACTGCAACAACTATTTCTGTGTGACCTCTCAATGTAAACACCACAAAACCTGCCAAAGCACCCTGCATTGTTTGCTTAATTCTAAACAAAAACATTTTCATTATTTTGTTAAAAATGCATATAAGCTTCATATAAGATTAAATTTAGGTTCCTGAATTCCCCCCCCACCTTTTCCTGCAATTACATAAAGGTTATTTGAAAATGAGTATTTGTGATCCCCACTCTCCCACCACAATAGCTTTTCCCACATAGTTGAGCTAAAAATATGAAAATTATATATGATAATTAAAAAAAAGAAAAAATCCAAAAGGAGAAAATGCCAGTATTTTCCCTTAAACTAAATGTAAAAGTCAGAGCCAGTAAGTAAAACTACTCACAAAATTCCAGCCTGCAAAGAGAATGTAAATAAAAGCTCTCAAAGCTTTGTTCATTTTCACTAGCACCAGCGAAAATGACTGCTTGGGATGCCAGGCATTGGAGAGAGACGATGTTAATGCTATTTATAGCTCATGGGCGGCTCCCATTACCACTGTACCTGAGAATCTCAAAGTCCTTAATGTATTCCTGCTCACAGCAACTTTCCCAAGCAGAGGACAGCCTTCCCAGGACTGTGCTGGAGGCACTGAGGTTTGCTTAGGGAAAATGGACTGTTATGTTTTCAGTGTGTTCCCAGACTGTCTGTTATAAACTGCCTGCAGCAGGCACAACCTCCAGCAAGGCTGCCTTACACCCTGCTACCTCAGCTCTCCCTCCTGGGAGCCATGAGGCTGCTGCTCTGCTGGAGGCTCTTTCCCCCCCTCCATCAACCAACGAAACAACTTTGGCTTCAATCTATAGTGCTCCAAAAACCTGCTGGCCTGTAACAATCCTTGCTCCCGCCTTGCGTGATGAACCGCAAGACTCACATAACATCAGCATGGTGTCTGGGGAGCGGAGCAGCCCCAGCCTGCCTGCTTCCCACAGACACGTCGCAGCAGGGCCTGGCAGAGAAACTTCTTCTCACCAGCAAGCAAGTGGCAGGACAAGCTCTCCTAGTGACCCTGGGACTGGATGTTCCATAGAGCAGCAGCATGTTCCCATTGCCCTTGACCTCTCATCTATCACAGCCCAGAGAGGGGGCTGCACACCCTGCTTTACCCCCAGCCCTGACAAGGCAGCTCCCTGCTTCGCTCTGATTCACCTCGCACCCCAATATCAGGGAAGCACAACAGGCAAACCGCTCACAGTTTTATTTCTTCAAATTCAAGGTAAGAAAGTAGGAGCAAATATTCATCAGACACATAAACAAAAGTTGGCAAGAGAAAATAAATCCCAGTTCTAGATCTTAATATCTCAGTTTTAGTTGCTCTTGTGCACCTCATCAATGGTCAATTCCTTTGTGACATACAATCACACTTCTTAAAAGATGACAATCAAAAAATAAACAATCATTTTAAAATCAGCAATCAAAAAAAAATTTAAAAAACCCATTCCCCTCTGCTCCAACAAAGCAGAGAACGGCCCTGGAAAGCTTTATGATGTGCCAAAAAAATTCAAGTGCCAAAAGAGATCTTCCACTGTAGAGTTTTGAAGTCTTTTTCGCTCTTGATTCCACAGCAAAAATTTTGTACAGCTTTGTCAACCTTAGAAAAAGGTGCCTTTTTTGTATGTACCCTTTCAAGCAAGGTAAAGCAAGGAGAGCACTTCACTGCTTACGTTTAAAGTGCACAGAGACAGACAGCTCAAAGCTAACCCTGCCAAACAACCAAGGAATATCAAAACCCCTTTCTCATGCCTTCGAATATTCTGAAATCTTGCAAGCTTGACAGCATTGTCAATTTTGTATTGACAGGAGCAGTCAGATAAAAATCATTTGAGGAGTAAATCAAGGAGAAGGAAAAAACATCTTTAATCCACAGTCACACCAATCCATACTGCCTGCAGAAAGGCAAGTGCTTTGGAGCCCCTTTTAATAGCAGTATATTAACATCTTTGTTTGTCTTTCCTGAAGCTTGCAAGACATTATTTTTTTCCCCCGTCTCTGAGTCTGGTCTCTTTGACACCATTTGTATCAGAACTGCCCATAACTTACATCTATCGACAGCCTGTGACACCAGTGAAATCTTTGCACAGCACTGGCTGTGACAGCACTCACTGAACTGTTATCAATATCAAGGTCACTTTGTTTTTCTTGCTCTCACTGCAGCTGCAGCTTCTCTGCCCTCAGGGCACGAGCTGCCCAAGAAAGCTTTCTGTCTAAGCTCCTCACAAGCCACAGCCTCTCTGCTCCATTACTGCTGTTATATAAGATTAGAGTGAAGTTTCTACTATTAGAAGCAGTTAGCTGCATGGTGACTGTGTGCTTCTCTGATTACAGCATACAGCACAGTTATGGCTGCTGGCAACAGGACTTAAAACCACAGTGTTTTAATTCAGGGAGAAGCATGAGTGTAGTTGAGATGTGTTGAGAAAATCAGTAGTTTTGGAGGGCTTTAATTCCTAGCTGTGGTACCCTGGACAGGAGTGCTCCAGAGGAGAAATAAAGGGGAAAGCATCACCCTAGGCTTGACAAATATCCACAGACAGTTGAAAATTGTGGTAGGAGCCTGTGGAGGGCAGCGCTGTCTTGCTGGGGATGGTGCATTGAATAGCTCAGAGATGCCAGCTGTTAAGGTAATAATTCTTTTTTTTACCTCCTTTGAATCTGAAAGCTGCAGATGTAAAAGCTGTCGTCATGCCACAGCCATGACCTGTTACTGCAAGCAGAACTCCCCATTTTTCCAACCAGTGTCTCCATTTTTAAACGATCCTTTCCTGCAGTGTCAACCCCATGCATGGGGAAGTGCCCCTTCCCAGGCTGTGTGGCTCTCAAATGGGAGGGTTGGGGGAGGACGTGCGGGGGGCTGGAGGCAGCATGGAGGTTCTCCCCCCTTGGAATGGCAGTCTTGGGAAAATATGTGCAGATCCATTACATTACAAAGGAAAGGAAATGCTCTCCAGGAGCACTTCTATGAGAAAGCAGTAACACCCTTTCCCCAAAAACCAGCAGGGCACTGGTGAAGTTCCCCCCACTGAGCCTGAGCTCAGCAAGCTCTTTCCCTCACGGGTGCTTGCCTTGTCTAAGGACAATAGTGGCTGTGTGACCTGGGATGGGGCTGCTGGAAGGGGCTGTGTGAGAGAGAGAGCTGAGAGGCTCAGGCTTCATGTCAACCTATGTGACCTCACAACTCTGCTCGTGCCTGGCCATGCACTCCCTTGTCTTCCCACTTCACCTGGGACCTTCCTTGCCACCAGGAGCTCTCCTGGCTATCCCAACCCTGCCCAAGGCTGATTACCCTCACCTGCCCTGCCCTCTGACTGCTCCCACCACTGAGATGGCCTTTTGTGTTCCTGCCATCCCTGGGTGGATGCAGCTCCCGTGGGGCAGCAGCAGGCTGTCTCTGTCCCACAGGAGCCCCTCCAGCCCCATGGGCAACTCTGTGCAAGAACAGGAGGGCTCACAGAGGAAGGAGCCTTTAGCTTTCCAGCCCAGCTCAGGCTCCTTATGAGCAGAAGTTGGTACCTTCTGGCTCAGTTTGGAGAAGTCGAGAGGGCCCCATCATAAAAGTGCAAGGCCGGATGTGAACAGAGATGTCAGGAGGGAGACCAAGCAGCGAAGAGGTGTGAAGACTTGGATTGTCTCCCACCCTGTAAAACACAGTTGCAAGTGGAGGGCCAGGGGCATCTGCAAGCTGAGCTGGGCTAGGCTGAGCCAAGAGGGCAGCCATGGAGGAGGCTTGCAGGGCTGCTCCTGATCTTTCCCAACACTGCTGTTAAAGAGAGGGCTGTTTTTCCAGAGCCCTTGATCTGGCATCTTTCCCAGGTAGTAAATTCCCTTAAAAACCGAACCAAACAGAGCTTTAATTGCACATTCTGCTTTTCTCTTCATTCTGAAATAATGGCAGTGGCATTAATTCAGTGCTGCACTGAATATGTACCCGCACTGAGGCTGAGGGACCGATTCTGCTTTCCATTATTCGGGGGCACTGCCTCCAGTGAGGCAGATCAGAGTTTAAACAGCGAGCTGGAGCAATGAACTTTCTACTATTCCCTGCTGTTTGACTGTGGGTAAAATAAAAGGCCATAATACATGATGCAGTCAGCCAAGAAAGCAATATTGCTCTGCCATGTGCATGGCCTACACTAAGACAAGTCCAGGATCTCATTTCTAAATTCCCATAGGTGCCTCATTTAAACCATCAGCCATAACCTGCTTCTCATTTTCAGTACCACTTGGTATTAGAGCTGCAGTGAACTGCTAGTGAGAGATTCTAATTCCTGCAAACAAGCCCCTGTAGGCTTGCAAGGAAAACAGAGAGTTCCCCTCTCGGTTGCCTGCTAGGTTCCCATCTGGCTGTTTTAACTTTGCTATTGCTTTTAAATGTGCCTGTTTCTGCAAAGAAGCTTTCAGCTCTACCTCAAGAGACTCCTGGGTTCTCTTAGCATCGGATTCTGACCAAAGTGTAGAGACACAGACTGGGTCTTCTTAACAAAAAGGAAGATCATATTTCACATTACAGTATCTGAAAGATTAATTCCACTTACATGATCATTTCCTTGCGAACCACACTTCTTTCCATCTGGATTTTTCCATCAGGAGGACAAAGAGCCATAGTGTTTAAGCACTACCTGAGAGAAAAGAGCAAGGAGTGTAAAAGATGAGTGCAGAGATGCTTGCTGAGAGAAGAGAGAAGAAAAAACAGAGTAGATAGCAATTTCAAATGCATCAAGAGGCTGCCTTTTTTTTCGTTTCACATGAATTCTATGCTGACCTCATGCTCTGGAATTTTAAACCATTTAGTTTGTCAGGTTTTTGATTTAAGGAATTTAGAATATTTGGTTGCAGGAGCTTTCTGTATCATGCTACTGTTAGGTAGTGTTTGTGCTATTGTAGTAACCACAGGCCCTGCTGTGCCTGAGACTCTCAATAATCTCATGTAAGGCCTTGTTACTGAAAGACACCTGTCCCCATCCGGGCTATGAACATCCAGGCAGAGCTGTGCCAGTTAGGAAGGTGCTAGCGAAAGGGAAAGAGGGATGCCTGAGGTCCAACTAGTGCCCTGCCAGACTGCTCCTGGGACTCCAGACATTCGATTCATGTCTCTACAGCTCAGTTCACTCTCAAAGAGACAAGGTAACAACCATGGCAAAACGGCAGGAGATTTTCCCCTGTAACAGAAGTGAAAATTAGGGCTAGGCAAATAGATGGCTACTCAGTCTGTGTTCATTTTTAGTTAAATAAAACATGCTTTTCTCAACCAGGAACAAGCCATTTCATCTTGTTTTGATTTTTTAAAAGATTTTATGCAATGCAGCAAAACAAATTTCAAAACAAAGTAACTCTGAATAGAAAAATGAAAATGGTAATTTTTTGAAAATAAAAAATTTAACTATTTCAAATCTACAATATTGCTTCCCCCCCCCCCGAACTTTGCTGAGTTTTCTTTCACTGGAATCTGCAAATGAAACACAAATCTGTTAAATGCTTTAGCCAATTCAAGTCACTGGGGGTTTGTGTGGGATTTTTTTCTTTCCTTTGCCAGAAAAATCTTCAATAGAAAATGGCAATTGTTTCCGCCATAGAGAAAGAAAGAGAAAAAAACCAAAAAAACAAAAAAAAAAACCACCAAACAACAACAACAAAACATACACACAAAAAAAACCCCAAATCAAAAAGCTTAGCAGACTTAGTACTTAAGTGGCTAAACAATACTGGGGAGATACTAAGCTCAACTAGGTTGTTATAAACGAGGCCCTGGCCTGACTGGGTCCCTCAGGAGCTGCACCCAGCTGCATTCAAACAGCATGGAGTCACCCACAGCCCTTCCTGGGTGCTGCCTGCGGCCAGGCAATGCCACCCCATGACCACCTCCAGCCTGGGCCTCAGGGGCAGCTCTTGGACCACTGGGGAAGTCCAGGCTCCACAGTTCAGACATGGAACCAAGCAGGCCCTGGCCACGTGGGGTGTACCCCAGTGCGCCAGGTCTTAGGGAACTGTTTGTGTAATGACAAGACAGTTTTAAAGCTTGTGCTGCCTTGTATTCTCTGGATTGCCCTTTAAAACCTCTATCCAGCCTCAAAAGTCACACATAGGTAGAAGGACTTCTTTTGTTTCTGTTTATTTTTAACCAGAAAGAAAAAAAAAAAGGAGAGAAAGAAAGAGAGACTCTAATGAGATAGTCTTTAAGTACTTCCAGGCTACAATTCAAAAGAAAAGTAATCCTGTCTAACTTGCATGGTCTAGACCTCTGGAGAAAACATTAGTGACCTTGTAAGATAGAATTTTTTTCTCCCCAGGTACAGGGACTTCTGCTCTCCTGCAGTCAGTGGCTGTTTCCAACTAGAGCAGCTTCTGGGAGCCACCCAGAGGGAGAAGCTTAGAGAAATGTAATCAGTGGCAGCACTTTTGCTAGCTCTGCAGTATCTTAAAGGGAGGCGGGGGGGAAACCCTCAGCAAAGTCCCTGGCCTTCAATTAAAAAATTCATATTGCTTTCCTCATTAGTCCAATCATCTGCTAAAGCTATTTCCAAGCTTACCCTGAAGGCCCTGTAGAGAAATTCAATTTCAAGGCCAGTGCAACGCAGGAGGGAGCAGCGTTCTTGGGAGGAGCTATGTTCGTGTTGACATGAGGAGCTCACTTGTTTGGCATTAAATAAGAATAAAACAATGTTGATGTGCTTTTTGAAAAGTGGATTTCTGTGTGAAAGGGAGCTCTGTTGCAAAGCACCTTCCTGGCTGCAAAGGCTGGAGTCACCTGCAAAGTGTCACTGGCACCAAAATAACTCAGTTCTTGGAGAATTTCTTCAAAGTCAGGTCTTGGACAAGAGGCATCACAACCTAATTCTCTCTGCTCATCATCTCCATTACTGTAACTAAATGACAGGCTACAACAGAAGTTTAAAGCAGCAGGGGCTAGGAGAACGGCAAGTTTGGTATCCACCTGCTTACCTCCACAACTTCAGCCCTTAAGCATCAGCAGCAACTCAGAGTCAGCCACACTCCTTGAAAATTAGCCTGTGGTCTTATGAATCTCCTGATGTAGAAGCTGTATTATCTTTTTCTTGATTTCTTTTTACTGCTTCAGCTTAACGTTCTGTGTCAGTTAAAGTGCAAACAGGTCATCATGAAGACGCTGGCAGTAAGCTCTTGAGCACAGTGCATGACTTTCACAAGGCAGTAAAACTTGTAGGGCAATGCACAATATCTGTTTCTGTGCTATTTTTCATGTTAATCTGTGCAAGGATTGCACAACATATTCCTCTACCAAAGCTCTTGGTGTTACATTATCTTCCCTGAAAAATTTGTAGGCTTTAATCTCTGTATTCCTCTCTACTTCCCTGCAGTTCTTTTCCTCCATCATTAAAAGTAAAACCAGTCACTTTTTTTTCTCTCTCTCCCATGATTTTTACTGTGCTTTTCATATTTTACTTATTAAGCAGTTCCCCTAGGGAGACTTCTTTTTTATTGGAACATACAAAAAGCTATTACTATGCTTAACATTGGTGGGGAGGAGGAGGGAGAAAGGGGCAAGGGAAGCACATTGAGGCTGAGGTCACAGAAGTATATGTGATGTGTTCAATAATGTGCTTCACATCATCTCTACTTCTTTTTCCAGAAGCAAAAAGATACTCTCCCTTGTTTTTGGCTTATTCCCCAAATCACCCTACATCGTTGAAAGTAAGATACCTGGATGTTGGACGAAGTTGTTGAAGCAACATCCATCTGGCTGCTGCTGTGGGGCAGGGGACAGACTAGATGATTTCTGAGGGTCCCATCTGCACTTGTTTTCTAGAATTGTTAAGAAAATAAACGCAAACTCTAGATTTAGGCAAAACTGATGCCACATGAGAATAAACACCATCTACCCTATTTTGGGAAGAGTTGTAGTGTGCCTTTCACATTGATTATGACTCTAATACCAACAAGCAACCAAACAAAGTTCATTAATATTTTCTGGGGGTGAGAAGAGCAATTCAGGATAATGAGATCCTGGCAGAAGAAATGCTCCTAAAGTCTCAAAGAAGGGACTGCTTGGATATCTTCGTACTCTTGCTCTTGACCGAGCTCTGCTTTCAGCTGAACCAGCTGGCCTGAGCTTCCTGAGTCTAAACCAGCAAACAGCATTGCAAAAGGGATGCCCAAATTCCACAGTGTGATCTGTGAGGCATCACAGATCTGTGATCTCTCGGATTCCTCACAGATCTGGAAGGGAGCCCTAGATGGGATTCTCAACAGGACAACAATGCCAGAATTTCAGCTCTATAATTTCCATAAATTCAGGTGCTCTCTTTTCTCACATCCCAGGTAAGTACTTCACCCCTCAGATGAGAGAAATGGCCTCTCTCTGGAGGCAAGTACCTATCACATTATTTATACAAAATGGAACAGCTCCCAGAGGAGAGACAGAGACTGACAGGCACAAGAATACCAGTATAGCTAAATGTTCAACTGAGAGAGAGAAAAAACTAGTTCAAATTCTCTCAATTTCTATTTCTATACATACAGACACATATATATCTGTGTTTATATATGCACATGAAAATCCATTCATATGTATATATGTTTGTGTATATGTGTGTTTAAATACATCCCTATAAACGAAAGAAAACTGTATGCACATATATTTCATATGTGTATACACATGCATTATACAAATATCACTCACACACACACATCCTAAGACTTGCACCTTGGCTCTAGAAGCTTTTTAAGTCAGCCCAATGATCCATTCTTTCAAAAACTTCCAGCTTTAATTAATCAGAATCAAGTGTGCACAAACACTTGGTAACTCTTCAACAAATAGAGCTGAAGCTTTTCTGTATATGCTCATCAGTAACAGAAATAACACCTGCACCTACAAGGTTCAACCAGTGCTGCATTCAGGTGGCGCAGGATGTTCTTTTCCAACATCAGCACTTGACAAGAAATTAAATCACATTGTCTTATGCTGCTTTCTCAGGGGAGGATTTACATGCCTCTACAGTCCTACCACAGAGTCACTCCTGCTCTCTGGATGTTTTTAGCAACACCTGCAGGCCCTGCTGCACACACTAGGTATAATAATGTAATGCTATTTGGAGGGTAATGAACAGGACAACTTTCTAGGGAATGTTATATCTGTATGAAAATTTCCTCTTAATTCGTTTCAGAAAAGCTGTCTCTGATAAAGCCTGAGTGCGTGCAAGAGAGCAGCAAGATGCCTCACACCAAAGACTCTTCATCTCTGACTAGCAGTGATTCCTATGAAACACCAGCACTATCAGACCTCCAGCGGCTTCTGTGGTTCAGAGGAGGGTCTGATAATCATGTGGACCAAGTCTGGCCAAATATCTACCTGGGAGATGCGTAAGAACATATGGTCCTATTGTTTAGCTGTTATCAGTCCCTGGGAGGCGGAGGAATGGGTGTGGTATACTGAGGAGCAGCTTTTGGGTCTACAGGAATGTTTTTCCAATACAGCCTTCCAAAGCTGATGACATAACAAGTCTGGATGTCAAGAAAAACATGACATGCAAAATGGTGACTTACTGTGTCTGACTTGGGTTTTTTATATTCTGTGAGCCACCGTGGATTTGGCAGGGTAAGAATTATTTGTATTCTAGACAAAAGTCCTTAAAGAACTTATGCCAAATTGATGTCAATTCTGAGATGCATTATCTGTCCTGAAAACTGTGCTCTAAGGCAGCAGACAAGAGCACAGTAGCCCTCACGCTCAAATAGGGGTGGCAGGATCAAGAGCCAGAAAGAAGAGGATCCAAATGAATTATACTGTAGGGATTTTGACATTTAAAATCAGAAGTTTCTTTCAAAGATGGTAAAACTGAAAATATCAAACAGGAATTTTCATACAAATACCTTATTCCTGGGACCAATAATATTTATTGCTATTTCTTTCTAATTGGATTACAGCAGATTACATAGATCATCGGCTTGTTTTTCCCATCTCTTCCTCCTCATGAATATACCAGTTAAGGTTCACAGTTTTGCAGAATGTCTTTAGTCCCACTTTATTGTGGGAAGGGGGGAAAACCTAGCTGGTGAGTACAATGCATCCACTTCATGTCCAAACCAGGAACAAGGTGTTGCTGCATCTGTGTGAGTTCTTACCCTTGAGACCCAGACCCCCTATCAATGAGAGATTAGCTCTAAAACTTGCTAAACAAATATTTAAAGGAAAATCTTGACAACTTTATAGAGTAAGCCATGTTCCCAGGGATTAACCGCTAGGAGGCATTTGCTTAACTGACAGTATCCCACTGGCAAGTCTGTGCTCCTGCTGCTCTCTACACCCCCATATCACATTTTTCATGTACAAAGTACTATGTGCTTCTCAAAATTTTCTCCTCTGTAGGCAAGAAGCAGTTCCTGCATCCTTTCTTAGTGGGAGCAGGCACTAACTTTAAACCATGCTATTTTAGCAGAATGTTGGGAGCGTTGCCAATGTGCCCTTCATGTCTTTCAACAGGTGGGCTGCCAGGAGCAAAACTACTCTTCAAAGCCTCAACATTACTCATATCCTTAATGCAGCAGATGGACCATATAGCATCAACACAGGAGCCAAATATTATGAAGATCTGCAAATAAAGTACTATGGAGTAGAAGCATTTGATGATCCTTCCTTTGATTTAAGTATCTTCTTCTATGATGCTGCCAATTTCATAGGCCAGGCCTTAAACTCTTCAGGAGGTAAGAGGGAAGCAAAGATAAGCTTTGGGAGGAAGTTTCAACACAAACCAAATGACTTCTCCTTGCAGTAACAGGCACCAACAGAGCTCAGAATCAGCATAAGGTTCAAGGTGGCACACGCAGAACCACCAAGGAGAGAGAGGATGGAGAAGGGTGCCTATGCCATGTGCTGCAGGGAAGGTTGCCATGGCCAGGTTCCCAGGAGCTGGGGAAGACTGGCTGCCCATAGCCTAGCATGGCAGGAACAAGGGCAAGGTCTAATACCAAAGTGTAGAGGTTATGGCACTGTAGATGCTCCCCCTTCAGCCCATCCTGTAGGAATTCGCACGATCTGTGTGCTTCCACACACACCTCCCACCCCTTGCACACCAACATAGGCTCCAGACGGACAAACCTGCCCTGCGTGCTGCTCCTGGTCCCGATGCACTCAGCTGGAAGCAGTGGCACTTCAGTGCTGGCTCGAATGCTTCTCATGCTTAAGTACTTCGCAGAACTGGAGCTTTATTCAGCCTGTCTATTAAGCTAGAGAAGCAGCAGAAGTTAATGAACTAAGTCAAAAACTACGAGCCTGACCCACAGCCTGCTGAATTTTTGTCAGCAGAGTTTGGATTATGGCCTAGTTATCATAATTTCCATTTGTTCCAGAGTTTGCTCTGACTCTGACTGGCTGCAGGATCTGCTGCTTTCATTGGAGTGCTTTATTAAATCCCCAGTTATAGCTCACACTGGGCTGCTGAGATACAGTAAATTACGACTCCATTTTTACAGGCAGACTATCCCACAGAGTTTATGGGACTTGCCAGTGATCGCAGTCAGGCCTGGGCCAAATTTTTCTGCCAAAGCTTATTTTTTTCCACAGAAAAATATACTAACAAGTTTAGTCACAGAAAGCTTCTCCTGCCACAGAAAATTTCAACTATTTTAATCTGAGGCCTAAATTAGATCCAGGAGGTCAGTGTGAAACACCACCTTGCCTGAGAGGTATAGCATAATCTCTCTGAAAACATGAGGATTCACTAATTGTCCCCATTGTTTTCCCAACTTGTTTCTGGAATTTTTTTCTCCTCCCTCTGTCTTTTCCATTTCAGAAATGCTAAAGCACACTCACTTTGCTGTACCTCTGTACCTCTTTTTTTCTGCAGGTAAGGTGTTTGTTCATTGTGCCATGGGAGTGAGCCGCTCAGCGACTTTAGTGCTTGCCTTTTTAATGATCCATGAAAACATGACACTCGTGGATGCTTTGAAGACTGTGGGTGCTCACAGAGACATCTGCCCAAATTCAGGGTTCCTCAGCCAGCTCCGGGATTTGGACATTAAACTGAATGAAGAGAAGAAAAGATCCAGAGCATCTGCTACCAAAGAGCTGTAAGAGAGTTTTGCTGAAAGAGAGAGGACAAAATCTTACTTGAGTTGCCTGCATCTCTCATAGATTAACTGCATTTATAAACTAAGGACACAAGTTTATGAGACACCAGAACGCATGTTATTAATAAAAGTAGATTTTGCTTGATCTTTCCATTTTGCAAAGCTCTCCTAGGTTTATACCTACAATTGATTGTATATTCTATCCTTTACTCTCCACCTTAAAACATTGCTCTTTACTGGTTAAAAAAGGAACAAAAAAAGAAAAATAAAAGAAAGATATCAGGTTCCACTTCATAAATAGCTGTGTTTTTAGCAACTAGTGAAGCTCATCTCACTTTATGAAGTGTTAGGCTATTTGAGGTGAAAGATGCCATATTATTTATGTTACAGTAATGCTTAGAAGTTTTCTTATGAACCAGCCCCCCATCCCTTTGCTCCCTGTATCTCAAAGGGTTTGTATTTTAAGACTTGAATCTGGAACTGGTTAGTTCTTGATTTTACAACAGGTGGAGCTCCTGAGTTGGGGTAAGAGGCTTTTTAAAGGCAACGCAGCTGTGAAACAACAGAAGCCGCTCTAAGAAATTATTCTACATCTCTCTGTAGTGTTTTCCCTTTGGCTATTCATCAGAGTTTTTTTTCTCCAAGAAAATTTGTTTCTTTGAGAGGGCATTCAAATATTGTTCATCTTACATAGCAAAAATCGTCCAGGAATGCTGCAGAAAATGCTTCTGAAGAAGAAGAAGTTGTGTTCCCAGCTGAGGGTCCAACCAGCTACATGGGTATTGGGAGTGAGTGCAAAGTTCAACGTATCCCAAATTTGTCAGACAGTTGAAAATTACAAAACTTGGGATTTTCTTGCTCAAAAAATAAAAGGTTATTAACATTGCAACATCATATTCTGTGGCATTTCCTCTTGTGAGGTGAACTCAAGTGAAAACTGAAGACACACAGGAATGGCAAGGGAGGTGTTGACAGGCATCAGGCTTTCATCTTTGTGTCTCTAGGCCACCATAAGAGCACTCAATAGCTACTGTCATCTGATGGATCAGTGCTGCCTGGAACTATGTGAAGCACATCTGGCTTTTGGTTCCCAGAGGACAAGCATTTGAAGCACAAAGCCAGCTTGGGGATGGCAGTTTGTATTCCTACTACCAAACTTCGGAATGCAGAGGCATGAATACTCCCCACCATATGAGCTGGCTACTCAAAACTAGCACAGCAACAAGGCAAAACATTCTTTGCCATTTCCAGCATTGTCTACAAGGTTGATTTCTACCTTCAGGAGACAACTCAGCACCTTTTATCATGCTCTTCAGCAATATGTACATCTACTCTGTGGGACAGACTATATGAGTCAGAGCACAAGGCAGAACATTTAGCACTGAGGACCTGACCCTCACAGCAAGGGCATCTCAGGGGGTCTTGCTTTGGACTAACCCTGTGGGCTGGACATCCCTGAGCAGCAGCAGAGCAGAGCTGGAGCACTTCTTTGCTTTAGTTCCCTATGTAAGGAAACCTGCTCATGAGCTCTGGGGCTGCTCTGCAAAGTCAACAAAACCACAATAAGCAGGAAGAGCCAAATTAAAAGTATGTTTCAAAACCAAATAGAAGCATGCACGTTTCCATTACCAAGTAAATCTAACAAAGTGATTTAAACTTACAAAACACGTGGGGCAACCCCTCCGCCCCCCCCCCAGTAGATCTGGCTGTAGAGATGCCCCCAGCCTCATTTTCTTATGCTTCCCTGTATAGGAAGCAGGAAGGAGGCCAGCCGGCCATTTTCGGCTGTAGAGCACAGGGCAGAGCTGGGGGTGATCTCGCTGGGGGTACGAGAGCACCGGCACATTAAACGCATTTCACAGGACACAAACTTACTGCGTTTTTAAAGTACCAGTGGGTACAACTGGAAACCCGCAGCTTACTCTGGCGATAAACACACAGAGTGTAACTTCTCAGGCCGCGATGCCACGGGCGCGGGCTTTCTCCCGGGGGCGCATACCCCGCATCCCATCGCCGGCCCTGCGCCCGCAGCACCGCACGGCGCCGCCAGGTGGCGCCGTCGGCCCGGCCCGGCGCGGGCGGCGCCCTCGGTCGGAACCGCACCGGGCCCCGCACCCCAGGACCCGCAACCCCAGGACCCGCACCCCAGGACCGCACACCCGGACCTGCGCCCGCGCCGGCTCGGGAGGGTCCTGGCGGTGCCCACCCGGCCCTGTGCCTCAGCCCCGCGCCGGCCGTTCTGTTCAGAATTCGGGTCAAGCCCCGAGGGACGCGGGGCAGCCGCTGCGGGGGCTGCGCTCGGGAGCGCGCCCGCCCCGTCTCGCCCCGCGCCGCAGGGACGGACACAGCTGCCCCACCAGGGACCGGGGCCAAGCGCAGACACCCCCCATTGCTCACAGCGGGACTGAACCGCAGCTGCCCCGCAAGGAGCGCCCCTGTGTCGGGGCAGAGCGCAGCCCCCGGTCCCGGTCCCGGTCCCGCCCGGGCGGGTCCCGGCCGTTGGCACCGCCCGGCCAGCGGCCCCTCCAAAACTGCCCCCGCCGCCCACGGCGCCCCGGCCGCTGCCTACAGGGCCGAAGAGGGTAGGGGAGTACGGGTTATAATTAACAGGATTAAAAATAGGCCTTCAATAAACTGAACACCCGGAGAGGCTAGAAATTTGTTGTGCAAGTGGCACGTTAGGAGGAAAGTGGAGTGGTATTACTCAAACAAAGGTAATCCAAGACACCGCAGCGCGGGAGCTTCGACTACCAGGCAAGTACCTTTACTCTTGTTTACAAACCAACCCCAGTGAACTCAGTACTTGCACCGAGCAGCGTGAACACAGCCACTGCCAGTTCCACCAGCAGCGAGACCACGGCAGAGCCAGGCCAGATCAGCGTCTCTGCCCTTGTACTCAGGAACATTAATATTTGTGAAAGTTTTAGTTTACTTTCCAGTAGGATCACAGGCTGAGGATCTCTCGCTAAAAATGATGCTTAAATTCAATGAGGTTTTTTTTTTTTTAAATACCAATCTAGCTTGTATTAAAATTGCTTACAGATCTATCTTTAAGAAAATAACCATGAAACACTGTATCTGGGTTTCCTTCTTCTTAGCTGATGTTCTCAAGTTGGATCCTGGGAAGGGGAAAACTGTCCACATTGTCTCCAGACACTGGAGAAAATGTGAAACAGACTATGAATAAAATGCTGTGCAGTTCAAAAACAAAACCTGGGAGAAACAAATGAAAGACTACGAAGTATGAGGGGGGAGTGAGATTTTTCTTTTTTCTAATACCAACTATTTATAGTTTGGGGCATTTATGGATTATTTATAACTAGAACTTTCAGAGAGAAATGGGATTTTTAATATCATCAGTCTTCCTCAGAATATTTTTATTGAGGAAGTATGTTTGTATGGCTGTGGAAGCCATCGTGACGCTTGGAGTAAAAGAGAACAGAAAGAAAAGACTGGGTTAAATTAATTCCTGCTAAATACCTACCAGCAGACTTGCTGTCTGTATGGGGAGCTGGAGACAGAATTGTACCAGGGTAAAAAGGATACTGTGTCTATTTATAGTGCTGCCTTCAACACCATAGGAATTCAAAGGAAAACTCCAACTCAGCACAGAGTCTTCTCATCATCTTCTTCTGTCAAGATTAAATGGGGCCTGAGATCATTTCCCCAACAAATCCCTGCCAGGAAGTATCTGTTCCTTTGTGCAACAAGGAACTACCATGGTACAAATCACTCCAGAGGTCAAGTCCTCACCCAGCCAAATGTCACCACTTTCCTTTTGGTAGTTAAAGGAAGGGGAGAAAGAGAGCCTTACAAGCCTCAGCCCTTATGCAGGAAAGACCAGAAATGTTTCACTTGCCGTGCATCCCTGATCCCTGTACTGTGCCCTGGTCTTCTTACACAAGATGCTCCAGGGCACTTGCAAACAAAAGGGTAGCATAGCTCCAGCTCAATTCCAGTGCCAGGCAGCAGTGATGGGAATAGGAACAGGGTACTGGCACATGGTCATGCTCATTCATGGTGTCACTTGAGATGAGGCCCATATTACCCTGTGTGCACCTCTTGCCACTGCAGGACCATCCATGTCTAGAAAGCAATGGGCTCCAGAAGGTATGTGGGACACCTATTATCAATAGAAATTATCTCTGGTGTTGAGAGTAGAAATGAGAGCAGCTTTGGAAAAGGTATTAGCAAAATCCTGACTGTCACTCTAAAAATAAGGCAGGCTCCTGGAGTTCCTTAGCGCCACTCTTCTTTTAGCATCATGGTGCCTCAGATCTTTCCTTCTCATCTTCCACCTTCCGGTTTCTCTTTAATAAGAGCTGCTTTTTCATTTTTCACAAAGCACTACCTACTCTCTCAGTGTTCCTCTTTTGTAATTCAGTTACCAAGCTGTCTGCTAGGTGGGGAGCAGAAGGTGCAGGACTTGGTGCTGCCTTTGAGGTACAGGTAATTATTATGTGCATCTGTTATTGTGGTTGCTGCCTCAACAGGTGGAAAACATGCTGTTCTCTGATAGATTTGCAGCACCCCATGCTCCTGCCTTGTCTTTTCTCTAAAGCCAGTCGTGTGGTGTTCCTGAAATAATAAACACAGCCTCACTGCTGCCACAAAAAGCCCTGGTAAATATATTTTTATGGGAATGAAGTATTAAAGGATTTGAACACTTATTCACTGAAAGCAAAATATGAGCAGTAAGGTTGGGTAAAGATTCAAAGGCTGGTTTCCTTCCTTTCCCTGGGGCACATCAAGCCTGTACTGTTTGCACTTTAGAGATGGATAGTGGGGAATTACTTAACCCAAAATGATGGAAACAATTCAGACTATAATAATATAGCATGAGAGTTTCTCACATTACATCTATTCCCCATACTGCTGGCTATACTCTGCCTTCAGATTCATGTGCACAACTCTCATTGGACTCTGGAGGAACTGTATTTGAAGCCAAAATGCATTTCACTGTCTTTCTGAAGTCTCTCTACAGTTTAGTGGCTTAATTCTGAGCTCAAGGACCAGGAACAAAGCTTGTCTAAACATTTCCCAGTGTCTGTCTCTGTGAGATTCCCATCTGTTGGGGTTTATTTTGAATTTCATCTTCCTACTTTCCTAAAAACACAAAGCACAAACACACGTTTCCTCTGCCCTGGAGTGCAGGAGTCACCAAATTTCCCAGCAGGTTCTCTCACAACATATGATGGATCCAAGTTTGTCTAAAAATGTTACAAGCCCTTTGTGGAGAAGAAAGAGAGGAGACTAGAAACACGGGCCAAGTTTCTGAGTGTTATGAACATCCCCCATCCCCCAAAGGGACTCCATATCCTGTTTCCTCTCTCCAAAAAATTTCACCTGGCTTTGGGTTTCATTAAGAGAAATATACATTGCTCAAATCCAGGCTCTAAGTCTTCAGTTCATGCTTCCTGCTGACACTGCAGAGACTACAAGAGCAATGAAAGCTGAGTCTAACTTTATGGCTTCAAATTTGCTACAATAGCAGAGCAAATTAAATGGAGGGCATGTTAAGTGGATTGGGAGATTGTTGTTGACTAACAAATCTTCATTAAGTTCCTGCACCAAGCTGTGCTGCAACTCTGATGAAACTGATCACTGCTTCTCCTTCTGTTTCAACTATTTCTCTACGAGGTTTGAAAGAAATTCAAACTTGCTTGAAGTCTAATTAGAAATAAAACCCAATATTAATCCATTTTGCCCCATACGTGCACCCAGTTTGGAGGTGTTGGTGTATCTTTCAAACAGACTAAGTTCCACTCTGTTCACCACCAGTTATTTACATGCCTAGTTTTTCCTAGCTCTTTTATTTACTGCCAGTGACTCACAGAGACTTTGTTCACTGGTTTATGGTGATTTTCTGGATCACTGGTTTGCGTTACCACTGCTGGTTTGCATCTCCAGAGGTTTCAGCTCAAGAGTCACCAGCGTGATCCCCAAGAGTTCATACAACTCACACTTCCCCAGAGCAAAGCCTGTGGATTACAGCAAAGTCCTTTTCTGATGATGTTTGGGACTGAAGGGAGGCAACCACAACTGGGGCCTCTGAGAGCCTTCCCTGTAGACCACTACAGAAATACAGCTAGTTACATAGATGTAACTCAGGTGCCAGGCTACTCTGCTGTATGGGCTTCAAAAACACCCTGCCTGATTTAGGCCAGAGAGGTTTAATGAAAATGTGCAAAGTAAATGAGGGATTAAAGACACTGCTTATTATAAATATAATGATATTAAAAATACTGTGAATTACATACCTTTAGCATCTGCAGAGTACATGCAGAGCAGGATCCTCTACCACAAGCTGTCTTTGCTGGAAGGGAAGAAACAATTACTAGGTATTTCTATGCTAAGTATAAGGTAAGGAACAAAAAGTATATGCAGATACAGCATAAACAGGGAAGTTAGCCTTCAGTATTATTCTTTGATAGGTACCATTTATGGTGGCCAAAGTATTTGTTGGCCATGGAGATTGGCTGTACCATACCACGTTGTCCTCAGAGCCAGATAACACTTAAAAAATTCAGATGGCCCTCAACCTTTTCTGTATAAAAAAGAAAGCATTGATTATTTGAGTTTATGCAGTAGCACGTCAGCACACAAGCTGTTACTGGTTCCTATCACTTGGGCACTGCAACCTCCCCTTCACAAAGCTGCCTGTTGTGTCCCAGGCGAGAGTGAAGAGTGCAACCACAGCAGCTGCTTTCTAATGGGATCTGAATTTTTTTCTGTTTTTTTCTGTTTATGGTTAACTGGTTCCTATGCTCTAGAAGAAAATGTGTTCTGTTTTTGTACCAGGTGATCTATGACATTTGGGGGTATGTATTTTTAACTGCTAGTTAGTTTTAGAAAAAGAGTAAGAGTTAACCTGAAGGACAAATGATCAGAAATACCTGTAATCCCAAGAGCTAACACAACTGCTGGGAAATTCTAGACCTCAAATCAGCTGTGCTACAAAAGACGATGAGTTCCTGTTTTTTTCCCTTCCACAAACTTAGCAGTGAGATTTTACAATAAGAAGAAAGCAATTTGCCTAGCTGCCTTGGGATTTCATCTCCTTCCGTTGCATCCCTTAGACTATACACACATCAGCAAGCAAGTCTCAGCTGTGTTCAGGCTCAGTCTGACCTCTGTACTAAATTGATTTATTGTTTTTAGTTCTCAGATAGTATATTATGTTATAACTCAAAGGATCTGATTAGAAGTAGCCAGTATTTTAATGATTTATGAGGGGCATCTGGGACTGCATGGGTAGCATACAGGTTGTGTCAGTGCTATAGGAGGAATCTGTATTGATCATATCAGCATGCTCCAAGACAAGAGCATGTCAAATTCCAGTAAGACTTAGTTCACAAAGCTGATCTGACAGGTGGTCAAGCTTGCACTGGGACTGACTGTAGTTCTCATGGTGGGAATAAAACAAAACAGCTGGATTGCTTCTAGCCATTGCATTATGAGAGGATTTCCATTCCTTTCTCTTGTTCTGTTTCTATCTTACAGTGCTTAAGGAGGTGTTTATCCTTCCCAGTTCTGTAGCCAGAAACCTGGGCCACAGGAGCTTGCAATCAGCTCTGTGGTTTATCTTTCTGCCAGAAGATACTGGTGCGAAATACAGGCTACTGGAACTAGCCTTCCAGACCCCTCCAAGTGCTGCCATGGCTATCGCATTGCTAGGAAGAATCAGATCAGAGAGACTGGGGTGTGGGAAAGATAAAGAAACTATTAGAAAGACAGCACAGTTGGTTTTAAGCCATAATGTCACTGCATTTAATAAGAGATCATACTATATTTTTTTTTATATGTGTCTAAAAAAGGACTTGGCAGGCATGGAAAGAAAGGTATCAGGAGCACAGCAGAGTGATAAAGGGTTTCTGTGTCCTTGGTTTCATTTTATGTGTTCTGAATTTTCTTTTGAGCACTGAAGCCAACATCTGCCAAAGCATTCCTAGAAAACCTCGTCCCCTAGCCTGGAAGTCCAACCTTGACTGTGACTCACCTCATATTGTAAGCTGCCTTTTGCTCACAGGAGGCAAGGGAAAGTTTTTGACCCACATTAAGCCCGAGGGTGACTTTTTACCCATGTTCAGCTATTGCTACCAGTGTTTGGCAGCACTCTGCCCCTGGGCTTCCTCCCAGCTCAGACTTGTGGAGAGATGTAGAAAAATCATCCAGCTTAATTTTACCATCTCCACCTGTGCAGTTAGAAACGGCACTGTTCCTCACAAGCTCGCTGTGATAACAACTATGAAAGGCATTCCAATACTCAAGAAACACCAGGGAACCTTGGCCACCTACCTCCTGCTGTTTCCCATCTTCCTTCCTAGCACATTATTCAACCCTCCTGCTACATCAGTGTAGGGGTGCCTACTGTCTCCTGTAAGTTGGATAGCGTAGAGCTATGTCTGTGGTGCTGCTTGAGACCACAAGACAAGAACAAAGAGCAGTGAAACTTTCAATGCCCCCAAACACAACAGAGAAAAAAAAAAAAAAAAAGGCAATACATTGTTTTTGAGACAGAAAAACATACAACATACCAGAGCTAGTCACAGGGGAGAAGTGCTTTGCATTGTGCCATCCTTTTGGTTAGATCCTTGGGGCAGAAACCATTCATTTGTAATGGGATTCTTTGAATTCTAAAGCCTGATGTTTTCAGTTCTGGGCTGGAGGACAGTGCTATATTAGTTATTGTTAACAACAGCCTCATTCACCTTCAGATGTGGGCTGCTAAACTCTGTTGGGCCACAGGACACTGACCTAAGGGACTGGATTCCAACTGAGGATCTGAGCAAGGCAGAGCACAGGAAATCCTTGGCCTCTGAACATTGCCAAAGCAAGAAACAAACATGACTTCAGATCATTTAGGAGCGACTTGGGAAAATTAGATGAGTCTAGATTAAGGGTATGGAATATGGAATTAACCTGAACAGTAAAACTATGGCTGAGAGACTGAAAGCAACATCCAAGTGACACTTTGTCCTTCTTTCATTAAGCTTGATGCAGCGTACCCAGCAACTGGCTCTCTCAAGTTGTGTTCAATTGGAAGTGAGATGTCACCCCTTACAAAGCAGACTGTATTCAAAAGAGTGTAGTAGTAGGGCTGCTTGGCAGTCACAGCTTCACCCCAAACAGCCACAAAGAGGGAGCAAAGAACGTGCCTTGGAGTGTACAGGCTCTGTCTCTCACATGGCAACAGTGCTGAAGCTGAAATGCATCATCACAAAGGTGAGCCTCCAGTCACCAGATCTGCTTCAGAGAAACAGAGTCAGCACATTTCAGGCCACCTGTGAATAAATTCAAGGTTGTACCTCTCCGCAGAGTCATGCTGTACTAACATCATTGAGTAATGAGAGCAACACACGCTCTCTGCAACTGCAGGCTGCAAATACAGGTAAAGCATTGCTACAAATAATGAAAAAGCAACTAGGATTCATGTTGTTCAGGGAGGGTGAGGGCTTTGGAGTGATTGTTCCAAAAAAACAGTGTCAGCCAGACAACCCAACTGGTTCTGACTGGCAGCTCCAAGAGGAAATAAAAGTGCACATATTGCTCCTGATTTAGAGCAACCTGCATCAACTTGCCAGCCTGTCTTTCAGAAATGTTTTATCCTTCAGTTTTTTCACTAAGCTTCTGAGGGTGCTTCTAAAAGGAAAAACAAAGTTTACCTCTTCAGAGAATACTGACCTTCACCTCCAACAAGTTACTGGAGGCAGGAGACGTACAGTGACATAACAATCCTTGTGCCCAGGAGAAAAGCCAATGTTAACACAGAAAACTAAATTTTAGGCAAGGTTGTCTTCAAGTGCAAGCATAGGGATAGCAACAGTGTTTCATGAATATAGCATGTATAAGAACTGTTTAGTGCTACAATGCTGTAGATTGTGATTTTTGTTTTCTCAAGGAGGAGTGAAAAATGTTAGTAGTGAATGGAGGAAGGAGTTAAAGACTGTCAGACTGGTCATGGGTGAAGTCTGGTGGCTGAAGTCTACGGCAGTGGAGGACACAGCAACAAAGTTTGATCTAGAAGCAGTAGCCAGGCAGGGAGCTAGAGAGACTGCCAAACATGGGCATGCTGTTGCAGTCACAAATAGCAGGGAGATGTGGTAGACGCATTTTAGACCAGCTACTGTCTTTGGGTCATATGAAGTGTGTCTGATTGTCGACTAGATCAGGTTGGGTTAATGGGTATAAGGATGCACTTGGCAGCTAGAGCAAATGGGCTGCAGAGGGCCCAATTTTGCAGCTGAACTGTGCTAACAGCCAAAAGCCCTGCACGTTTGCTGGGACTAGGGCTGGAGGGGAACCAATTTTCCTTTGCTTGCTTGCCAAAAGCCAAGTTCAGGTCCTTGGAGCTCTACAGTGCTCTTGCTCCAGCTGATGACTTCATGAACACCTAGTGTAGGGAGGAACAGGGCTCCCTGTACAGCCTTAAACATTTGTGGTTCCCTGCATATGCTGGTGACATCATTGCCACCTGAGGGCCCGAACTCTGGTCTTGGCAGCTAAAAGCTTTTCGGGTCACCTTACGTTGGGGTTCTTGCTCTCAATGCATATTTATGTAATGGTTGTTAGATGGCTGTAATTAAATGACTGTAAAGCACCACCTAAAATGCACCAGTAATAAATTCTTAATAGCTGATGCTATAACAAGCAGTTACCAAAAAAAAAAAAAAAAAAATATTGTAACATGCAGATTGTTAACAGTGTCTGGGCCTGTTTAATGCTCAGCTTTAAATAGTTACAATGCACACTATTAAAGTGGCATGTAAAATTTGTAACTAGTAAATAAAAAGTCCAATTTAGCAACAAAATATACTCACGCTTCAGTGGTGAAGAAGCCACAGAAAAGCTTGGGGTGGATGAACCTCTGCAATCCTTCTGATGGTGCTACCTATCAGCCATGGTTTCTGTAAAGCATACTCCAGGTGCCTGCCTCTGCCTTGTATAGACTCTGTCCAAGCCTCTGGCCTGAATCATAAACATGGCTGGCATCCCACTTATATTGCAAAAATGGAACTATGTCCAGAAAATCCTTGGTTTTGCATTTGTGAGGAAGGGATGGGTCAGGGAAAATTTATTTTGCTGCCCATATTTTTCACTTAAGCACTCAAAGCTGCAGTGTGGATAATAACTCTACAGAGATGATTTCCCATGGCTAAAAAATAAAATAAATATGCATTCAAGACCCAGAAAAATTAGCAAAATCAGCAGGTGATCAGCTTTTGCACACTTGGTACAACATTGCTGCACATCAAAGGATGGCTGCCTCTGTCTAGCCAGTCAGGAACTGCACACTTGATTGGTAAATACAAATGTACTAACCAAATGATGACAAGAGAATATTTTATACTACAGCTACAGCAAAAACCCCCAAGGCCACCCTGCCTTGGGGCCTGCATGCTAATGTACATCCTGAAACAGTCAAGAACATCAGGTCTGAGCCCTGCTGCCCAGCCTACAGACTCGCTATGAAAAAATTAGACATTTTTGAGGTTTCTGAGGCCTGGCAGTCCATAACATCAGTGGAAACTGTGGTAAATTCAGCATATTTGAGAACCAGGATGGGTTGATTAATTTCTTCCTTACATTTGAATAGTGCTTTGCATCAAAAATGTAGCTGCTGCTTTCCCTGGATGCCACACAGAGGAAAATTTGACAGAGGGGAGATATCATAATCCCTCAAGTTAGGACAGAAAATTTGCACCAACACAATACTGAGAGGGGGGGAAAACCTTAATCAGATGTTTTCTCCTTCCTTGTGCTGCTCAAAGCTGTCCAGTACAGAGATTTAGTTAGTCCACTCCTCAACACAGGCTCTGCATGGTATGGGGAGAACAAGTCCACCTAATGCATTTTGCCAAGCCTCACCATGTGGGTGACAGTTGAGGGTCTGGAAGCCTCTACTAAATTTGGAAGTGCTGTTCAGATTACATCTTCCAGCTGCTGGAAAGATTTTCTTACCAACAGTTGGCTACTCAAATACCTTGTGCCTCTGTAGAAACTGCCTCTATCTCAGCATTCAAGTGCAGCCAGCCCTACCTCAGTCCTCGTTGTGTTTGATTCATACCATCTATATCTCCTAGTGCTCCCAGCAACTGACAAATTGTGACTCCAGTGAGACTATTGGGTTAAACACTAAGGAAGAAAGAATGATGACAGTAATACTTGTCATTTGTGTGGCAATGTAGCAGCACAAAACCCTCTCTCAAACATATGTTATCTTGGAGGAATTTTTCCAAGGGATAGGCTTTCTGAGAAATGTTTATGACTTTTGAATACACAATAGGAGTGAACTTGACACGACCTACTCGGCCAAGCCCTAGGCTTCAGCCTGGTCTTTTGCCACCACAAATCAGTCTATTTGAAGTGTAGTGAGCCTGATATCTTCACTGGGATGACGAGGTTACAGTACATACCAGCTTGAGAAAACACAGGATGTAGAGTACTTTGTTCCCATGATTTAAAGATTCAGAAATACTTTTATTAATGTCAGAGGAAAATGCCTACCCATACAGAAAAACCAACATATGCTGTGGGATCATTAAACTATTTGGTACATGATTGAAATGAGACCACTGACATCCTCATAGTATACTCAGATCCTTCCTTTATCTTGGCATTGGAAAACACAAGGAAAAGCAGAGGATGTAAAGGCTTTCTAGTAAATATCCTATACACAAGAGTTGTTTTTTTCTCCTGACTTTCCACAGCATCATGCTGCAGGGTTTTGTCCTGCTTCATCTCAGCCTTCATACCATCTTCTCAGCTTGATCTCATACCAACATAATGCCAAATTGTCAAATTACACTGACTTGATTTTGTTCTTATATAATTGAGTGTTATGGAGCTGGAGAAATTGCATAAAAAGTGGCTTATGTTTGCAAAGACTGAGACATCTGCCATGGGATACCTGACTCTAAAGGTCCTCTCCTCAGCATGGCACTGGATAGCACTAATTCTGTTACAGATAAAACTGTAGTCACAGAATTAACTGAAAACCAACCAAAGCATGCACAGTATAATGCAGTCCACAGGGACACTCACTGCTGGGAAGAGGGGAAGCCTAAACAGTCAGGAAGGAGATACTACCTGGGACCTCTCACAGGAACACTTTCCTTTTTTCCTGGCATACATAAGGAACCATTGACCTGGCTGCTCTTATAGCCCAACTGCAGCAAAGCCACCAGTGCACACCAATCCAGGAAGGTGGCTACAGGTGCCTGTGTCATGCTCTAGGTCACTCTAGATCATCAGAATGACTTTCTGCTCTGCAATAGGCCCCTTTCATTGCAATTTTCCTGCTAGTCATAATAAAGGAAATTCTGTTACATAGTTCAGATACAATTACAGTTGCAGTACAAACCAATTCAGAGTTAATATAAATGTAATGGTCAGATTTCTCCTATGTGATTGACTAATTACTGTAATACAACTCCAGTAGGGCAAAGATCAGGAATATTTCATATCATCATCATTCAGAAACAAGCATTTTAAAACTGTACTGCTCATTTTTACAACACACATCACAGAAACAGATCCACTATAGAAAGTCCATATAGAGGAATTGAGCTGAGAATCATTAAAAATGTATTTTTAAAATGAACAACCACCACATTACTACGTATCATCATTTTCCTTTCACACTAATTTGTTTTAATCTATTCATGTTCCTTATAAAACATTACACAAAATTTTAAACTCAGCATTGCTTTCTTTAAATATGTGCATTTCAGTAATGACACTTGCATGTATAAATTTAGTGAGTTAAAATGTTAGACTGATGCTAGAACTGAGCAGTCATTTATTCAGAAAAAAAATTGCCTTGTTTTCCTGTCTGTGAATTTTCTATGGAAAGCTATTATTTTTTTCAGTGTATTCATTATTCAGTATATTAGTTGAATAGTCCTACAGAGAATTCTCTGCTTTTGAATCATTCACAGCCTGTTAGTTCCAGTTATTTCACATTTGAAATTTGAACTCCAGTCCTTCCTTTTTATTGGACATAGAGTTTACATGAACTGATGCTGTTCTCCAGTTGAAAAAATGTGGCCAGAATGAAAATGAAATAAGTTTTGTACACAGCATCAGCAGTTCACATCTGTGATTCAACAGGAGTAAATTCCTTAGCTATAATACAATATCCATGTGAGCACAAGCTGAAAGTCATCTTGGGATTTCTGAAGAAACACACCCATCTTATAAAAACCATTATTCCACAGCTTTCAATATCCATGTAGCGCATAGTACCTTCTCTTTCCTAGCCTGTGTAGTTTTGTTCCCTTCTAGAAAGACAACTTTAACAAAAAAACCAAACCAAAAAAAAACAAACCAAACCAAATAAAACCCACACAAACAAAAAAAAAGGAGCACTTTTCCTAAGGTGCACTACATGTCAGAGTTATCCACCCAGCCTTTTAAGAGCTGGAGTTATGGACCTAGAAAGCCCAGCTCCTAGAAGGGCTGTGCTACTGAGTTGCTGGGTTTCCCTCCCCGTCTTAGCAGCCATCCGAATGTCACAACCTTACCAGAACTTCTGGGAAGCACCCTGCAATTCTCCCCTCCCATGAGGCTTAGGAAAGCAAGGCTGACAGCAGCCTTCAGTCCTCTGAGGCTAGGTAATAGGAAAATCAAAGTATTTATACAGTGGAGAGGACAAGGGGAAGGGATAACAGGCAGTACCCAAAAGAGTTTAAAGCAGTTTAAAGTAACTTTACAGGGAGTGAGTAGTGCCCTAGAGTGGTCATTAGCTCCACTGCAAGGAATGAGGTACATCAAAAAAAGGGGAACATTTGCTGCAGATATTATGAGGTGGGAAGGACTGGAGGAGGCTGTTATTCTTGAAAGTACTTATTGAACTGGCAGATTGCCCTGTGGTTAGGGCACAGGAAATGCAAGTCCCATTTCTGCTGCAGACCTCCTGTGTGGGATCAGAGAAGTCACACTGGTGTCCAAGATGACCAGCAGGAGCCAGGCAGAATTGTCACAGGGGGCAATAGGGTGACCAGTGTCAAAGAAGCTATCAAAATCAGTGGGAAATGCCTGTTCCAGTACAGGAATTCCTCCATGCCTCCTCTTGCATAAAGCCATCCAAAATGGGCAAGAACATCTGCTTTTGTTTTCACAGTAGAAGCTGACACTGGAGGAGATATGCACATTTGGGAGGGGAGCACATTCCACAGTGGAGCTCTTTGTAATGCTCTTGGAACAATACAAGACCATCCTGGGAATATCAGTTGGTGAAAACTTGCTGTATTCAAGAGGCCAAAGCTGCCATGAAGGTAGCAGAAAGTGGTGTAGTGAAATAACAGAGGGCCCCTCTTGGCAACTGGGTGGCAAGGCAGATCACCCCATGTGCACAGCGGGAGAGTGGCTGCTAGGGTTTTTTCTGTGGCCTAACACTGACACTTCCCTCCTCCATTTCCTCCTCCATATCCTACAGATATATCAAGGAATTAGTTACTCCATTTTGCATTCAGCAAAGCAATGGATGAATATGAAGGTGCAACGAGCTCCCAAAGTTGCACCTTTGTGCAACTAGTCTTCAGACCCTCTTGCTCCATCTTTGTGCACGCAAAGACAAATACTTAGGAAAAAAAATACACCAAAATGTGAATTTAGGGCTAGAGAAAACAGGATGATAAGAAACTAGGAAAATCTTTCACCACAGTCAGTGTTTGGAAAGAAATTGTCAATGTCAATACTTGTTAATGATAGAGATGTTGAGAATAAGATACAAGATTTCAGATTTGTGTCCTGGATTGTTCTACCCCAAACCACCCCTCAGTTTATGCAAAAGATATGCTGCAGGCAGTGCCAGAGCAAGACTTTGACCCACTGACTGCAACTTCAGCCATGTCCTAGATAGATGCCTCTGTTTTAAAGCTTATGAGTTGACAGACTTTGTAATATCTCTGTAATGCAGATACTTGACTAATTTTTAGAACATAGAAAAATATATTTCTAAAATTTGCTTAGAACAGAACTCTGGGAAAAATAGAATTTCTATTCCCCTCTTTAAAAATTCTCCCAGCAGTTCAAATCTATAGCTAGCACAAGGAACCACTATTTCAAAAGAAACATTCCACATGGGAACAGAGTAATTCCAGAGATAAAGGGATGCTTAAAAAAGTGTTTCTCCTTGTATCTGAAGTACTTACTTCGAGATTAGAAATGGGATAGCTCTTGGAAGGAGCAGAGAGGAGAGGAATGCAAATGAAACAACTTATTTAAAAAATAGGTTAATGCTCGTATGAATGACAGCTGGAATCACTTTAACTCATGCAGAGAGTTTTCTAAACATTTGTCATGAGGACAAGTATGGCTGGTAACAACCAGTGGAAAGAACCAAAATACTCCTAACAGAGTTTTTCCCATTGAAGCTGACAATTAATAGCTAACTAGTGAATAAGACTTTGCAAGACCAATTCTGTTCAGTCCAGCTCAGTTTGTTGAGCAAATTATAAAAGACAAATCAGATTAAGTATATATGAGGAAGCCCTAGTTATCGGATTAAAGGAAAACCTCAGCATAACAAATTAGTACCTTGTTGTCTACCCATTGACACAATACATATTCCTTTACATACCTTTACACAATACATATTCCATAGCATTACTGCTTTCCATTTGAAAGTGGAACTCTCATACTGGCACATCGAGGGCTGGGTTTTTTCACTGTGCCAGTAATCTCTAGTAATCTCTAGAATTCCAGAGAGCAGTAGGAACTTCCCCACTTCCTATTAAAAGAAAAATCTTAAAAAATATAATAATGAAGTTTTAATCAGCTGTTTGACATGGTGAGAGAAAGAGAGGGAGACCTCAGAAATGTCTCTGGCTGTTGGTGAATGTCTGCTCTCCCTCTTTCAGGATGGCCTGGGACTCCTTGTGCAGTGGGGATTTACGGCGCCCCAAGATAAGAAGCACCTCAAGGTGGACGCCTGGCAGTCAGAGCAGTGCTGGGACACCATCCCTGGAGGAGCTGCGGCGCCTGCTCTGCACACGCTCGTCCCCCACAGGGCACGTGGATGAAGTCTGGCCAAACCTCTATGTGGGAGACCTGTAAGAGAGAGGGAAGGGTTGAAGGTGTTAATGCAGCTCTTAGCCCTTACCCTATTTCCCCCCAAATCTTCTAGTCCTTATTTAAAAAAAGAGAGCTAGGCACTAATTTGGGGACCCCTCACAACAAGTCTAAGTGTTGAACAAGGTTGAACTTATATAGGATGGTGCAGCATAGAGAAAAGGCATCTTAACTAACTAAAAAGAATATCCTCTCCCTCCTGCTTTCTCTTCTGGCATTAGTACAGGAGTCCCACACTGCAAAAGCCTGCTGGAGCCATGGCATCAGTACTTCAGGCAGTCATGCCAGAGCTGGGTAAAACAGGATCAACCTCATTTCCTCCTCACACTGCCAGATGGCATCAGTCCCCTGAACTGATGGATGCTTAGCAGAGGTAACTTGGTGAGAAAGCAAACCAGAAAGCTCTTGGCTTGTGCAGAAATATCT
Source organism: Myiotriccus ornatus (assembly GCA_036023395.1). Classification (NCBI taxonomy): domain Eukaryota; kingdom Metazoa; phylum Chordata; class Aves; order Passeriformes; family Tyrannidae; genus Myiotriccus; species Myiotriccus ornatus. Next base: position 14,143,946 of record JAYRBT010000178.1, read on the forward strand.
CCACCACCACCTTTCATCAGTTGAGAAGAACCACCTAAACAGATGTTTGGGAAAAAAATATGGGAAATACAAAAGTCAGTTTCCTAACTGCTGCCTCAAAGCATTTTGATGGACACTTTGGACCTGATCAATCTGTCAGAAAATAGGCACTACAACTTCATGCAGTTTTAACAAACTCTGCACCAGCAGCATGTTCTACCCCACATTACAATGCAGCAATCAAATATAACTCAGCATCTTTTTTCCAGGTATGTGGCTCGTGACAAAGCCCAGCTGAGCCGAATGGGCATCTCCCACGTGGTGAACGCCGCTGCCGGGCGATTCCGCATCGACACCGGACCCACCTTCTATAATGACTTGCCTGTGCACTACTACGGAGTAGAAGCAGAGGACCACCCAAACTTTGATCTCAGCATTCACTTCTACCCAGTTGCTCAGTACATCAGAGAAGCACTGAATTCCCCAAGAGGTAACTAGACCATCTGTGCATGTTGCACATCTTCTGCATGGCAGACAAGCAGGGCAAGTTATCAAATATTATCTGACATAAACCAACCACCTACACATGTGGATAAGACTGGAGATACCCAAACCCAGTAGAACCCCACCTGCCTCCTGAATTCCCCTGTGGGACTTCCCCTGTTTCAGGGTGCACTGAACAGGCTTTCAAAGTGGTTATCCCTGTGCCTAGTGTTACTCATCAGCAGAAGACAAAATAACAAGTATCCATTATTACCTATAGGGACACACTGACCTGGGAGGAGGCACATTATTTCATCTTTTAGAATAGTGGTGGGGTTTAAAATAAAAGACAAGGGCAAATATCATATTTGAGTAAGAAGATTCAACTATAATGCTAAATCTGTGCAAATCCTACAAACACAGAATAGGGAAGAACTTTCTAGAAAGCAGTTCTGTACAAGAGAACTTAAGCAATACCACCAGCCAGGTATAATGCCATGCTGTTGCTAGAAGAAATATAACCTTGAAGTAGGAAGATAACACAAAAAATCCAAAATCCCTGGATTTGCTAAACACAGACCAGGTATAATGCCAGAGTCCTGGGTCTAATGGGGGATCACTACTATTAAGGACAAACCTTCTCAAAAGCAAGTCTCCACTGTGCCACAAAACTGTACAGATACTACTCAAAAATAAGTGATTAAGAGAACATTTCTACACTCTGCAAACTTTTGCTTGCATCATGGTGAGCCTTAATTTCAGTCAGGGTCCTAAAGTACTAACTACCCAACTATATGTAGCTAGTAGATCTGATCCACACCATACAAGCTAGGAAGAGGAGACACAGTGACTGCAAACAATGTACCTCTGTTTCTGGATACCTCTGCATTTACTGCTCTTTGGAGGGCTTCATCAACTCCATTAAAAAATATTTGCCTTTGAGCAACTGAGGGCTGTGTTTGGATTTCAAAACCACGAACATATTTGGGGAACTTGGATCTGCACCCATTTCTATTGCAGCATACGCTATTTGCAATTGAAGCCATTATTGGCAATGCTCCAGAGAAAGGTAAGATCCAAAATCTATTCATCTGTGTGTAACAGCAAACTTGCAAATCAGATGACAAAAGACAGAAAACAACAGATGAATTGTGGTAGCCAAAAAAGCAAACGAAACTAGTGCTTTGCAAAATGCATGCCCAAATAATAAAATTACGAATGCAGAACAAGTTACGGCTCAAGGCATATTTATCCCTACTCCCATGCTTTTAATATTGCTTTACTGAACTCCATATGGAAGCAGGGTTCTGGGAATGGAGACAAGGTGAAATTTAATCATATACTGTCCAGCTGTTGCTGACATTCATCATTTTAAGGAAAGTACAACAGTTTAGAAAATATATAAACAAGATGTTCTGGAAGCATAATTTCCCAAGGTACAGAAATTTAGCAGCTAAATACCCATGACCCATGCAGGGAGGAGACAGGGAGGGGAGTGTTACTCACATCATTCCGAAGAAGAAAAAAAGAAGCATTTATTATAAGCAGTGATGTTGAAAAAAAAATACCAGGTGACAAGAGGTCTTTTCATATTAAATTCAGGATCTAACAAGGTACTACTGCCTGTCTGAGAAGTCATTTAAGACTGCTGCTTAACTATGACAAGCAAATTCAACTTTTTCTTAATTGAAAATATATTATCTTTTTTTACCTGGGATGATAGGTCAAAGTTAAGACTGTATGAGGCACAAACATGTTTAAAACTATGAATCAAGTACTCCTTAGAATTAAGTAAGAACTGTTACTCCCATCATGCTTGAAAAAAAATTCTGATGCTTTACACCAGAAGTCCAGAAAACAGCATGGACAAATTTATTCCAGATTTCTACCTTAGATGAACAGAACATGCCTTTGGTGATGTAAGAAATTTATTTTAAAGGCAGTTTCTTCAAACCCTGATGCCAGAGTGTGAGAAAAAGGAAGCATGGGAGTGTGCACTCACATGCTCCTAATTGGGAGCTATTCCTGTCACAGTGGTCAATGGCTGCATCACACCCTGACCAACTTCCTTCATCATCTCTGTTGTACAGATTAGGAAATACATGCACTACTACTGCAGTCATGCCATATAAGCATTATTTTATGATTCTTGCTTCCTTGGCTGCCTTTCCTTCAGCACAGCCTGGCTGTTTCTTTGCCCATGTAACAGAGCTCTTTGGGGAGGCTCAGAAGAAGGTGAGCAGATGCAAAATCTCTCCCCTTCCCTACAAGGAAAAAGATGGCGTCAGGAAAGTATTGGCCTTCTCCCTCATGCTCAAGCCCAAAGGGCAACACCTTGAATATCAATCTTGATCCTTTGCATGGCCACCTGTACATTTTGCATTTTTCTGGAGCGCAGCTAAAACTGAAGTAAATCAACAGGGTTTGGTAAAGTCTAGCAGAAGAGGGACGGAAAGAGAACTTGATGAAAGCATGTCACAAAAACCATTAAACACTGTGCTCAGAGAAAGATTCCCAGGTAGAGAGTTTCACCTTTTATTGATCTCTGAACTTGTGTAAAACAGGCAGGTTAAAATCACCCATTAACTTCCTGAAGTGGCAAACTCTCTCAAAGGCATTTCCCTTCTTCCACTTCAGTAGACCAAAAGAAAAGCTAGGCTCCCTCTCCTGCCACCTCTTTGATGGTGGGAGTTATGAAAGCAGAAAAGAGACCCTTTGGAGAAAAGGGTCCTCTCTCTGCCACAGGTGCATTATGTACCTCAGTCTGACCTCCCACTCTCCAATAGGTGACAGCTCTTACCTATTCCAGAGACATGGGAAGAAGGGACATGCTACCATTTAAAGCTCTCTGTAGGCTTCTTGGTATTTTCAGCTGTGACAAAACAGACATTTGGATTAATCAAGAAAAAGACAGTGGATTCTGCACCTGGCTAAAACCTAACAGGAGATGAGAAAACCATGCTGGAGTGAGAAGAGCCCCTGGGGCCCATTAGTCCATCTGACCTCTTCTGGGGATGAGCAGAATGCTTCTGCTGGATCCAATGGAGTGAGGGCAGCTAGGGCATTCACTATGGGTGACAGATCTAGAGTATGGTCTCAAGCCAAATTGAATCCATCCTGCAGGAAAGCAAAGGCTAGTTCAGGACATTCAGCTCAGTTAATGATGATTAGCAAAAGGACAATAAGTTATTATGTGTTTTAATGACTGATTCTGTTCAACAGCATTGAATTTCCCAACTTGAATTTGGCCAACAAAGTTGAATGTGCAAACTTTATCCCTAGTGCAAATCCTTTGATGTTAGTAGAGTTATAGCAGGCATGAGCTGGATAGAATATCCATAATCCGCTGTTAAAAACCAAGTGTTATTGTTCTGCACAAATCCCAGCCAGATGACAGTTATTGTCTGCCTCTGCAAAAAGTAGCTCGAGATGTGTGGTGCAAAATTTCAAATAAGGATTGCAAGATCTAATAATGCCAGAAGCTAAGTGCCCCCACTTCTCCTCAGTTAATCCCATTATTCCTTAGGGATCCTGTTTCATGCTCAGAGAGAAGGTTGCAACATGGCTCTAATGTGGATCTTCTCTTTGCACTGTATGTTCAATCAAATGGGGGTGGGGAAGGCAGAATTGGAGGATGCCAGCTTGTGGCATGGACTCTGTGCTGCAGATCTGGTTGTAGCCTTCTTGTAGCCCACCACATGACAGGGGAATGCACCACAGCTGCCTCTGTCAATGTTGCTTTCCCAGGCTGTGGTCCAGGAGCCACCCAGCAATCCAAGCCTTGGTGCTGAGACAGGACATCTCAGCTGCCTCCCGTGAGAGGCTGAAGGAAAATGCTGTAATTGCCCACCACAGTTGGCCCACAAGGTACAGACATGCTTCAGGCACTAGTCAAATGCAGTATATCATGGGGGGTTCAGTGTCACTTAACCCATTTGCAGTTACTGCTAAGAGACAAGGGTCTGAACCTGTCAGCAGAACCAAATAGCAACACAGTTTGTGTTTCCTTACTCAAGTTCAACATTCAATTTGTTTGCTACAAATAATCACATAGTAAATTCAAATCTGCTTTCATTAGAGCAATTTTACTTTAATTAAATCATTTCACATGACTGATTTATCTGCAACAAACAAGTCATTTTATTGTCAGTGTACCAGCATTTACCATAACCTCTGTGCATGGTGAAACTAAGGTTAACAATGTGGAACAGATATTGCACATGTGAAAGAGATAATATACCTGCATCCTCATGGGAACAAGTGTATTAGAGAGCCATGCAGATTAGGTCCAAGGTCAATACTTGAGGCTTGTCCAGGTTTTTGCTGAGACACCTTCTAAAGCTCTTTGCTGATATAGGAAAATGCTTTTGAAGTGCAGATAAGCCAGAGAAGCAGGGAAGAAAATTCAGTGTGTTCTTACTGTTCTTCCTCTCAAGTTAGAGACAAAACAGTAGAGAGCCAGCCTGTACAAGCAGAAGCCTGAAATTTGGTCTGCTTTCTGTGCCTCCAAAAAAACCACAACAGCAGCATCTATACTTGTGCTCAACTTGGTCTTCAGTTCGAGTCTGCAGACAAAAATTAAGTTCAGAACATCAAGTCTCCTGTCCCCCATCGAATTTATGGCCAAATTTAGATTGAATTTCAAAACATACAGAGATGCAAAATTAAATCTAACATCAAGATCACCTATTTCTGTTTTTTTCTTGTTTGTTTTTCCCCTTCCTGATGCAGTTCAAACCATAAATTCTTTTTCTTTTAGTTGAAGAGTGCTGGTAGCACAGAAGTTTTCAGGCAAAAAAAAAAAACACAAAAGAAGTGGTTCTGATTCCAAGAAAAATTTTCAGAACATGATGTTCCTTGGCTTCTGTTATCTGGGGTGCACATTATGGTGAATATCTGGATTTCCCCAGTTCCTGCCACTACATTGTAGCTATGCCTCCTGCAAACTACTGAAACACAGATTTTCCAAAAATCTTTTGGCCTAGCCCTATTGGCAGTATTTTTCAAACAGAAATTGTGCTTCTGATTCCTTGACACTCCTCTGAAAATCCCAGACCAGGATTATATGGGTCCAAAGTGCCTCCTCTGGGGAAGATACCACAGCATACATACCCTACAAGGTTAGTGGGAAGGCTAATGATAATGCAGCACACTGAAAAAGAAGTCTGGAGGAAATTCAAATTAGTATTATCTTTTAGCAGGGGTGCAAAACATTTCTCCATATTCCCATAAAAAGTAGGACTTCACTTCCAAGAATTCCCATGGAGTTAATGGAACTGACAGACAGATTAACTTAACTTGAATAATTGTATTGGTATCTCAGTAAATTCTATGAAGCTGTATCTGAATGAGAACAACAAACAGAAATTCTGCAAAACTGGCATTACACTGAAAAACCCTCTTCCTTTCCCTAAAGCTTTTGATGCCCACTCCAACTCTGCTGTCACCAGAGCTGTTTTCGCCTCTTTCTTGGAGACTATATTTGTCCCTTTATTTCTACTGAAGACATGTCTATCTTTAGGTCTGCGCTCAGATTTCTCATGCCAGGATAATGAGAGGTGGCTGTTTCACATACATTGTGGAATCCAACACTTCTCCCAACCTGCTGGCCAGAGCAGGTTTTTACAGCACATGCTTGCGCTCTCCGAGCATGTGGCTGTGCCATCATCATTAGTCAGAACTAAAACGGTTGCTAAATAAATACTCTTGTCATAAAATGGGATTTAAGATTAGAAGCTGTGCACAAAGTACCCAGTATTAACACCCGGGGAGATGGGGGCAATCAGTCTGATGTTTTTGTCTGGGTCTAGACTCATCATCCAACAAGGATATTTTTGTCTCACTCCCTAGAGTGAGAATTTAAGATGCTGTAAGCACAAACAAAACAAGGAACTGGCCCTGAAAAGCTGTCCGTTCTTTCTACCCCTCCTTACATTTTGCACAGAAGCAGCATCTGAGATAGTTTATTCCATCTCGGAAGGAAAAAAGCAGCATGGGATTTTTGTCACTGATTTTTCATCTTTTTCTGGATATAAACTGTATTTTCACTAAATTGCATTGTGTACAGCTATACAATTAGTGAACAAGAGACCACTAATGGCACAATCTAAAAAATTTAAAATTAAAAAAAGGCAGAAAATACTTTGTTTCAAACTTGTGAAGATTTACAGTGCAGAAGTGTGAAATTTTCATGTCAAAAAGACCACATTTTCTTCAGCTGCCTTAATGGGAGACAGAGTTGTCCATTAGGTAGTCAGAAATTCAAATCTGATTCTAATCACTTGTTACTTTAATAATGGCCAATTGCTGAGCCATGGTCTCTGAAAAAACTAGATCTCATTGCAACAAAGGACAAGGGAGTTTGAAAATGTTCAGACATGGCTATAATTGAGTAGAACAAAGAACAGTTTTTCCCCCGATTAAAAATTTCTCATTGATTATACCATTTTTTGTGAAAGATGAAGCATTTTACAATATTTACAAGATGCAAACTTTCAGGTTCCAGAATGCGCTCTTGGTTCACATCCAGAGGCAGAAGACTAAAAACCTGAATTCTTCCATCTGAGAGCAATCCTTTGAAAAAAGTTTCCATTAAGTTCAAGTAAGGCCATTTAAAAAGGTGTTCATCTCCTTCCAGCTTGGAAGTGGCACATACAAACAGGAGCTGCTCTTAACTCTTAAAGTAATGTCCATTTTCCTCACTTCCAACAAAAGTCTGGGTAGCAGTCAGCACTCTCAGAAAGCATTATTGCCCTAAGCACAATAAAAAAAGAGAACTTGTGGAAAACCAGGACTGTTCCTGTAACAGCGGTGAGCACTCCTGAGCATTGCACTTTGGAAATCCCAAGTTTCAGGCCCTGTGGTAGTACGTAACCTGCTAAGGCTGCTTCCCACAGCACTGCCTTCAGGCGTGAACACTTGAAGCTTTGCCAGTGAGTACATCACTCCCAAAACCACACATGAGCAAGCAGGGACACAGTGGATGGCAGGCTGTATAGGAGGGATAAGGGCATGCTGTCAGGTTGACAGCTAAACTCAAGCAAACAACCACAGATCCTGGAACACAATTATGAGTTTTCTGTCTCCAGCCACTAACAGCCCTGTGTTCCCCCACCAGCACTGCACCAGGGCTGCTCTGCAGGGCTGTGTACACCTGCCTGCCCATTCCCAGGATCAGCTCCCGTCTCTGCTCCAACACAATAACCCCCACCACTTGGCCTGCTGGCGTAATTGCATCTCTCTTTCCTTTTCCCAGGCAAAGTGCTGGTTCACTGTGCAATGGGAATCAGTCGATCTGCAACTCTTGTCCTCGCTTTCCTCATGATCTGTGAAGACATGTCCCTCGCCGACGCAATTCAGACTGTGCGCTCACACAGAGGGATCTGCCCCAACTCTGGCTTCCTTAAGCAGCTTCGGGAGTTGGACCTCCAGTTAGGAAGGGGGACAGGCAGAGGAGCAGAGGCCTGCTAGTGCCAAGAAGGCATGTCTCCTGACACCAGACCAAGAGATGCTGCCATCACTGAAGACTGAAAGGATGCTGTCAGGAGTGCTCTGCAGATGCACTGAGAAACTTTGGGAAAAGGCTGAGCATGAGCAAACTGTTAGGAGCTGCTAGGCACATGTTTTTTAGATAAGCCCACTAATTGGAAAGAAAATGAAATAAAGAAGGATTCAAACTGGCATTTTTGCTCACCTGGGCCTGTTTATTTAACTACCTGTTGGGCAGGGCATAGGGAGCAGTTGGGTTTTTAGGCGGAATTAAAAGGCAGCACAGTCAACTTGAAAAAATACTTTTTACTTGCTTATAATTACATTTATATGGCAAGAGGGAAAATGGCTAAACTAGTAAATAGAAAAAGAAAGTGTGAGGCTTTTAAGCAAATCTTTTAACATTTCACATCCAGCTGGCTTAGAGTGAGACTTCAGACTTTGCAAGCTGACACGCTCCTTTGGTCTGACGTCGTGACGCTAGTCAGGATCCAACTCAGACCTTGGGCTCCCCCTGTTACAAGCCATGGAGGCTATTCTGGACCTTCACAAGTCCTTTTAACTTCAAATCTATGGCAAATGCTCAGAACACAAAATCCTCAGGAGCAAATACTGGAGGTCCCAGCCAGAGACTGCATCCTGGGGCACAGCTGTTGCCAGGCTTTCTGCTGGTCAGAGGGGAGGAAGGTATCCCCTTGCACACACAGAGCAAGGGGCACGCTCAGGGCACACTGCCCGCTGGCACACTGCAGTGCAGCAGCAGTTCCAGACAGAAATGTCCTCCTCTTAGCTTGCAACCCAATGCTCTAAATCACATTCCCCAAATTTCCCTGTTTTAGTAGGAAGTCAAAACCTAGTGTCGTCATGTCAGAGCAAAAATGAGCAATGCTTCTAACAAATCCAAAGCAGCAGCTTTGCATTTCAACTACTCTTTTACGCCCAATTGGCCACATTTAATCTTGTGAAGAACTTGAAGCAGATATTTGGTTCAGTGCAATTACAGCCACATACAGAACATTGGCAAATGCAAACAATATAGAATTTCCACTTGACGGCAGATTAATTTGGTGTGATGTTTTCCCTCGAGAAGTCTTAAAGGCTTGCAGTTCTGAAAGTACTCTGCAGTTTGTATTTATAGCGCTATGGATGTTGAATAGAAGGAGGGAAGCATATACTTTTTCTGAGCTGAAGTTTCTTTTGCCTCCATACATTAAAAATATTAACTGAGCACAGCACACTTCCACTGTATTTCTCATAATGCAATATGGAAACATGATTTCCCTGCAGAGTCTATAGAGAAATTCAGGTGGTATTTCCACTTTCATAAACATATTAAGTAAAGCACAGCAACGCCACAGACTAATTTCCTCTCAGGGAACAGAGGCACAGGTCTTCCCTCCAGAAAGGGTCCCATCCTTTGAGACTGGAGTAAGCAGTCAGAAGGGAGGTCATGAAGGGAGCTAATGATGGAAAAAATCAGTGAGGTTATAGTTTTCACAGGCTTCTTATTGCCTGCCACAGCAAGGAGATTATATTTCAGTGAGCATGGTGACTGAATCACTCCTGGCATTTGGATCTCTTCCACCTTGGTCTGTCTGGCGATTCTTTTTTATTGCAGACCATGCTGAAGCTGTTTTGTGAGCTTTTCAGCTGCCTTACTAACCACTCCCTTCAAGCCTCTGTAACTCAGCCCATGCCAAGCCAAATGGCACCACATTAACACACAAGGGGTGTATGAAACACAACAGTCCAAAATCTCTGTGCATTGAGCCCAGCAGGACAGGTTATAATTTCCAGCGAGTTGCACATCTGGAAACATCTGTGATTTCAGGGCAGAATTTAAAGTGAACAACTTGTCAGTGACTAAGCCTGAAGTGACCCCAGCTGAGGCCCGTTGGCCATTGTGGGACTATTTCAGCTGGCCAGGGCAGGCCACAGATTCCCGTGCCATGCATGACTTGCAGCTGGGATCAATAAATCTGTCTGGAGCTGCAGCCTGCCAGGTAAGCTAGGGCACTGGCAGAGCAGGGCTTCTGGCTGGTTGTTATCATTACAGGTTCATAGTAAAAGCTTCCTCTTCAACCTGGAAAAAAAAAAAACCTAAACAATAAAAAAAAAGAGGTCAAAACCACCGACTCAAAGACAATAAAGTAACTATTCAATCCCAGGACAAAAAAAATTCCCTTTCTAGAAGTGCCTGAGCTAGTTCAAGTGCTTTGAATTGCATAAAGTTCAGACAGTGGGAAGCAGGTCCCCCCATCTCCTTCCAGGTTCTCCACCCTGCAGGAGATGATGTACCTGAGCCCACACCTTCCCTCTGTGTGAGGGCTGCAGCATCATGGAGGTGGCCTGTAAGTGGCACAGGGGCAGGGTCTGTAGTTGATGACAATTAAGCAGCCCTAATCTCTGATCCATGTGTCCTGCACACTGAGGCTTATTGCCCCTGTGCTTAGTTAAACAAAAGTCTCTTAAAATTACAGCTGGAATCAAGGCAGACTGAAAACAGTATTGGGGGTGGTTCCAGGTATATCTTGTGCTGCAAAATCCAGAATTGCAAACCTCCAGCTCGGCCCAAGAAAAAACCCACCCTTGCTAAAAATCAGGTGTTTGGTCCTGGTGTGCAGCTGTCCATGTTGATGCTGTTGAGTCAGCTGATAGAAGCCCCACTCATCCCTGCAGGTTTGGTGCCTTTGTGGCATGTGCCCAGTGCCCTTCTAAACATTATCTGCCAAATCCATGTCAGTTGAGATTGCAGGCAGGGTGGAAGCAATCAGGATAGCAGATACATTAATGGACAGAGTGGCAGTGATGCTATTTTCATTTTCATTTTCATGCCTACCTTTTACCCAGTGCAGACCAAATGCTGAGCTTTACTTACAAACACCTGTCCATTCTGTGCTTATGAAGGAGCAACCTTGAGCGCTGTGGTGGTGCTGGTACACATCCCCCACAATAACCTTGTGAGGGAGGATGGGTGCCTTAGCGCCTTTTTGCAGACAAGGCACATGCAGTTTGCCTGAGCTGCAGCAGGATGTTTGGGGAAAAGCACACAGGATTGTTCTTCAACCTCCAGAACTGGCATGAGAAAAGCATGAGAATAGTTTGCTCACACAAGATATCCTACCTTCACCAGCTTTTCCTCTCAAACTTTCAGCAGTGATACAAAGAATATTGCCATGGACATGACTGCACTGCCTTATTTATCCTTTGGATTTGCACTTAGGGTTTTATTTGTAAAAGGAAAATGAGCCCATAAATCTGCTCTGCAAGGAGCCAAGGGAAGACAGGACAGAAATTTTCAACAAGTTCCATGCAAAGAGATGATGCCAAGGACAGGTTTCCCGTGGAAAGAAATGCCAGCCAAGATATTGCCCAGGTACTCACCACGTGTAGTGGCAACAGCTAAGAGTGCCAGCCTTTTTCTTGCAGCTGCATTAATTCATTCCTCCTTGCACAGGTAGCTTTTGGGTTGCTGCAGCCAGGCTCTCCTATGGGACCTTCTTCATTCATAGCTTTTGCCTCTATTGCCAAACAAACAAACAAACAAACAAAAAAAAAAAAAAAAATTGAAACGAAACCAGAATAGACCACAAAGCTGAAAAGCGTAGTGTGACCAAGACTGACTTGTTCAGGTTGAATACCAAGCCACTGGACAACCCCAAATGGGCTACATTCCAGAGTTAATGTTTTGTTTATGGCCTCCAGCATACACAGGATCACTCTTTGGATACAGCACTCCTAAAAACCCCTCACTCCCATAAACAAGGATAGAGGGAAGCAGTCTCACAGGCAGAGCCTGGTTCTGCATTACACCAGCCTGTTCCAGTTTAGCCCATGGCTCTGAGTTCTGTTTTAACTTTGGCACTGCCCACCAAGACCGGGCAACATTCTTCTGCGTAGCCCCGACACCTAGATCAGACCTGCCCAGCTCCTGCCAGCCCCTCCAGAACTGCAGAGCACTGTCAAATCCACTTGCCAGACTTGATTCTCCTTCCATTGTTTTTTGTCCTGTATTTTTCTGATAACAAGGTTGAACTACGTTCCTGTGGAAAGGGGTTTCAAAACAGCTCGTGCTTTGCAAATTTACTTCATAGTCTAAGGTTCAAACAGTATATGCAGCACCTGAAGCCAAGTAAAACAGGAATCTAGGGCCTGTGGGACTTTCAGCATTTAACTTTTCCTTAGGCTACAATTATTTTGCTTAGAAACTAGACCCTTGATCTGTTGCAGGAGGCCTGCAGTTTAATAAAGTCAAACAATTTGCTCTTTGCAATGTACTATTTGCAGTACAAGTATCATTGAGTTACATTGCTCCCCCTCACTGCTGCCTCCTGGAACCTCATCTGTTTATACACAGAAAGTACTCCTAAAAATACCCAGTGATGTTAGCTGAGGATCTGTCTCTGTCTCTCCTCCTCCTGCTTTTGCCACCATTACATCCTTCCATCATTTTGATGCTCAACAACCCCAGCTGTTCAGGAATAAGCTGACCTTATTCCTGTCTCAACTTTCTAAGAAACTGTCCTTTTCCTTCCTCCTCTGCCAGTAGCCATTCTCACCCTCCCACAAAGCAGCTTCCATGACGTTACCATGTCATGTCCCATCTAGTGTTTTCTCACTTAATCGCTAAATTACAGTGAAGCCTATGTTGTCTTTCTCAAATCTTTGAATACAGCTCCATGGTGTACCCAGATCTCTACCCACTTTTCAGACAATAAGAAGGTGCCAAGTCATGGCAATAATTGTACCAGAAAAAGAATAACATCTTTTACTTTACTTTGTAAAGAGGCATTTGAATACTGAAAACAAGATGCAGTATTCTCCACAGATAAACTTTTGAAACCACTCTCAGAGAAGTTACTCTGGAGATAAAGCATCTCTGAATGGAAATACCACTGCAAATAAAGATATTTTCACAGTAATACAAATAGAAAATCTGCACAGCAGAAGTCCAGCCAGCTGACAAAAACATCAGTTCTTCAACTTCAAATTCAAAAGCAAGTCTGGGATTCAGCTCATGCTTCTGATCTGTCTGTTGCTCAAGATGCGGGCAGAGACTCCCCTCACACAAAATGTCACTTGTCAAGGAATAGGGTCTTCCACTTGCTGCAGTTTGGTCCTGCTTGTTGCCAATCATCTTCATGACCACAAAGATCTTCCAGTGCATGAAGCAGACATCCAGCACAGACTGAGATTCATAGCAGCACAAAGGATCTTTGATGCTTCTGTCTATCCACAGATCACCCATTCAGTTGAATGTTTCTCTTCTATAGGTGATAGGCAGACATGCTAAAAATGAAAGCTCAACAATTCTATTGGTGTAATAGACAAGATCTACTCCTGGGGTTATTCCCAGTGTAAAACTCTCCTGACAGTTGCTGCTCTACAAACTCCTTTCTATGAAAACAAAGCATCTAATTCCTCCTAATTCAATAACAATTATAATTCATCAATTAATCTAATATTAAACATTGACAATTAAATAATCACAAAAATTTACTACCAAAATGATTCATCAAAGCCCTTAAGATTGTTTTAGGAGGACCAACAGTTCTTTGACAAAGTTTCCCAAACCCCAAGAAGCACAGAACTGTAAGAAGTGAGACACTGAAAATTTTTGCACCAACATCATTTAGGTTGCTTACAATGAATAAATAAATAAATCAGGTCTTTACAAAAACCCCACCCATCACTGGAAAACCATCAGCCAGTGAAGAGTGAGCAAGGAATTATTTAGTCAGCTCTGGCAACAATTGGCTGTTACAAGAGTTATTCTGACACATTGTTTTCGAGAACATCTGTTTCCACTCTGACTCCTTTAACTTTCAGATGTGAAAAACAAAAGCTCATTTTCATGCCATGTCTTCCATCTTCAGTTGGCAACAGTTGCATGATTATGAAGTTATTGTTATGCTGGATGATCTGTTTGTCAGTTTATATTTTCCTATCATATCTATTTTTAGCTGCTCATTAGTATTACTTGGAGCCTCTCCTATAAATCTTTAACATTTATAGCACATCTCGACAATTCATCAAATGGAGCCAACCTCCAAGGAAAGGAAACCCAAACCACTTCCCCTGCTCAGCTGAATGAGATTCAGATCCTTGTCTTTTAAACTTCAAACTCAACATTTTCCCATCTGCTCTTTATACACAACAGCCCTGTTGCTCTGCACCAGTATTTTGTTCTCCATTCATAACTTTTTACTTCCCTCCAGAGGTTTCCTGATGCTTTTAGTCTGCTGGACTCATAGAAGACTTGGATTTTGGAGGGCTTCCCCCTCCCCCAGCCACTGAAGGGGAGAAATAATCATCCAGCAACGAACACCACTTTTCATTGCTCATTCACAAGAGAGACACAGCAGGGTCCCAGGGCTGGACTCAAAGACACTTTTCTTTGCTATTCTCACTATTTTATCAGAAACTATTCAAATTAAGAATATTTGGAAAATTAAATTTACTTTTTGTTCTATTCATTGACTTGCACTTCCAACCCAGTTTTTGTAACTATGGCCATGCCTGGAGGTACCAGTACATGTGATTTGGCCAGGTCACCCATGCAGGGGACATTTCTAAAGTATTCAGTCTATAATGGCCAACAATAAGATGATTTCAAGAAATAATCAGAAGATGTTGCCTGGCCTAGAGTTTTGAAGAAGGAAAATCTATACTGGTGAAGAACTATCCCCCCCAGCCAGGCAGCACTCGGCTGCCAGGAGAGGCTGTGCCCCAGCTCCTGGGTGTTGGAACCAAAGACTGTCACAGGCCAGAGGAGACTGTTCTCCTCCTCCTCAGCTGTCCTAGGGAAGTCCCAGCCATGCACACCCTGCAGAGTTGAAGGCTAAGCAACATGTTTCTCAGATGCAACTGTTATTTGTCTGTGTATAATTAGCTGATACCTAACTAGAATACACAACTGAATAAAAAAATCAGACTGGCCATCTTTTTCATTTCCTACATATTTGAATTAATCAAATGAGACATCACATAACAAGAAATGAAAACTGTACCAAGGAAAATAGTTCTGGCATGCATGTTAGCCTCAGAATGGCTTTAATTTAAACAGCTCATCGGATCGGGTAGAATAGCAGTATGTGGCTCTTTAGGGAGGTAGGGAGTGCTTGGGAGAAGTCTGTAACACAAAGCAGTATCTAGATTTTTACAGCCAAAATTGCTTTCCATCAATTCACACCATTCTTCCATTCACCTGATGTCATTTCCTACCGTCAGTTTTTTGGAAGAAAAAAAAATACATTAGTTTATACTCAGTTACACCTCCATGTGGTTACACCCTGGTTTTACCGTCACCACTAACCTCCAGCAAGTCCTGCAGTTTCTAACCCAGCCTGCTTCACAACAGACATATGTCAACTTCCCTGCATCGCTGCTATCCCAGATCCTTTTGGTCAGATGTCAAGTACCAGTGCCATAGCAGAACATCTGGCCAGTCATCCAAAAGCATTTCAACAGATGAATACTAATATATCTTTTTCAGGCTGGTCATGTTGACAACAGTCATTCATCCTAATGCTGAGAAATGCCTGCCTGCCTGCCAATAAAGGTACTAATCTGCTAAAAAATAAAGAAATTAGTTTTGAGCTACTTGGAAAAAATATCCTGAAAGGCTAAAAATTCTATATATTCTAGTAGCAGTCCCATGCGATGTATTGCAAGAGCATTTCTGGAGTGCTGTGATTATACTGGCAAAATATCACACCACAGAATATCAATTTACAATGTGGAAAAGACATTTTTAAAAGAAAAAACCAAACTGTGCAGATGTAATGATTCACCAAGATGACAGATTACAGCAGCAAACTCAAGCAAGTCAAAGAAAGCACCACCATCTCAGCATTGCCTGCCCACTCTTCCCATGAAAAGAAGTATGCCGAATCCCTTACAATTCTTTTAAATTAGAACACAAGATTAAATTGAAGATTGACACAAACTACAAGGCTCAAATCTTATCCAGACTTCCCTTAGCACTAGACATTTACAGACTAGGATCTTAAAAATTTATTATGGTAATAGCAACCTTGGACCCAGAATCACAGCTAGACTCAGACACACATACAAATGACCCCTGTATCTACCTAAGCAAGAACTGTATTTCTGCCAGCCCCAGATGTTCAGAACCCTTGTATCACACACATATACACCCTTTCCCATCGCGAGAATGTCTTTATAAAGCATAGGATTTTATTATTTGTCTTAAAGTTCATTGTTTTCATTATTTTCTTGACAGGAGCAATAAACTTAGATTCCTCCTCCTCTCCCCTGCCAAGGAAAGCTGAGATTCTCTGGTAGATTTAGGATTGTGTACCACGTTAAGAGACATGGAAAAAACTACAAGAGCCAGAGTACTGCCACCTGGTACCCCACAGCCATGTCCCAGGGCTAAAGCAGCTGGGAGCACATGCTGTTTAATTTACTTGGCTATGCCTTATAATGAGCAATGCCAGGGAAAGATGTATACATACATATATATTACAGCATCATCAACATCCATGACATTGGGACATTTAAGAAATATTTTCACTTACCAGGAGCTCCAATCTCTGCTCTGTCAGCTTTGGGAAGGAACTACCCTTTGTGAACTGTCAGTCGTACTAAGATCCCTGCTCAAACCAAGATGATTCCCACCAGAAAGTGGAAATTTGACCAGGCCCTATGTTATCACCCACAAACTGATGGAATAAATCTGTGTCTCAGTTTGAAGGGGATAGTTTCCTAACAGAGCCATAACCAATCAATTTTTAATTTTTTTTGAAACATGTGGAAAGACTATACAATACTACGATTTATTCAAGGTTTTATTCTTTCAAAGGCAGATTTAGCTACATTAGCCCATAAGATGCATGAATTGCCCAGTTTTGGAGTTATTCTTTTAGCAGTGTTGTATATACATACTAAGATGAGAGTCTGGCTGCAAATGCAGAGAGAAAGTTCTATGTCACTAAAAAGTAAAGGTTTTAAGATGAACCACTGCATAGTATAAAAGAACTCGTATTGAACAGTGAAAACATTGTTATTTGGTTTAGTAACTAATGGTATAAATATTCCATAGCATCAGGAAACATAACTCAGAAACAGAAAACACTTGCAATGACAGTTCATACCAGCAGCATGAAGAGACAAGCCCCCCAGCACCACTGGGACCACGAGCTTGGAGCAGGGGCAGGCACCTGGTGTGTGCCAAACCACCACCTGCTCTGTGCCTACCTGGAGACTCCTCAGATGCTACTGCTCACCCCCCATGGCCCTCAGCACAAGAGCACATGAATGCAGGGGGATCAAGAGAGACGGAAAGGAGAAGGGGGTAGGACATAGCAGGGACCACAGGAGGAAAGACACCCTGAGTTGCTCCTGTGAGTGACAGCTCATCTTGTCCAAAGGCCCGAACTCTCACCAGAGAACAAAGATGCTTCACCCAGGTTGTTTCTTACAAACATTAATACAGGCTTAAGTTTTTCACTATCCTGTCATGGCTGCCCAAAGGATTTAGATTTCAGGCTGAAGACTTTTAGTAATTTCTACCACAGCAGCATAGCAGGGCTCTGGAGACACTGACAGTATTTATAGCAGCCTGAAAATTGTACCTCTTCTTACCAGCTGAACCAGTTTCCTGAGCTGACTGCTACAACTAATTGAGAGAAAACTGTCATATACCATCAGCTAAATTTACTGCTGGTCCTCAAGATCGGGTTGTGCTGACTGCATTGTGACAGCAGTGTCTAAAGGGAGGTCATCTTCATTTCTACATTTTCTCTCTAGGAATAAGAGTTTCTTCTGTATCTGCACTGCTAGGTTTCTATTTATAGGCTTAAATCCTGTGATGTAATCTTCCTTTTTGTTTCCAAGGAAACAGTATTTGATGTATTCTGCTTTCAAGTTTTTCTTCCTTTAGGTTTTCCCCTCTCTGCCTGCTCCCTCCCTCTCTTTTGAAAGAGACAAGTAAATAGGTAAAAACCTGTACATACTTCTGGCATGCAATGTAGTTCTCTCTCTCTAAAATCAGCCTTATTCATATCACTAAACAATTCAAGACATTCTGAAAATATGTTTAGCAATAATTTTATGCAGTGTTTATACATACTACTTTTCTGTTTGTAAATATGCTATGATTACATTAGGCAGCAACTCCTGTTGATAACTCAATTTTCTCAAAAACTTAAGTTCTGCATCTCCACCTCAAGTCCTCTTTTCCTGCAAAGATTTTTTTTTAAATCATCTCACTGACCACCCAGCCAGCTTTCCCAGGTTTACTCCTCAAGCTGGGGCTCCTGATGGCCAGTCCTGTCCCCTGGCACTCCCTTTCTGGTGGCAAGGCATCTCCTGACCCCTCTTTGCATGCTCCTCTCTGGCACAGGGCTGTGTTCTCAGGTCTGTGATGGCTCAGAGTTAATTTTTGTTCATGTGAAAATCCTCTGTATTAATGTTCTTTTAAAATAATTGGTTGCCACTTCTGTAAGTCAGGAAAATGCAGGGGACTGAATCCATAATTTATACTGAAATCAGCATCTGTAACAACTAGAATAAAGTGTGTTGAATGGATATGTGCACAAATGCAGGTGCTTTAGAGTCTCACTGGTAAAGCGGTGGGTCAAACTAATAGCTTTCCTTAAAGTTTTCAGCATGAATGTGTTTATGTGTATGGGTTGAAAGGTGTGGGAGAGACTGGCTGTTTTAACAAGAAGAGACTATTGTAACACTGCAGAAAAATTAAGAGTAGCAATGTTCATAAATGTAGTTGATTAATTCTGATTGGGAAACACACTCATTTTTATTACTTCTGCCTTGTGCCTCCATGATATAAAACAATAAATGAGCTGGACTGCTGATATTCTGCTGTAGGTACAGTGAAGTAACAGCCAACATTTTCTTAAGGGCTACCCATATCAGAACATAAAATGGCTGGTCAAATCCCAACCTAATAGATGACATGGCCAAGAACACTCAATAGGAGTTTGTGTGGTGAAGGGGGAAAAAGGTGTTAAAGCACGTGCTGAATATAAAGTCAACAGAACATGCAAATCTTACACTGTCAAAGAAATTATCAAAGTGAACATGGAAATTATCTGTAGTCAGCATCTTGCATTTTGGGTCATGTTACAGACTATTCCCATCAATTCATAGGTCAGTTCTAAAAAATGTCAGGCTCTTTTTTAAGGTATCTGATCTTGAGGCTCCAAGTCCTTCCACAAAATCTCTGGCTTGGCCACAGCAAGGAATGTGGAATGGGAAGACTTGCATGATCTAGACCTCTGCCAGTATCCCTGGATTCTTTTCAAAAATTCATCACAGTTTTTCCTCAAATCCCAAAAATAAGGGTTTCCCATGTTCTGCAATCCTACTGGAAGCTGCTCCAGGAAGCCACTTCTCTCCTCCTTCCACCTCCAAAGCTTTCTTAGTTTTGTCCCAGATGATCATAGCTGCTATCAGGCTTTCATATAGTCTCATATATTTCATATATTCTAATACAGCCACAAATTAATAAATTGACAATGCTGTCTCCTGCCTAGTGGTTACTCAGTCTCTTCAAGAACCTTACTAAAGATCCCACTTCACAGGAAAAGTAGCAAGCTTCAGGTGTTTATCACTAGGTTTTGTTAGTTTATTTCCAAAATAAAATATTTCTGGTAGCTAAAATGCAGAGCACATTTCATGGTCTGACAAGGCATTGCTTTAGAGATTGTGGCTCTGTAAAAAAAGAGCTCTATCAAGTTTGTTTGCTTCTCAAAGACAATCCTTGTCACTGGACAGGTCCAGTTGGGTCTCAGTAAATCAAACGCTTATTTGATGTCAGTGAAACTAAGATTCAACTGCTGTTTTGCTCCAGGTTGTCAGAAAGCTTTTCAGTAATCACTTACAGTCAGAATAGATGCTCAATTGTTCTTCCCTGCTGCAAGGGGGGGAAAAAACAGCAGCTTGCTTTTCCTCAATAATTCCCTCATATTTCATTTTTAATCTCTTAAGCAAATTACAAGTGAAGACCTTTGATGTATGCGCCAAACTCATTCATTTCTCAGTACTTGCTGGACTAGAGAGGATCTCCCCTTCTTATGCATGTGGATGATAATAACAACTTCAAAGCCCCCAGGCATGTGTTGGCTTTCCCTGATTTCCTTTCTAAGTATGTGTTTCGTGGGCCAACACCAGTTAAGAACCATAAACAGCTGCACTCAAATGCCATTTATTAAGGCATTCTTGCTATCTCTAATGTAACAACTCTATTTCTACTTCACAGATCTACTCAGTCCGCCTTTTACATTTTTCCTGAAATGGAGTACCTCATTTCCAGCATTTATGGTGTTCTCAGTTAAAAGAATCTGGAACCTGATCAAACTCAGGAAAAAAAGTCATTAAGAGGTACTTGCCCTGAGGTGGTGTGGAGCATTCCTGGTGGATTACAAGGCATTGTTTTGCTGTTGTGGGGTTTTATGACATGAAGTGTACTTGATTACTTCTAGAAGGACGGTAGGTCACAGCCATATGGTACCACAGGACCAGATGTTCCAAGTACAGCAGAACAGCTGCACCTAAGCAGTGGCTGGGCAAACTTCCCCAAAGCTTGCTTAGGAAAAATGAAATGGGACATATTTCAGACCAGTTAATGTTATACGTTATAGTTATCATCATTATTTAGTCTGTTGAACTTATTATCAGAACACTTGGAGGTAAAGAGCAAAGAAGAGTTAAGGAGAATATTGGATCGCCACATAAATTAAAAAAAACCACCACCAGAGACAATTTACTCTGGAAGAAAATAAATACTTTTGGAAAAGCTGTAAAACTTCATGCTGCAGGCTTCCAGCCAAGCTTCATCTAAGGAGGTGGAGTGGGATGAGTAAACATTTTCTGTGAGGCAGAAAATTTATCCCATAAGTGGGGGGGCACAGATTTCATGTAGTTTCCTTTAAGGGGTTTGTTACTGACCACTGTCAGACACCAGACCAATGCCCCCAGCATGACAACTCTGGTGTTTCCCCATCTGCACTGCCAGCAAGCTGGAAGCCTGTACCAAGTGGACTGCAAACATCAATCCAATTTCTGGCTCTCAGCTCTATTTGAGTCTAGATTTGGCACTTCATATACCATGAGATTACTCTGACCTGAAACCTGCTCTCAGCAGGTCTGGACAATTTTTCTGATCAGTTACATACCAAGTATCTACTATTTTTGTTTATTTTTTTTAAGTGTGTTATGCTTAGGAAATAGGTTGGACCACACATTTCTGGAACCTCTGCAGCAATATGTTATTAATGATACAGAGAAGTAGAAGAAAAAAAACTTCTTATCCCCATGAATAGTAAGAGTAGAAACAGACTGTGGCACTTTCCCAATTCTCTTCATCAAAGTGCAATCCTCTGTGTGTTACAGTGTCATATTAGGGACAAAACCACCTTGAATTTTGGCAATGCCATTTTCTTTATAGGGCAGTTTAAACACTACAACCAATTGAAGATACCCCATTTTCGGACCTGGGGAGCACATCAGGATGTCCTGCATGACACAGAATGATGTACTCACTGGTTACTCTCTCTGTGCAGGATTTCTCTGGTAGGTGCTCTTCTCACAGGGCTTCCTCTTAGCACCGACTGAGCAAGTTTGGGGCCCCAGGCTTTTCCTATTCCCAGCATTCTTTGGTAAGAGGAGGTTATAAGAAAGCCCTTATTTTCCACATTACTATGCCTTGGGATCTATACTCAATTTCAACACAAATCTCCCAGAACACTTTTTCTGCCGACTGTGAGAGAAAAAGCAGAAGAGTGAACAAAACACCTTTCAGAGCCCTGACCTCAGCCTCACCCTATAGGCCCAGGGAACCTTGTCCAGGACTGGGGTCCTTCCTTCCTAACCTCTCAAGAGCTTGATTCATCCCTGTTCTCACATACTGTCTTATAAACGCAGCCACTACTGCTGGGCTGTTAGTCCTGTCACAGACATAGCAAGAGATGCACTGGCCAGTAAATTTGACTCCCATCAGGTCAAATCCAACTTATCCTCTTAACAGTACTGCCTAAGAAGCTCATAAAGCAGCATTTCTACTTGTTATACTGCTTGGACAAACAACATCAACTGTTATCTACAAGAACATTTGCTTATTGACAAAAAAAAGAAAACAACTGCAAAACATAAAAAAGTAACGTACCGTGAGTGTATAATTTCTGATGGACCTTTCAGTTCCCCCTATTTTCAGACTTTCATAAATGCTCAATGTGTCAAAACACTCAGACACTGAAATCCTTGCCCTGTGAAGCAAAGCTGCCCCTTTGATTTGATTTGCAGAATGGTCTCACAAGTCAACATAATTCTGGTTCTCCTGCTGACAGCAGCAAGCACAACCGACGTCCAGCTGAAACACAGGAATGAACACAACAGACAATGCTTATTAAAGAATCAAATAAAACTCTGAATACACCAATCAAAAATAAGCATACAACAAATATTTTCTGGTAATCCTTAACTGGGAGATTAAGAGAGAAGCGCACAAACTCAAGCACAAACAGTAGGTGACATAGGACAGCAATTGTAATTTTTGTTCGATGGGTCTGCAATGCCTGCCTCAGCAGAGCCCCAGCCCCTGATGAGGGCCATTAAGCAATCCTTCAGTATAAAGAGTAATTAAATGAGTAACACCCAACTAGATATTCACGCACGCAAGGTATTGTCAAACAAGTTTTATGTAGTGCTGTGTAAATGCCAGTTGACTTCAGCAAGAATCAAGGGCATGCAGCATTTTGTGAGGAGGGTGTACAGTCATTTAAAGCATTTCTCTCTATCTGCAGTAATCAGAACAAGTTATAGCCAGGCTACAGCTATATGTCTAGTTTGAAGACTGCTTGTCTGTGCGAGACAGAACCATCTGGATTTACTTTACAGTTAACTTTAAAATATATATATATAAGGTTTCTTAACTTTTGCCAAACAACTGGAAACATAATGGTTTCTGCATGCTGTTAGCATCCCAGTACAGCAAATGTCTATTAGAACAATCTTATATAATTATATACTTATGCTTCCCATGAAATTGTTAAAATCCCAACTTTTCCAAATAAGCGCATATTTTGTAGCGAAGAGGAAATCTTTCAGATCACCAGGTTGGAGTGGGGGAGGGAAATCTTCTAAAGCAGAACTTTACTCAGCTTTTACTTTAACTAACAAAAAAATTTCAAGTCTTAGTGTGTCAGATTTTTCCAATCGTATCTCTAGTGTGGTCTGGCCAGAAATGTACAATTTCTTTTCCTTTTCTTTGTGGAAGAAATTCATTCCTTCTAAGTTTTTTTTTTTTTAAACTTCTTTTCAGGATTTATTTCCCCCCATTCCAACCCTTCCCTCTGGATAGGACTTCAGTTCTCATCCTTCTCACAGCTCCATACTCTTGTACCAGAAAGGGCCACTTAGGAAGCCTGTCACTGGCACTTTCTTTGCCACAGTCTTACTCATTCTGCTTGAGTGTCATCCTTTTTCCCATCTAAGCCTTTATTTCTTCCATTTATAGCATCAGCTCTCTAGGCTAGGAATTGTATCATGTATCTGAACAGTGCCTGGTGCTGTTCTTGGATGGCCCTTTGACAGTTTCAGAATACACATGGAAAATGAAGGGAGAATGAATTTTGCCCTGGGGTCAAGTTCTAGGGCTGCGCAGTGGCTGTGCTCAGACAGGCACACAGGGACAGCGGGTGATGGTGCTTGAGAGTGAATCAGCAACAGCAAGGACCTACCCATGGAACATGAGCAGGCTGACTGCAGGCAAGGCACCAGGAAAGAGGAGTGACCTGTGTGTTCAAAGCACCATCATCAGCCTGGCCAAGATTTTCAGAAATTACCAATACCGTGGCAAACATTGGCTTTTAGGATTCCAAGGCAACTATTCAACTTTCCAGAAGGGAGGTGCTCACCTCTTCCAAAATAAGAGCCTTCCTGCTATGTTTTCCACGTGTCCAGGCTCCCAAGCACTCCAAGTGATGGGCTCAAAACATCTCAGCAGCCAGTATTTTTTCATTAGCAAAACCAAAACTAACGAAAACACAAACAACTGGTCCCAAAAATTGGACGCAATCCTGTGCAATGTGCTCTAGGATGACCCTGCTTGAGCAGGGAGGTTAGACAGGATGACCCACTGTGGTTTCTTCCAATCTTATGCATTCTGTGACTTTTCCAGAAAGCGAGGGATCTTCCTTTCATGTTCTCAGGACCCTATGGAGAGAGGGGAACAAGGGCTTATATTGTTTTGACAGCCAGTCAGACAGAAAAATACTTCTTTTTCAGATGCTTGCCTGAAAAAAACAATACCACAAAACATTGTCATGCCTTTGATCTGACATCAGAAGGACAGCCTTAGTCAGACACAAGCAACAGACCACTGCCCACCCTTTGGGCACAAGAACCTTACACTACACACCTCACAGAGCAGCCTCCTCTCACCAGCATGGACAGTCTGCTGTATCACCTTACTCATGTTCCCCTATACTTGGTCACCTGCAGGGATAAAAAAGCAACCAGTGCTAGTTTCTATTATATGGGGTCTGTATCTCCTCCTCCACAAAGTTTCTTTGTTATCAGTAAAGAATTAATTTGTACAACAACCTTACAAGGTAACTTAGAAGGCACAGCAGGTTTCTAACATCTCAGCTCTTTCTCATTTTAAGAGCAACTATCTGAATAATTGGCAGGGAGGAGCTTGGCTGCTCTGTAATACAGAAACTTGGCTAGAATGATGCTGTTTGCATGAAACAGCAGCAGATCTAATGCCCAGAACTTGAACTGAAACTGTTTGTTATTACTTCACATCTGTACTGCAGTATTAGCCACAGGCCATGACCAAGTCTGGCCCTGGTCCTTCTGGGATAAACTTTTATGTTTTAAACAGACAGGGGATGACAAAGGTGATTGAAAGAATTCGAAGCAATGTTAAAAAGAACTGACATGGTCAGGAATTTGTGTCCCACTGAAAATTAATGGCACCTACTGTGTGATTTGGATGTTTTGGAAATAAACACTTGGGCAACCTGAAACTTTGGTCAGGCACAGGCATTTGCAGGCACAGAAGACTGTTTCTGTTCTTGCAAGAAATGAAAAAAGTTCCACAGTAGGTTTTCATCAACTGTTGGCTGCTTTTTGCAGGTACTGTGGTGAGAATAGAGAGCACTGTGAGCCAGAAAGATAGGCAAGCAGTTCAAGCACATCTGCTCAGAGAGATCATTTCCAGGATGGTCATCTCAACAAAAGGAAAGCAGGTTCAGAGACCAATGGGCTACTTCCCAGTATCACGAGCTTGCCCTGACTGGTCTCTTTGCCTCCTTTCCCCATTCCCAGGCACAAGGCAATAGATCTGAAGAACTTCCCTTGAGAAATATCAATGCTCATGTGACAGCTGGATCTTCTTAGGTCATTGCAAGTCTAGCTCCAACAGCAGCAAAATCTCATTACTCCTAATGTTGCCTGAGTTGGCAGCTCTGAAGCAGGGTTTGCTGCAGAACAAATGCCCAGGCAGAGGATATTGTGTACCAGCTGCTTGCATGGGATCACCAGTCCATCTAGCAAACAGCCCTGTAGGCCAGCAAAGTTACCACTCTTCCAACAGACGAAGTGCTGGAGTGGAAAAGGTGTGGCTCTGACACCAAGGAACCCAGATTTGATCTCTGATGAATCTGGCTGTGACTTACCAGAGAAAGTTTTAGGCTTTCTTCAATAGGAAGGCATGGAGCTTTTCAGGGAACCTCTTTAGGGAAGTAGAGAAATTTTCAAAGGTTGGAGAGTGTACCTCTGCCTCTTTTTGGCAAGCTATGTTCTTATCACCAGAACTGAGCAGGGCTGAGCAACACGTTGCTTTCTCAGCAGAGAAAGGCATTTCACAAAGATGGATATTGGGAATGTTGGCACTGAAGAAACCAAGACAGTAGGTAGGGGAAGATGGCTTTCTGGTGGTGCACGTACAAGAGATCAGGGCCTTGTCAGGATGCCATCTTCCCTATTGCCCATTGTTGCGCCAGTGCCAAACCACTTGTGCACAGCATGGCAGGAAACAGCAGTGCAATGCTCCTCACCCACGTGCAGCAGTAAACATAGCATCGGGCTTGACAAGGGGACAAGATAAAAGATGAGTTTTGTTTTATTACAGTCAACATGTAGGTATCATACTATCTTAGTCATACCAAGACTAGGTAAATAAATTGCCAGGTTTAATGTTTCAGGTCACATCAGGGAATAGTTTTACCAGCAGATATAAAGATCGTCACTTGGAGGGGGTAGCACTCAAGGTCAGAGTCAGCAAATCCTCCTCTAAAAATAGACTCTAGTTGCAAAGCTAGTAAGGTTTCTTTTGTCGCTCTGCTGCATTTCACAGGACCCGCTCACCTACAGCACCCATCTAACCTTACAGGTAAGACCAAGCAATATACATTTTCTGCTGTACTTCTTGTGCTCCTTCTCTTCCTTTTATAACTTAGTTTAGTAAACCAGGGAGAGGACTGAGAGCTTTGCAAGGTAACTATTAATTTCATAAACTTGTTGCAGGGAAAAAACAAATTTAAACTATTACAGAATCAAAAAGGTTCTGAAGAACCTATAATTTTAGAAAACCAGATTTGTCATGTTACAGGAATCACTTTAAAAAATAGGTAATTAGATGCCAAAAGGGTATTTATTTTAGAGATAATTACAATTTAAAAGTTAGGAATAAAAATGCAATTTAAGATTTGTAACATCTGTCCCAGAATATTTTGCCTATTCTTCAATAATTACTCCACCCTCCAGTCAAATCTAACTTTTCCAATTGAATTGCAATTCTCTCAGATGATGGTGTGTCTTAAGTTTCTTTGGGCACTCTCACAATATTTAATGAAATCTCAGCTTAATCTGTTTTAAATTAACCAGTCCAGTCAAAAATAAAGAATGAGGGCAAAAATAAGTTTTTAAAGTCATCAGTGGCTTAGAAATTCATTGAAATAACTGGTTAGTTTTGAATATTCACAGCAGGAGGGTCTGGGAAATAACTGCACAGAGGCTATGATTCTTCTGGTTTTAAGCTGTTTAAAGATGAATGCATTGGATAAACTATTTTACAGTCCTTGAATGCTTTTAGCATAAGAATGCAGCAGTATAATACAGGAACTGAAGTAAATGAATTCTGGTGAAGACTAGGACAGGAAGAGGGAACACGGGATTGTGTTATTCTTTGGTTAAGTATACCGCAGGTATCTGGGGAATTCCAGTGCTGGAATTTGTTTAATTCTTTTAGGGGTCTTTTAGAGAAATTTTTTTTTAAGGACTTCTCCTCTGTCCCAAGAAGTATTTGGAAAAAGTTAATATTTTTGTCCTCGTACTGGGAGGGGGGTGGGAATAACCAAAAACAACAAACCAAAAACACACCCAAGGAACCTTTGCAGCACCACAGCTCTCTGCAGCACCCTGGGGTGCAACAAGTGTAAGGTTACACAGGAAAGCACACAGCTCTCTCCACGGCTGCTGCCAGGCCTTTGGAGCCTTAAGCAAAACATCACAGGCATGGCATGTCAGGGAGCGCGATTTTAAATTCATTTAGTTAAATCATCCGACAAAGTAAGCCTATGTTACTGTAGCTGACCAGCTTGCAGCTCAGCTGATGTACTTTGAGTCACAAAAAGCTTAGAAACCAAAGCACTGTTTACCCTCCTCCCAAGTGCAAACACTGCACTCCAGACAGCATGTGCATTGGCTTCTGCAAGAACTTTCCAGTTTATAAAACAGCCCTCTGCTTAGTCATACTTAAAAAGGGTAAGCACTTCTTCACCCTGAAGGGAGGTATGTATCTGGCATGTGGGCTGGAAATGGAAGAACACAACATTTCTTAAAAATTCAAGAACCTGTTCAGTAGATCCTCCTTCACTATTTCTGAAGACCCTCAGTCATTAGATCTGATTTTTGTCTGCCTTCAGCACTGTGCAACTGCTTACCTGGTGATGGATTACAAACCAGATTCAAGGCTTTTGCACATTTTTTTGAAAGTATAGAAGAACTGGTATTCTCCATCCTTATCTTCTCTCAGGTATTTCCGTCTTGTACACACTTGTTACAGACACTGTATCTCCATGAAGGTCTTATCTAAGGCAGTTATTAAACTGAAAGAAGGAAGTAACTAAAAATAAAAACATTATTTTTGCGGTTGTCTGGAAGGCAAGAAGGTTTCAATTTTGAATCGTTGGAAAATAGATGTCCTCCGATTTCAGTGGTGTTGAATTCTACCTGATAAATAAAAACATTCAAATAAGTCAGCTCTCCATGCAACATCAGAAAAAAATGGAAATCAATCCTTAGTAATAAGCTCTTCATGCAGAAAAATAATTTCTCAATCAAAATTACAGAGTTGTTTTTCCCCACTTTTTTGTTTTTCCCACCACTGAATTTAGTGTTCGTGGCAGCAGATGAACTATTTCAGGCCCTGAACTTGAGGGTCAAACCACTGATTAATTTCAAGGGCACCATGTTTATCTCCCACTGCACTGATGCACGTGTGAGGTCTAATGGATATGTCATTACTTCTGTAGACTCCTCATGAAAGGCTCAGAGCTGACAGATAGTCTGATTTCATTATTTTCTTTCCCTTCCTTGGCATCTCAGAAAAAAACTTCCCAAGATACCACAGCTCCACTCCTTTCTCAGAGGTGACATGAGGAAAGAGGTAGGAAGCAAAATCTGAAAGCATCAAAACAGGAATTAGATTCAAATCTGCCTCCACATTTAAAAGCAAGTTATATATTTAGGTGGTTGCTAAATGCTGAAAACCTTCACTTCCCAGATAAATCAGATAAATTTGTCATTGCTGGTATTTTCAAGGAGAAGCAGCTTTTAGATAACTCTGACTACAAAAGAAGGCTGGTACACTTGGGCACACAAAATTAAATTCAATAAAGCCAGCATCAAAAGCCCCACTAGCACAGTCGAGTGATGTCATATGGGCTGGAAGAACTTTCAATAGCACGAAACATGGGTGGCAAAGAATTTCGACTATTCTGCTATATAAATGTGGACTGAAGTGGGCCTTAAGACAAGGAAGCTGTATGACCCTATGCCAGGCAAGATAGAACAGCTAATACTTCTGAAAGGAAGGGTGAGAAAAACTGCCCTCTGTCTCCATTTTTCTTCTAACTTTTCACTTGTTTAGCCTCTATCATTGCATATTTTTACCAATGCCACTGGGCTCTGACCTCACTGAAGATCAGTAGCTTCAGGCACACAAATACAGCCACAAGTTGGTGGCCAGAGTACGTATGCTTGGGACAACAGCAGTGACAGAGCAACTCCCTGGGTCAGGGAGGGGTGCTGAAAAGAAGGGGAAAGGGTATTTAGGCCCTTGCAGAAGACAAGAGCAAATGCAATCCTTGTCTGTGCATGTCTGCTTTTTTTCTTTTCAAGTCTCTACAGCTGACTTGGATCTTAACTCCCAGTCATAAATCTTGATGAATTGTTTGGCATGTTTATACACAGCACTAGGGTTTGCACAGCACATTGAGCCAAAGATATTAAGAAACATAGTATTTTGTTAGGTAGCTAATGACTTATAGCTTTCAGTCTCAAAGTACTCAGAAACTTCCACTACATGTGGAAAACCAGCATTAGAAATGTACACACCATCACCGAAGCTCTGACATTCACCTCTGGACATGAAGCTCAGTTTTTCTCCCCCATCTGTGGGATTACCAAACTGTAGCGCTCATGACTGACATTCCCAAAAGCATTAAGTAACACCCTACAAATTTTCTGGTGGGTTTGTACATCTCTCCTGTTGAACAAATTGCAAAGTGGGAACTACATTCTGCGACACAGGGCTTTACTGGAAATTTTGGGTTAATTTGAATAGTTTAAGAGACTCCAAACATGGTGCAGAAGGGAAATCTTTCACTGCCATATTACTGCTTCAGACACTAGACTGTGTTCATGCTCTGAATTAAACAGCAGACAGACTGGCAGATTTTCTTCCCCCCTCCCCCACCTCCCCCGGAATTTCTTTCCTCCCTCCCTGTTTTGTTAAAAATAAAATAAAAAAAGCTAAAGAGCTGTATAAGAAATTCCATCTGGCAGCTGTAGAGGGGATAGTGAACATAAAGAAGAGATTCCTTTGCTGTGCCTAATGCATGCTGCTTATCCAAATTAGCCACACAATTACTTCTATCAATGCAAAACTAGTTTAATGTTTTTTTTCTAGTGCACCGCACTTGAGAATGACTTAAAATGCAGTGTAATTTGCCACAGTGTACGTCCTGAAGTGGCTCACTAATGAAAAGAGGATTAACTCTCCATTATTCTGAATTACTATTTTGTGAAATCACTAACAATATTTTCATTTATATACATATAACCCAAGGGGGAGAAATATTTCAGCCATCCAAGTGATTAACAAGTAAAATTTATTAGATAACATGCACTTTGGTCTTATTTATGAAGAGAAAAATTAGGGTATAAAAATGCAGATGACTGAATTTTTATCATCCTTGTTCTGATAATACACTTAAGTCCATGACAGCACTGGCAGCTCAGCGTTCCCTGCACACGCTGGATTGAGCGGCAGAACCTACAGGATGTCGGGCTCAGCAGGTGGAATCTCACAGGCTTAAGCATCTGCAGGGCCCCGCTGAGGTGGACCCACCCCTCTGCTGCTGACCAGCGCCACAGGGTGGGAACGGGAAGGTCTCAGCAGCTCACACAGCCTGGCCTTGGTGTAGCCCAGCGAGGCAGGAGAGAAGCCGTGGCTCGGGCACAGGGAATGAGTGGGATGAGCTGCAGATTGTCCTGCCTCAGTGGAAGGGAACTCCTGGCTCCAGACACAAGGCTCTGTTCCTCACTATTCTGAAGTTGGGTGCAAACCTTCCTGCTGAGGAGAACCTGTCTGGGACAATGACAGTTCCCACTAGCTGATTTTCCTCATCATCCCTCCCCCATGAAATACAAAGGCTGTCCTGTCCTGTGCTGAAGCAGCACTTCCAGAAGCAAGCAGGGTGCAGAGTTCTTTATGCAAAGGGCACAAGGACAGTCCCTGCTCCAGAGAGCTTTCACATCTAAGGTGGCATGTCCCCAACACAGTGCAGTGCCATGAAGTGACTGCCAAGCTGGTACAGGGAAGCTGCATTGGTACATCATTCAGCCTGCACTAACTCATCTATAATGCAAAGGATTTGAGCCCAAATGAAGCACCACGGGGGGTGGGAGCCTGCTCCAACAAGCCTGTGCAGAGGTAACCCTGCAATCTGTCTGCCATCTGACTGCAATGGGTGAACACTCTGCAAGGGACGGTCTCCCTGCCCCAGAGATCTGCAATAGAAATATGAGCTTTCTCTGCCTGGGCTCATGCTGAACAGTCATCCCTTATACCCACAACAGCATTAAGAACACTCACTCCAAAAATATCCAGTCTACTTTTCACTTTTTTTTCTTAGAGGGCTGGCCTAGGGAATAGTCTTCTCTCAGCTCTGTTTGGTGTACATAGAACAACCACTAAGACGTGAAGTCAGACATCTTTGACTCCTGGAAAAACACAAGCCCTTCTGTCCTTCTGCCACAACCAAATGTGTCATGGCAACTAATGCCAGAGTTAAGTAGCAAACCAGTCCCTTTCCCCCCCACTTCCACTCCTCTTATTTAAATTCTGTTACTTCTTACTTAGTCTAGAGTTAAATCTGAAATACATGTTTTATTAGAGGAATTTCAACTGATGCTTTCCTGTGCTCTAACTCAATTTAAAAATCCCCGCAGCAGATAACATTGGCAAGGCATAAAAGAACATAGCGTACTTGGAAGTTCAGGGAGCATATGGCTTCCCAGGACAGACAGAAACAAGTACTTCTCAGCAGTGGTCTAACTTCCAGAGTGCTAACCAAGCTTCAAACTGTGCTGGTGTTACAGTACCACAAACGATCATCCGCAGATGTAATCGCCCTGTTCCAAGGTGTAACAAATCAATACACTGTGGCAACCGACTGTGACTACTGATTACATTGCTTTCACTTCTTCCCTTCCTCTCCTCCCCTCCCATTTTATGGAGCTATGAATAAATGAAGCCAGTCCTTCAGCATCAAAGCAACAAGCTCTCAGTTAAGATAATTCCTTAGTAGAGAAATAGCAGCTCTTATCAAGTTCCAGATAACAGCCTAATCACTACCAAAGTCAGATTGTATTAGATTTGTATCTCTGATAATCTAACATTATCTACAGGTAATAATAAATTTGCATGTAGGATTAGCATAATTCTGGAATAGGAAGGGAAAAGGCTCTCCTGGGGCATGGCTACTGGGGCAGAGAGATGGGATTTGATGCTACACCATAGGCACGCAAGACTAAGCCCAAGATGAGTTTGCTTGAAGCTGGAATTCTCAGAGCTCTTTACAAATCTCAACAGAGGACCACTTCGCTAAACATCATCATCATGTTTTAGGAAGCTTGTCTAAAACACAGATCCCCTTGCCAGTGAAAGCAAGCCAATTTTTGAACAAAGGTGTACACTTTGCCAAACAAAAACTGACTCCACAATCTTGCACAGCTTTTGAGTAGGAAAACAGGAATCATTTGGCTTTTTCAAGTTTTGCAGAGAAACAGAACGTGACAGGCACAAAAGAGCCCAAACTGAGCTAACAAACCCCATGGGTACATGGAATGTCAGTGAAAAATGGTCATCCTGCTTTCAGGAGAACTCTATAATAGCTGCATGAAGCCATTAGCCAGATTTTTGGAATTAAAAGGACACAAAGAGCCAATACAAAAAAATTTTGGGAGCCACTACAGGATTTGTTGCCTGCAAGGTAGGTGGATTTTTGGCAGACTGTACTTCCTCACTTCATAAGATCAAGCCCAACTCCACATCTTACTGTGAGTCTCTTACAGAACCCCAAGGTTCAACCTCTCTCTTGAAGAGAATAAGAGACATGAGCAACTGCTCCCCTGAGACATCAGGGAGTCCCAGTAGGAGAAACAAGACAGAGCCCACACAGAGACAGAGATGACAGGAAAGTCTGCAGCTGGCAATGTAGGAAAAAGAAGAGTAGAAGAGAGTAGGACAGGTATACCCAACATTCACCTAAATACACATTTCATCTCCCTGCATTGCTAAAAGTCACATAAGGAAAAGCCTTTAGAAAATTCTTAATTAATGATTTTAAAAAAAATTAAATTTCCTCCACTCAGTTCCCCTAGGTGGTCTAGACTCTAGCTGTTAGACCTACCAAATTCTTACCAGTGGATTTTCCAGGAAACAAATTCCTGGAAATGGAGACTGAACTTCAGTAATCACAAACCTTTGGCTTTTGTTCCCATTGCTGGTGAGCTCCTCTAACAACATATTCCTTGCCTGCTTCGGGGGGGCAGGGGGGAGAAGTCCAGGTGCCAGTCTGTGTTTGCCACAGAGCAGGTTCATTCATCTCATACAACGCGCAGCTCAGTCGGACCTGGGCAGTGCTCTTCCCAGTGTCCTACAGCTGGAGCAGAAGTCACTTGCTTTGTGCTTCCTCAGGTTAATGATCTGCTTTGGTTGCATTCCAGTTTCTTGCACATCCCAAGAGCACTACCCCACGGACAAAATGTCATCAGGAAGTTGGAATGCTGCGAAGAAAAACGCATACACAGCGATCAAAGTGGATCCTGAAGAGGACTACTGTACCCCAGGGGCATTTGAACTGGAGCGGCTCCTCTGGAAGGGATGCCCACAGTATACTCACGTCAATGAAGTCTGGCCCAACCTCTACATAGGAGATGAGTAAGTGTACATAGCCCATCTCCTCTACATAGGAGATGACTAAGCTGTAGTAAGCACAGCTCACCAACAGAGCAAGGTGTTTTTAACTACTGACAGATGCCAGAGTTCAACAGAGCAATCAGCCTGGCATGGCCCTTACTGTTATAGGCACACAGTGTCTGCTGCTGCTGCTACAAAAAAGCACAGGTTAAGTGTGGCTGGGTCTGCTGTTAAAGGCAGAGAGTAACAGAACTGGTTGTGGCACCACTGTAGGCTGCAAAGGCTGAAGCTCATTGTGATCTATTTTTAAATGGTTCATATCAAGGAGTGATTTGTCATTCACCTCTGAATGAAAGTGGTTCCACAGTTAGCATGGACACATAGATGTGTTGGACCCCACCATAGGTTAGTTTAGGCCTAAAATGTAATTCTTGAAAAGTGACTAGAGACAGCTCACCCTGCAGTGGTAATTCTGCATTTCCAAGCCTGTACTTGGAACACTCTGCATTTCCAAATTGCTCAAGAGATTAAAGCAAACAGAACCCTGTGGAAGGCAAAGCTGCAGAGATGTGTCTCACTGATCAGATTAAGTGCGATGTGGAAAAAAACCCACAAAACAGACTTAGTTCTGCCGAGCACAGGACTAAACTAGAAACAGCCTATTCCAACAAGCAGAGATGACTGCTGCAGAAGGGAGACATGCCATCAGAAAATCTCCCAACCCAAACCCTGGGCAGAGCAAGAGAGCTTTCCTTACCCCTTAGGCATTATTGGTCCAGTTCCCACTTTCCTCTACACTGTGCACTAACATGACATTTATTTTACATCATCACTGAAAGGCACAACTAGGAGTCCCACTGGCTCCAAAGTTCTCAATAATTTTTTAAAAGGTTCTAAAATTCATCTGTTGCCAGCTTATAAAAGAGGAAAGATATACAGCTTTGAAAGTTACAAGACTCCTAATATCATCCACCAATTACTTCTGTGGTGCGAGAGGCAACAGAAAGACACAAGAGTTCTGGGTTTGTACCTCGCCAGGGCTCTCACTTTCAGAGGTGGGGGTAGGAGTGTGTGTGTGTGGTGTGGGATAAAAAATTCAGCCATGGGAACAGCCCGGCCAAATGATTCAGGAACACAAGCAAAGGAGGTCTAGTTTTCCTTTCCACATCCTTCCCTGCCCCTCTTTTAGATATTTCTAACTCAAGATTCACTGTAAAAAACAGCCTCTTCTGGCACTTATTTCCTACTTTCTTATTCAGAATCACCAGCAGAATTATTCTGAATGAAGCCTTTAGAAGAATTTCCCTCTTATCTCTGTGATGAAGCTACAGCTGTGCCTTCTGAGAAAATGGATTTAACAAGACAAGAAGTCAGTCAGCCCATGACACCAGTCACTGACTCTTTCCTGTAATCATTTCTGTAGCAGGGGGTTGTTACACCTTGCAGTTCAACAGCTAGGAGCTACTCTGAATACAACACACATCTGGCACTTTGCATAAACTAACAAGAGGAGCACAAATACAAGCTTCTTGAGAGGTACTTGGAGCTACACTCACTTAGGCTGGGCAGTATATTTCTGCAGGGGACCGGTCTTATGTCAGGAGGAAAACCACTGATGCTTCAAGGGGAAACAAGTCCCACACATGACAAGATAAAGGAATGAGAAAACCAATGGAGAAGGAAAAACAAGTGAGGAGCAGGTGGGGGGTGAACAGAAATAAAACTTCACCAGAAAATGGGACTTCCTAAAAGAGAACTACTATTGTCAGCCAGCTAAGGGCAAACTTGACATGGGAGGAAATCTAAAACGAGAACTGGTCTGCAGGAAAGATGCAGCCTTTCATTACCATAACTAAAATTTGAATTGAAGCAGGCAAAGTCCAGGGGCTTCCATACCTTTCCTCAGCCAGTTCCACATCTTACTTCTGACCAACAACTCACCCCTTCAGTGTGGCAGGGTTTTTTGTATTGTTTTATTTTAAGACCTAGCTGAAGCACTGGTGGCCAAAGAGCTGCCATGGAGACACTAACAGATGTTGGGTGCATTTGTATCTTTAGCCATGCTAAACTAAGGTTGATCTTGAAAGAATTTAGTGGAATTCATCAACAAAATCAAGTGAACACACACATGCAGAGTTTATCTTCAGAACCTTCACATCTGTGCTTTATTCCTGCCTCCTGCATTCACAAGGTTAACAGGACTTGTGACTGCTTATGGAAATGCTAATTAATTACCCTGACTAGTAACTACGTCTTCCTTCTAATGCAATACAGGCTATCAGGGAGCCCTGTGAGGCCACTCAATCCTTTTGTTACAAGGCTTGCTGCAGATGTTGCCCAGAGGCAATGAAATCTCCATGAGCCTGTCAGACCCAGAATAATCAAAGCCTCAAAATATAACATGCTGTGTTCAGCTCCAATTGAAATTTTCCTCCAGCAAGTTCCAAGGACTTTTAAAGACCAGACACTGGAACTTGTATGAGACAGCCCAGTGATAGGAATAAAACACACTTTGCCAAGATTTGATTCAACTGCTACCAGGATTAGTGTCTGCATGTATCCTCCTCACATCGAGAAGGCTTCTAAAGGGATAGAAAGCAACTTATCTTGCTCCTTTCTTTCACTGGTCATCTGCTTACTTGGACAGGCAGTTTTACTGGCTAATTCCAAACCTGCTTGGTCCACCCCAATGACCTGGAAAATCTCTACCAGTTACACACTTTGTAGTTTCTTCTTGCAGCTCTTCAGTGATGGCCTTATTATCTGTGATGACGTTAAGGGTTCCACATTTCTGAAGTTCAAAACTTGTCTTCAGTTGAAGGCCCTCCAAGAATTTGTTTTCCTCTTAACCATCCACTAGATCTCATTAAGATTTAAGGCCTGATCACAGTTTCAGTTCTTCGTGTTCTCAAACTACTCCCAGAGGAAAAGAAGTCTTCTGGAGTCTAATTCCCTACAAATATGAAAAATAATTTTCTGGATATGCAGCTGAACTGAGGTTGCATTTCATAGTCTGTGCTTGTCCCAAAGTCATGGTCTTGAGAAAAACACAGGTAAGGTTTAGCAAGACACACAAGTAACTCAAAACTACAAACTGGAGTGCGTGATAATTAAGATAAATAACTAAACACTAAATACATGCTTAGCTAAAACTCATCCTCTCCTCTTACCCTTCTGCAGAAAAACAGTACAGTATAGCTTTTTCCAACTGACTAAGTAGAAAGACGATTTGCATTAACCTAGAAGGAAACAGATTGTACTCACTCAGGGTGGAAAACAGTTATCTCCTACCATTTAGCATTATCAACCCCTAGCATCTACACCAGTATTAATCATATAAAGAGAGAAGCGTATGCAGATTTAGATTATAACAACACTCTTGAGGACATAGTTTCAACTCGATTAGTATGAGAATCTGCCAATTGTAACTGCAGTTTAACAATCCAGAAAATCAGATCTGTAACACCAGACCATAAATCTCAAAGCTCCACTGGTTTCCAAGACAAGTAACACTTTCCCACAAAACATCTCTGTCTGTAGGTGATTTCTAACACTTGATGAGTGACTGAAGTCAAGACCAGGAACTGACTGACTACAACACATGTGCCTGGAGCCTTTGCAAAAAGCGATTTCCTGTATCTAGGTTGTATCACTCACAAAAACTACATCCACCATTTTGGGCTTTAGGAAAATGAACTACTAAATCTTTCTCTACCACATATTCTGAAGATCCTGTTCAGTATTTTCAGTGGTACCTAAAAATTCTTCTAATTCACACTGAACAGGAGGTATCCACAGAAACGGAGCAACACCTCGGAAGGAAAAGGGGATACAATGCTGTGCTATCTCTAGACTCCTTTAGTGCTGCAGTTACCGAAGAAAATTGGGTCAGTATTATTGGAAATTCTCAACATCTCTCCTTAGGAGGGAGAACTGCCAGATTTTCTTAAGAAAGTGTCAATATTGCCTATATTCAGGAAGCTTCTTTCTGACACTGACCATCTGGTAAATTATCATCCTGCATCGAGCTTTCCTTCAGCATTTAAAAAAATGGGAAAGTTTGAGAGAGACGGTTCCTCTCCTAGTAACATGTCACCTCAGATTTCCTTGTGTTTTGTCAATCTGGGTCACAACAATCTGTGGGTTTAACAGTCTATACTGAAACATGATTGCATTGCACAACCTTTGCATGAAGTTTAAGAGACTTGGCTCTACATAAAGTTTATAAGCATACCACTCATCTGGTTGACCAGTACCAGCTGTAAGGTGCTGACTTACCTCTGGAAGGAGTTGCTCTGCCCACATCCTCATCAGGTATTTTGGAGGATTACTGCCCTTCCTTTAGATGCACTTGTGTTTTCATCATGAGCCGCCTTTTCTTCCCTTTGTTAGTTGCTTTTAACATACTTAATACTTCATGTGGAGGTGCAGGCTGCAGTGCCTGCAAGTTGTTTTCCCCTCTCTTCCAACTCCATTGGTCTGGGCAACTTTCTGATGAAAGCAGCTGGGCTAAAGCTTGTTAAGACAGTATTTTTGGAAAAAGAGAGCAGGGATTTGGTACACTGGAGACAGCAACCTGAAAGAAAATATTTTTTTCCATAAGTTATAACGACTTACACTGTTGCTTCCAGAAGAAGGCAGAGTTTGCTGCAGCACTTGCTATTAAGCCTATGTATCTTAGCCTTAAAACTGACAGCAGGCACAGTTAAAATCTTGGACAAGCCCTTTACTTGCCCTTGCACAACCCAAGAGATGTAAATAGTCTTTTGAGAATCATCTGAAAATGGATGACACTTTTGTTTGGGTCAGTTTTCCCTCTTGGTGAGTCTGTTTGTATCAATATATCCCTATGGAAAAGAGATTTTATCTCAAATTTTCACCATTTAGATGGTATTCCCACATCAAAGTACTCCCCCTTGCCTCAGAACTTTAAAAACATGTTTATGAGTCCATCTGCCCCACAGTAAATGCAGGGTCTGATTCAGCAAAGCACTGAGCTTTTGCTTAACATAGAGAAAAGGACTTCTGGGTATGCTTAACTTTTAGCATAAGTTTATGTGCTCCAAACTGAAGAGCTTTTACATGGGACCAATCTGCCCAGTTCATCTCTTACTAAACTGAATTATATGGAAATTTTCACTGTTATCTCCCAGTGCCACACTTCACCTTCCCTGCATAGGAACACATTCAGGACAGACACTGGAGACCTCAGCTGCACCATGTAAAAGGAAATCAAATGCTAATAGCACAGATGTGGACTTATACAAAAGGAAAACAATTGTAAGAGCAGTCAAATGCTTATAGCTTCACCTACACTGGCATTTGTAGCAAACTCTTCTTTAAAATGCCTACTTAAAATTCAACTGTAATCACAAAAATGGAAGCATTAATTGCAATTTAAAAGGAAACAGCAGCACCCAAGGAGGGGAAAAAAAGAATATTTTTAGTTTGACTATTACACTCCAGTAGTTAGTCAACTACAGGGAAAAAAATCTGTGCCATTTCTAGTTGAAAGTGAATTAGAAACAAACTTATAAATCCTTCAATAAAGTGTGTGAATCTTACACCCCTAAATGATCCTAAGCTATTAGTAACCTCAACCAGTTGGATATTTTCAAGTATTCATGCGTGATTTATTCCTCCCTTTCCTCTAAAATACTGATACCTCAGGCATGGTAAAAACTTCAAGGAAGACCAAAAGCATTCCCCTCTCCTTGGGGTGTAACCAGAACAATCACACATGATCAAACACAAAAACCCCCATAGGCTCTGATTACAGTGTACAGATAGAGGGATGCTGTCACAGTGGCATTTACACTACAGATTCAGCTGAGGTTGGAAGGCAAGCCAGTCCTTCACACAAGCCAGAGCTCACTGATGGCTAAAGCCAGTCCAAGCAAACATGTCGAGGGGCACAGTAACATTTCCATTTACAGGCATATAGGTCCCCTGTATGAGGGCTTAACAGACTGTTTCTTGCTCTCTGTTAACTGGCAATCAACAGATTGCAGACCCAGCACGGCCTCAAGTTTAACTGCCTGTATTATGGCAGAGTCTCAGCACAGGTCATCTCTGCCTGGTAATGTTTAAGATCAAAGCACAAAGTAAAAACATGGCTGATGGGAGTTGAAAAGGAGACAAACCCGACCCAGTATAAAAAGTGGTAGTCCAGCTGGGCTCTTTGCCTAGTTTTTGAGGAAAGATTTTACAAGGAAAAGAAAGAAGAGGAAAGATTTTCAAAGAACAGTAGCGAGATCTTCTATGAAAATATGATTTTCCAATGCAAGACTGGGGGGATGGTGAGAAAGAAGAAAGAGCATAAAGTGCTTTCTAATCTCCGTATTAGGTTTGAAACTAAGCACTTCTGCTCTTCAAAAAGACTGAGTGTCACTTCAGCTTTCTTCAAAAGATGCAGATTCTAAAGCCCAAGGCAAGCACCTCTTGCAGTCCAGTGAACCCTATTTTCTATTACACAACAACTGTTTCTTCATATGTCTACACAACATTATATGTTAGAAACCTTAGGAAAAGCTTTTCATAGATAAAATTGTCCAGGGTATCTGCTGTAAGGAAGGTGCTTGACATCCTCTTCACAGATTGCATGCAATAGCTCAGCCTGCAGATGCACAAACCACAGAGCCACAGGGCCTATACTGACCCTGCTCCACTTAGACAGGGCAAGCATTTTAGGTCTTTGTTCAAATCACAGGTTCTACAACACCTACACACAGTTTAAGTGATAGCTATTCCAGTGAAAATGTGAAGAACTTAACAGATTTGAGTGCTCAACACTAAGCATTCATTTTCTTGAAGTTTTTCAGATTAGCAATGTCAGTAGCAAGGAAAAAAATGTGTATCTATATCATAAAGAAAATAATTCCATTGGGCAAGGTTCCATTCACTCTAAAGGGTATTGCTGAATCAGTTTGCATATCAAGCAAAATTAAAAAGCAGAGGATATTTTAAAATCAGCCTATCCCAAGCAGTGAAGAAAACAGCATAAATTCTTCAGTGCCAAAGACAGGGGAGTAGAAAACCAAGTATTTCCTTGGTCCACTTGCAATTTGCTTAAAAAAAAAAAAAAAGTAATTTCAGAGAAGATGACTTAGTAACATTTGAGTATTTATAATGGGCTGTTTGCAACAGCATTGAAGGTTGATCCACTGCTGCTTTGGATTCCATTTCTAGCCCAAGTCATGAGAAACAGAGGGAACTAACAGAGTAACAATGTGTATATTCCTAAACTGCAGGGAGTCAAGGGCAAAACAAGAGCTTATTGCATTTGTGGTGCAAAATTAACACCAAACTGCCTTGCCTTTAACTGATGAAATAAAAAAAGGGAAGCATTAATTCCATCATGGGCCCCAAATTTACAGAATGCAGCTGCAGGCAAGACTAAGAGGTGGAAGAGGAAGTTCTCAGGAGCTTGGCCAGGCTGAGAAAACTGCGTAGGCAAGTTACTGAAAGACAGTATTCCTTCTTTTTCTGAACAGCTACTGGAACAGAGGCCACCAAACGCTGAAAAATGAGATCCTAAGACACAGAACACAACTAAGTGTGACCACCAGAAATAAATGCATCAGTGTCGTGGGCTTTTTCTCTGGAAATCCACCTAGAAAAAACTATTTTCAGCCTCGGGGGGCCAGTCAGCAAACCCATGACAATTAGTTGCACCCATTGTGTCAAAAGGCAACCTCCAATCAAGGAAACAGGAAAATTTGATTTCATATAAATACAAGTGTCAAATATTAATGATAGTCATGCAACCTACTGTTTGATGATGTCCTTGCTCAGAAAAACTTGGTCATTTAATTTAAATGCTATTTATTAGCCTGAGCAATGCCTGCAGAAGCCAAAGCCTGCTAGTACTTACAGTCCCTCAAAAACTTGGTTTTTCTACTGGCCCTAGCTACTCTGCAGCCCTATTTACTACTCAGCATGTAGGTCTCCACTTGCAGGGGTTCTAGTTGACAGCAGATGTCTGACCTGAAGCCATCAGCCTTACACAGTTAGTTGGATACATGCCTTGGGCCAAGTCTGGTGAATGAAGAACATATTTTCTCTATTTCAGCACCAGGGAGACTAAACAAGATAAAACTTAACTTGAAAGCAGGAACTGTAGCTCACCTCAAGCACATCAAAAGAAAGAGTAATACTTATTCACTGCAACCTTACTCTTCAGCCAGGACATTTAACCTGTTTAATTTTAAATACTGTCCATACCCCAACGTAAGGGGAAGGAGCAAGCACGTTATTTAGCATGAGGTGAAGGTGACAAAGGACAGCACTGGCAGCAAGATGCTGCTGCTTCTCTGTCCTCCAGAGTCTACTGAGCTTATTAGGTAGGCATCACCACATTAACTGGAGCTATTTACTTTTTCCATGATCTTATAGGTGACTTATGACATTATTCCCTAGTAAAAAATACAATTCATGTCAAGACATTATAATTCCAGACCAGGAAAGGAATTTCTGCATATCTAGTCAGAACAGCCAATTATCATGAGCTTAATTTAAGTAAGAGCAAGAGCAGGTAAAACCTTCCGTATCCATAACCGTTAAATGTTCTAATGACGAGGTCCTTAACGGCTCAAAGTCAAGACCCTTTTTGGCTCAGAGGCTGAAAAGGCAGTCAGTTTCAAGCTATTCTGGGCTATCACAGCTAGAATTATGAAACAACAGGTAGCCCATCACAATATCCTGTGTGACAGCAGCTGCATTTACCATGGAAATGTTGAGGAAACATTCCTGGAGAAAGCTATAATTGGTTGGAAAAAGCTGTTGCACATCATGCAGTAGTTACATGAAAATATATTAAGAGAGTAAAGCCTACTCAATTTTTCTTTTGTTTGTTTGGGTTTTTTTTGTAAAAAGCTTAATAATTTTCCTAGGCACTAATGAAACTTGACAGCTTTTTCAGAACAAAACTTTTCAAACCTAAAAGCTTTCTGTAATGGAATAGAAAAAGTTTTACATGCCTGTCCACAAACTCTGCATTTTTTGAGGAATTTCATCCTTATGGAAAGCACTTAAGAGTGGGTATTGAGCATACAAAAATGTAGGATTTCCTCTCCTGACTTCCCTTTTCCAAAGGAAGAGAGGACAAGAACAAATGAGAACATTTGGCTAAACTACTAATACATGACTTTCAGTTTCCTCTAAAAGCTAATACCCAATCTCCATATCTAGTTCTTTTTGCTTTAGACCTCTGGTTTGACCTAACATGACAGTAAAATGTTCACAGAAGGGTGGGTTTTTTAACATTTGTTTATGTATTTTTTAAAGAAATGGAGAAACACTCAGTAACTTCTTATGGGGAATAAGAGCTTCTTTTTGAATCTCAGATGATTACACTACTCACATATTACTGATGTTTTACTAGTTCTGCAGTACCAATTGATGGGACAGAAGGGGAAAACAGCATTCATGGGTCCTACTTCAAGTTCTGCCACTTGATTTGCTTTTATGACTTCAAATAATTCATTCTATTTCTTTCTCCAGCTCAGGTTTCTTCTTGTAAAAGATGGATAGAAGCCAGTATTGCCTACATTACAAAGGCAACAGGAAAATAAATTAATTTTCAGCATGCTCTAAGGACCTGGGAGTCTGGACTTATGAACTCCGGAAAGATTATTCACTCCAAATAGCAGTATTTTTAGATCCTTACAATGGCAAATGATGCATTGTTACAGCATTATCATTTACATCATTAACATTTAGAATATACCAAATCAGAGGTTTTCTTAAATTTATTTTCTAGCTTGATGAATAAGAAGCTTCTTGACTTACATGACAACTCTTGTTTTAACAGAAAAACTGCATTAGATCGCTACAGCCTGGAGAAGGAGGGATTCACCCACATCCTCAACGCGGCCCATGGTCAGCGGAATGTGGACACGGGACCAGAGTATTATCACAACATGGCTGTGGAGTACCATGGAGTGGAAGCAGATGATCTCCCCACTTTCAACCTCAGCCAGTTCTTTTATTCAGCTTCTAAATTCATTGATAATGCGCTTCAGGATGAAAGAAGTAAGAAGGGTGCTGAAAACGGTTAAAAAACAGTTCAACATTTACTCCATCTGATTAAAAGCATAGTTCCACAGCATTTAACCTTGTAAAAAAGAAAACAAGTCCAATACAGGTTAACAGAGAATATAAAGCTAATAGTAGGGAACCACTTTAAGACAAGGTAGTAATGTAATTAGGACCTTTCTCACTAATACTAGCCCAAGAGCCCCTTACCAAGCACTTCGATAAAAGTCCTCATCACAGCTTGAATCAAGGTGTCCTATCTGATAGAGATTGTTGTTTTGACTCTGTCATAAGCACATCAGAGAAAAATGGACATTTCATAGGTGCCACAAATTAGCTTTTTTCCCCCTCAAATTATCCTTCTTAACATAGGTTTAATGAGTATTAGTTGCATAGAGGTGGGAGTAAACACAAGTGTTCTCAGAGATTCCATGCTGTCACTTTACAGCTTCATGCTCTACAGCATTAGATTCACTCCATAAATATAGAAACCACCCTTCCTACCTGACCATCAGATCTACCCCAACCTATAACATTTATCTCTCCGCCATCTTCCAAGCAGCAGGGAACCAAAACAGCTCTGAAAGTAGTAATCTAGAAACATTTCATTAGTCTTTGTAATTTCTCAGCTTGATTACTACAATTCATTATTTGCTGATCTCCAGCAGTGTTCTATCAGAAGGCTTTACACTGATGTGAAGTGCTACAGCCTAGGCCTCACACT
The DNA here is from genome assembly GCA_036023395.1 of Myiotriccus ornatus. Classification (NCBI taxonomy): domain Eukaryota; kingdom Metazoa; phylum Chordata; class Aves; order Passeriformes; family Tyrannidae; genus Myiotriccus; species Myiotriccus ornatus. Next base: position 14,188,357 of record JAYRBT010000178.1, read on the forward strand.
GACTTTCAATATTACTCTTACTCCTTCCCCCCTCATACTTGTTTAAAAAAAATAAATCTCTACAGGATATTTTACCAGAAACCAGTTGAGAAACTTAAGACTTTCCTGCTGACATATAGAGACCTTAATATCAGAGGGTCAGAAATCAAGTTTTTAGCCTTGTGTCAGCTTCTGTTCTTGCCTGTTTAGCTCAGCTGTTGCCAGCTACTACCTGACTTGTTTCCAATAGCCAGTCAGGTCTTTACAATTCTACTCTTTCAGCAAGTACAGTCCACAGCAACAGTCCTTTCCCTTGTTCTGGAGAAACCTTGAAAGCAGATCAGTTTTAAAAATCAAAGTCCTAATAGCAGGAGAAACTGCTCTAGGAGCTTACTTGCTTGTGAAGAAATGTACCTGGCATTTCAAAAAACTACGTTTGAAGCACTGCCTTTGGAAAGGAGTGGATAACTAACACTCACCCGTGTCTAGCCATGGCTGGAGGCCAGAGGTCAGAATCAGACTGGAGTAGCTGGAATAAGAAATGCAGACTTTTTCATTCCCACCACCCTCCTGTTCCTGTAAGACCTTTGTCTGCTGTACTGAGGTAGAGAAACAAGCACAAGGGAAGCAGCAAAGGCTAGAAAAAAACCTTGCATTCCAATAAATATTGTGGCAGGAAAGGATGAGATGGGGTGGGAGGGAGTATTAACCTTTTGTTTCAAAACCACATCAAAGTCCAGGAAGTTCTGAGACAGTATCAAGCACCAGTCCAGCACTGAAACATGAAACCAAATCAAAAAACAACTGAATGAACTACAAAACAAAAAAGGTAGATACTACCAACTGCAATAATTTCTGTAGCTGTGCAGTGCCTGCCACATTCACATGGCTTTTAAACAAGACAGACAGATAGGATCTTTTCTGATGGAGGCCAATAAAGAATTACTGTAATACTCATGAAGAAAAAGAGGACGCTCTTTATCATGAGGGAAAAGCATACTATATGTATGCACACCTTATTCCAACCAAAGACCCGCGTAAAGACACGATGCATGGCTCAAGGAGACACTGAGGCTTAAAGCATGACAACAGCTTTCCAATAAACATTTACAGAACAGAATGACTCCAGAAGCTAGACTGAAGACTGGACTGATGCCTCTCAAAGAGAAAGGAGTAGAGGCAACTGCATTATCTGTGGATGCACATCTAGTGTAGAAAGGTGTTTTGCATTTCAAGTGCCTAATGAACAGGCTATTTGCGCACCTTCCTGACTTACAGAGAATCCAATTCTTAAACAGGATTTTATACTAAGTACCCAAGCACTTATCTCCAGTGGTAATGACATGGAACTTCAGTATGTGGTGGTAAATACTTCTGACCAGTAACACCATTACACTGCTTTGCTGCTTTGTATTAGAACTGAGCAAATGCAGAGAGAGAAAAGGGGGAAAAGAAATAAGTTTCAATTTATGTGACCAGAATGTATGTATTAATGAATTTTCTTTTTACTTTAGCCGTATTACATTGTTTGGGGTGTGACCTTCAGCCAGCCAGCCAAGTGATCAAAGTAATTGAAGAGATGTCTGCATACAATTATTTTTGCTGGGAAGGTGCTCAACAGCCAATGTTATTGAAACAAGTTGTCATTCAAATGAAGAAGGCTCTTTCTGCAACATACCAGAAAGCTTGGCAATTTGGATGCTATCAATATACAGTCCTAATGCAGTAATTCTGACTTAGCATTCAAAATCTTTATGAGGGTGAAGAAATTCCTTGATCAGAGCAGTATTTGCAGAGTTTAAGCATGGGCTGCTGGACTTAAGAACACTCATAAGGTTTACAGGCAAACTGTAATGGTTTACGATTATGCATGCTGTCATTCAGCTGTGCATAAAGCTTTTCCCAAACATGCAGTTCAGACCATAGGACAGATTAAAATTTTTATCAGTGAGGCCTCACTAACATGAAAGGAAGACATTATTTTAAGAGGCTTTTAGGTACCCTATTATGCTGCAGATTTAGCACTCATTCCCTTGCAATTTTAGTTCCTCAAGATGTAGAGGGGGATGGCATTTTCACTCCATGTGAAAATGTCACACAAAAAATACATTAAAGACAGAGACAAAAAAAAAACCAAAGTGAGAAGAAACATATGAGACAAAGACCCCAGGGATTTGACCAAAGACACCTCAGTATTCATGGCTCCATCTGTGCCGCATCTAGACAAAAAAGTTTTCAAGAAACACAAACCCAAGTCAAGTGAACAAAATCATTCAGGAGACCTGTCACCGCTCAGCAGACCTCTATCTCTGTGCACTGATACTGGATATTCAGGCACTCCTTGAAGGATGTAAGTGGTCAGAATCTGCAAGAACAGACTCCCTTTTGGGGAAAGAAGGTTCAGAGTGGTCTTTGCGCTACAATGGAAGAGGCTATAAAAGAATACAGAAGGCATGTGGCTCTGCAGAAGAGTGCCAGTGTTTTGCTGTAACAGGCAGTCAGATCTTGACTATTCACACACAGCAAACAATAGACTTCTCTTCAAACCAGCAAATATTTCAGAAAATTGTACAGCCATGTTTTGCCTCTGTTAACAATATAGAACTACATTTTCTCCCTGATGCCCTGCATTTGCCACCCACACGAAGCAAAGCATTCCTATCATGTATTTTATCACCTCAACAGCAACCCATTTACAAGGTAGAAAGCTCTAAAGAGAAGCAGTGAAGGGCTGAACAAATGAGTTTTTATCCATTTTAAATATCTGCAATAATAATAGAATGGATTATAATTTTCCAGGAGAGGAAGAGGCACTTTCAGTTATCAGAAGGACTGGAATTTTGCCAAGATGCCTCTAAGACTATCTGCTGGAATTAGGATGCAGACTGTAACCATTAATCCTCTAGTGTTGGCAGTTCTTGATGCACCCATTACACGGCAATGCTACTTGTGCCAAGACATCCTCTTGTGCCTGGAAGTAAAGGAGTTAATCAGCAGGAGTCATGGCTTTGCACCCAACACTTCTAACTAGGCACAGCTGACAGAGATAGACTATTACTGGCCCTGATAGCATTTTTTTGTTTGTTTTTTCTCCTGTGGCAATTGCTTAGCAGGGTGTTAAAGAGAATGCTCCAAATCTACTCTCTTCAGCAGTTCAACCCTTTGTAAGACCCCCTCAAGGGCTCTGAATCATTTTTGGAAATCTTTTGAAGTGTTTCAAAACCTGTCAATCAGACTGTAACCACTTAACTGTTTTCTTCCTCCACATCCCACAGACACTGCAAGCATGGAAGTTTCCACTTTTGACTTAACCACCTTGCTAGTATCCAAAGCCAAGGACTTTCTGCCTCTGGAAGCCCCAAGTTAAACCAGGCAATGTCACAAAGCTAAATCTCAAGGCACATTTATCCAGAGATGAAAATTATTGGCAAAGACTCTGCATTCTCAAGATACAAGACAGGCTCCTACTGCAAGGAGATGATCATATTAGAACGCTCAGAGATGAGGGTGGGTGGTGGTAGTGAAACATTACTGTCATCCAACACAACAGGGCGACTAGCCAGAGATTTCTACAGAAGCACTTCTACAGTGTAAGAGGTGGTTTCTTTCTACCCCCTGGTTATATGCCTATGGCCTTTCTTATCCTCTGCCCTCAAAAATGGGCAAAAAGTGATGCAATCTAGATCTCAAAGGACAGCGTCAGAACAACAAAACAAAAACCGAAATTTGGTTACTTTTTGTGTCTAGCTACTAGAACTGAGGAAGGCACCCCACATGCATCCCATTTATCCTCATGGAAGGAGGGTTCGATAGCATACCAAATCCTCCCACACCCTTGTGCTTTGTTCATTATTCCCAAACACAGAATTACATGCACACTGTTTGTGAGGCATGTAAGACTGGGCTGCAGTAGGGCTTGCTATGTTACCTAATGCAAGGCTGCAGCCCCTAGGCCTTCTCTGTAAACTTTGTTCACAAATGAAAAGATACTTGGTTTAAGGTTAAATGGATCATCTCTATTGTAGATGCTGTTCAGTTACTACAGTAAGATTTACAGCCTCAGATTCCCCACACGTGAAAAGACAGGCCTTACAAATTGCTCGTAAGGGTATTCAAACCATCAAACAGAGCAGGGGCACTACAGAAACCTTCACTGTCAAAGAAAAGGATTACCCAGTGTCACCTTGGCATCACTTCTCTTTGTTCCCACAGACAAGGTTCTGGTTCACTGTGCCATGGGTCGCAGCCGCTCAGCCACACTGGTCTTGGCTTACCTGATGATTTACAAGAACATGACAGTCGTGGATGCCATTGAGCAAGTGTCAAGACACCGGTGCATCTTGCCAAACCGGGGCTTCTTGAAGCAGCTAAGAGAACTGGACATAGCGTTGGCACTGCAGAGGAGGAACAGCAAAAACAGCCTACCACCTGACGACAAGCAGAACAGCACCACCATCTAGTATTGCTCCTGGCAGGGCTGTGCTACTGGAAAAGAAACTCCGTAGAAGGAGGGGAGGGGAAAGTGTAGTTAATTACACAGTCACAAGGATCATTTCTTATTGGCTAGAAAAAAAAAAGTCATTTCAAATGCTGTCAAGATGAGAAAGAAGGGAGGCCAAATTTAAAACCCATTGTCTTAGAAAGTTCCGGCCTTAGCAGAATTCTTTGTTACATCAACAAATAGGTTTCTCTCTCCGTAAGAAACCTTTTACGGCACAAAAACTTAAAACTCTCCTCTAGCTGAGTATCCCCAAAATCGTGATCCTAACCCAAGCACACTGCCTTTAAACAAGCGCAGCTAGGCACTTCTGAAGAAATTTTACAGGAAAAACACTGATGAATTGTTTAGTCCAGAGTCCTGAAGGATTTCACAGGAATTTGCCTTTTTATGTTGTTTCCTGGCATCTCCATGTCTTCTTTCACAGCGATAATCTAGGGCAGCACAGTGTTTAAAGAGCCTCCACATGAGGATCAACTACTCGGTCTTCACAATGCACTTTACAGCACACCATGCAACATCCTTGAGAAGGTCAGATGCATAAGCAGCTACAACAGACAACAACTCAAGGAGATACATACAGATGACATTTTAGGAGTTTCAGTTTTAACTTGCTTAACTTGTCCTAAATCCTTCAACTGCCTAAATTTTACAAGGTTCTATACATAAAAAAGTGCCTTTACATTGTTTTGAGGAAGTTTGGTGCTGAACCTGTGGAGCCCTAATATAGCCCCTAAATAGTTATGGATTATAACCAGTTCTCATGAGGTTTTAGAAAAGGCAAGAGACACCAATGAAGCCTTTAAAAATACCAGTGACCTGACTACCCTGGAAAAAGCTCCTGCTGTGCTTCCAGACACTGTTTATATTTATCACTACCAAATGTTTTTTCCTATCTCAGCTTCAGTCACCTGAATAGGTCATTATGCTCCTATATAGTTGCATTTGTTAATGAGAAATGACTTGGCCATCAAGCACACAGGAAAGTTCTCTTGGTCTTTAACACCCAACATAAGACTTTGCAGCTTCGGTGCAGTATGAAGTGCAGAAGTCTTGTATACTTAAAAAAGAAGAATACAGGGCAGAAACACGACACTGAAAACTGTGAGTATATCCTCCAAACTAGAGTTGAGCACAACTTCATACCATTTTTATATATGTTAACAGCTCTTCACAGGCTTGCCATCTCTAGTGTGAAGACTTCCTATTCCTTCACGTCTTTTTGGGGCCCAAAACCCAGTAAATCATTTATCTCTAAACACTAACTGTAGCCAAGGCTGCAGATACCCATAATACAATGATTTCTATTTATCATTTGTATTTATCTGCATAATAAATACCTTATCTTTAAATTCTCAGACTGCAATTAACCAGTGATAATAAACAAGACATCACAATGTGAAAAATATTCATGATAGAGACACACAAACTCTGGGACTTTAGGCAAATTAAGTATCTCTACATTTAGATTGGGGGGGGGGGGGGAGGGAACCAGAAAAAAACCCAGAAAAAAATAGGGAACTTGAAGAAATTTGACACTTCAAAAATAAATAAGCACTCACAGAATGAGGTTAGAGTAAAAATATTTTCGGATGGGGTCCCTCAGCTCTTTCCATCTACTTCCATAGACATTCAAATGCACCTTCTTAGACCACCTTACTGTCTACTGCAGTTTAATTCACAAACTCAAACATGGGACAGTTCTCCCATAGCCTTGTGTTAGACAAACCTGCTTTTAGATGAATGGCCCTGCTCTTTCATTTAGGCTGATGGTGAAAGCTGAACACTCTTGCCTCCATGACAGCAGTGTGTTTCTCTGCATTAGCTTTACAGACAGAAAGTCTGCACCAAATGATATACCAAAAGATAACAAATATTCACCAGGATTTCCCTCAGTCAAATTACATGTATCCTGCCATATAGCTTGATGACTGCTATAACTGAAAGAGGATTTGTTGATTTACATGCATTATTGATCACCCTCAGCACTACAGAAAACTGCCAGGGCCATTCTTTCTAGTTATCATACTGGATATAAATGTAGTTTGTTTCCATTAACCAGCCTGCCTAATGGACACATTAACAGCTTATAAAACTGAAAGACATTGACAGTGATCTAATATGAAAGAATACTATGCTTAGCAGCTCATAGCTTCTGCTTATATCACAGAGATTCTTATAAAGTTAGCAAAAAACGAGTTATATTTTGTCCACTGCAAGGGGATCAGGTAGCTTGAGTGCAACAGCACTTACCATTCCTGTTTTTACTAAAGGGCCAGAGTGCAGCTTTCAGTACTGCCTTTTGGCAGCTTCCAGATGAAGTATGTTCTGCTTCAAAGACAAGTAAATATCTTCCCTAGAACCAGGTCTTGCCTGAAGGACTCAGCTGGTGCAGCTGTGCCAATTAAACGGCTCTGAAGTAAACATATTTCTCATTTACTTCCCAGCTTTCTTGCCTACCTTTCTCCCAGAATCCATTAGACTAAATCAGAAAAAGCAGGAGTTCTGGAACATGTGACTTCCACAAAGCAGGCAACTCTCGCAAGCTGCTACCTAGCTACTAACAAGTGTTAGCAGCACTGACTTCAGCTACAAGCCAGGTCTGTAAGAAACACACAGAACAAGGCAAGTTTACCACCTCCTTGCCAATCATTAGTGGTATGGAGTGTTCTGTTTGTCAAACCAAACACTAAGATTGCATGGGCAAGGAGGCCTCCTGCATTCCACAAGAATTATCTATTGCAATTCCGTGCAGAATTTTTTGGGGACACTAAAACAAAGGGATAATTCTCATCTGGGATGGTGTTAGAGCACATAGTCAAAACTGACACTGCAATGGGCACACAATACATAAAACAAGTATATCTGTAAAGGAAAAGACAGCCTTCTTATAAAACAAATTTTAGTGCAGTAATGCAATTCATAGCTAAATAGTCACTACAGGAAAAGATGTAGGAAAGCTCCTTGTCCTCCTGACAGGAATTCAATTCTGAAATTAAGAAAAATATATTGGAAACTTGCCTGTTGTGCACACACTATACATAATTTTCCAACCAACCTTTAATTCATATATTGCAAATACAGAAACTTGGCAATATGCTGGAGTCAGGATGCTCTGTTTCAGGTTAACACATATTTAAAACAGTAAGAAAGTCTGATTTGCTTTTATGTTACAGGCTTCGAAACTCAAAACTAAACAACAGCAGATAAAAGACCCAGGTGCCTTTTTCATTCACTGCAAAAACACACAAATGAAAAATCACAAAGCATACTGCTATTTTGAGATGCAATTATTTAAAAAGATATGGTCATCACTAAACACACTTGAAGGCTGCACATAAAATGTGTTGAGTTCACCTTTCCCTTCCCTAAGCATAAAAAATTTGACAGTTACTTTGTGAAGATGAAAACATAGTTTAATTACTATACTCTCTGCCTTTAATAAACAAATTTGACAACATGATATGAACCAAGATTTTTGTTGTATTGTGCTCTCTTTATCAAGTGTTCTGAACTCCTAAAACACAAGTTACTCCAACTTACCATTTCACCATCAATTTCAGCTCCATGCAGATCCACTATCTTAGACTGAAGCTCCCCTGTACTAGAACTGAACAGGTTACACGCGTGAATCTGTAGTATCAGTTTCTTGATTTGGTAACACCATTCAGCAATGGTTCTGTCTGAAGAAATAACGCATTTTTTTGGATGTTTGGGTATGTGAAATACTACCCATAAAGCTGCTTTATATACTGGAATGGGGACACAGTTTTCAGTCAAGATGACCAGTGCTTTCCCCTTAGCCAGCCACCTCCCTGCAGTGTCAATGGGCTAGAGGGGGAACAATCACATTAGAAGCATTTTGAAAAATTTTTACAAGGATTTTTTTCTGGTGTAGATTCACACATACCACATTTTAACTTGTCCACTCAGGAGCTACACATACAGACAGCCTCCTTGCTATTTAGAGACCACCTACTGCTAGATTAGAACTGTTCATCTATGTGCGTATGTTTGTGTGTACCCATATCCATATACACATAATTTGCGTCATCTTGTCACCCAGCAACTATGACAAAGAGATTACAATTCTGTCATTAAAATACAGTTCAAACACCATGTCTGTTACTATCATATATCCTTTTTTATATATATATATTAACACTTTCTATAGGAAAGAAGTTTCATACATTAAATATCGACAACCTTTTAGTGTATTAAATACATATTTATTCAATATTTTATTAAGATTATTTAAAAAAATAATCTTAGATACTCTTTATTTTCACAAGGTGTATGCAATTATGATGAGTAACCTACACTTAGGCTCTAACAGCTTAATCCAAACCCCACCAACTTTAATGGGCTTTAGATCAAGCATGTGAGAGCGCCATAACAAACACTGTTTCAGGAGGTAATTCCCATGCAACATCAAACTATGACAAGACACAAGAGGCTAAAAATGGCTCATCATAATTTATTTTATGTTAAAATGTACAGCTTAGGGGGGGTTGTTTTTTGCAGTTTTTATTTTTGTTGCTTGGGTGGGTTTTTTGTGGGTATTTTTTTTTAAGTGACTGACTAAAAAGATAACAGATAAATACAAGAGTGTCACCGGGTCCTATTTTTACATGTATCAAGCCTCTTCTGTTCGGCCCTTACAGTCACTCTGTACAGGTACAAAGGCTACAAAAAAGGAAGCAATATAAACAGACACAAATAACTTTTGCCTTTTTACATGCGATCTGTAAGCTTAGTTTGAGCTATTCACACGCTACTGCTCTATTTTTTCCCTTAAAAAATAACTCCAATATTTTATAAAGATAGAAAAATCTACAGATGGAATGAAAATGTAAAGTTAGAGGCATTTCCATAAAATAGCAACTTTACACCAAATTCACTACTTTTTTTTTAAATCCTGCCAAGTATTTGGACATATACGAAAATGTTTCAAAACTTGACAAATAAACACTGAGATGTTTCAATCAACAAAAAAACATAACAGTATTTATAAAACAGAAAGTTGACTTTTTTCCTACCCCAGCCCCAAAGAAACCGGTCACAAAAATGGAAAAGAGTCTCAACTTTACACTAAACATACAGCAATAAAACCCTTTGAACTAACCAAAATGTGAATAGCTTTTGCAGCTTTTTTTTATTATTTTTACAAGTTTTATAATTAACAAAAATATAGTTCTGAGTTTTTTACCCCTCAAACTAGGGTAACCTAATCAAGGCAAAAAAATTAAGAAATGGCTTACTGTTAAGCACAACACTTGTACAGTACTACAAAATGCACTGTCACTAACAAAGACATTAGCGGCATGCAGAAGTGTCACCTTCAGAAACAAAATAATACAACAAAAGAACTGCTAAAAGGCATTTACATGTGGGGAAAGGAGAGAGAAAAAGCTCATGATCCAGTACTGTCTGATAGTTTTGGAGTCTATTTATCCACATTTTTAATGGGAGCAGGCACATAAAATGGCTCTGAACCATCAGCTGCTGTGTAACTGCAGTTCAAAGAAAAAGTTCTTCCTTTCCAGAGAACTTCAAGCTCAATGAAATAAACAGAAAATGGAAAACCATCTAATTCCCCCCAAAGAGAAGTTAAATCTCACAAAGTTTAAAAAAAAAAAAAATCAAACCAAAACAAGAAACCCAAACAACCAACCAAAAAAAACAAAACAAGAAATAAAGAAAAACTTGTATAAGGCTTTCTGCTGCATACAGCTTTTAAATGGTGCCAACAAATGTTTTTGCATTCACACCAATTGCTGGTTTTGAAATCGTACTCTCCAAAAAGGTATTTGTGCAGATCAATCCAATATGCCAGTTTGGTAGTGTGTCTCTCCCAAGGGCCTACCTTCTCATGTAGGATCCATTGAGAGACTGTTTAGACATGCCTGTATTCATGTAGCCATGATGGCCTGGAGGAGTGTACATCATGTTACTGTGGGGTGCTGTCTGCATTGGCTGCTGTGCATATGGCTGAGTTCCCATCATTCCCATCTGCATCTGCATAGGGTACTGGGGGGTTTGATTCATATACCCATGATTACTGTGATAGCCACTATTCATCATTGGCTGGGACATACTATAACCATTCATAGCATTAAGGGTATTCATATTCATGTTCACTGAATTGACATTATAAGCTGGGGCTGGCATTAAATTTACACTCATGTTCATACCACGCTGCATTGTTAAGGTCCGTGCAGGCCCTTGCATGGCCACAGTCTGTGAAGCACGCCCATAAATTTGTGGTTGATGGGCTGCAGCAGCAGGTGGCAGAGGCGTGGATTTGGTTCTTACAGAAACATGACCTTTGCCGGTCATCTGAGTCTGCAGTCTTTGGGTGTGGGATATTCCAATATTCGATGAAGTCATATTACGCTGCAAAAGGGGAGGTGGCAAATTCATGGGAGGAGGAGTAAGGTTGGGGGGAGGAGTCATGGTAGCCTGTGCTTGGGGTCCTCCAGGAACAGCATGTGGAGACTGAGAAAGCTGAACAAGCCCTGTGTTACTTAGGGGGGCGGACAAAGAGGCACTGTTTGCATAGGAAGTTACAGCAGCTGAATGGCTGTAAGGCAAAGAATGATCCATAAGCGTATTAGTTAACTGTTGCAGTTTGGCAAGGCTGAAGGTGGCAGATGGCTGTGAGTAATGCCCTGCTCCAAATTCACTCTGCCCCATTCTTTCATATAATCCAATGTTGGCATTGCTAGTCTCGGGGATTTCGGTTAACTGCATAGGTGGTGTAAAATTAGCAGCCATGCTGCACTGGGATAACTGTTGGTTGCTGCTTGGAGGCCTTTCAACAACACAACCTTGGGGAGATTTTACATTGCAAGTGGGAGGAGAATTGATGTTTGCTTGTTGCATCATACTGCAGCTTCCATTAATGCTAGACATCTGCTGGGTCACAGCACAGCTACTCTGCGTTAGGTTACTAGATGTAAGGCTACTGTACGAGCAACTGTTTTGAGAAGAGTTGTTTCCACAGATACTATTACCCATTGTAGAATCGTAACTGCTTGGGTTTTCATAGTTTTCTGTTGTGCTCTCAATACTTCCTAAATCACTAAACCCACTATCCACAACTTGTTGTGAATGATCAGAAACTGAGGGAACATCCATCATTGGGCTGGTCTCCATGTTCTGAAGAGATGGCACAGAAATGGCACTTTGATCTGGGCTGATCTGAGCATAGCTGTTCTCTAAAGGAGCAACATTTGGACTGTTAACAGAACGAACTGACTGGCTGGGATGAGAGTGCACAGACGAAACTGGGCTACTGTGGTCAGACTGCTGACAATCATCCAGTGTGGTCATCTGGGGACTTTGGTCATTATGGGCATAGTTCTGCAAACTTCTACATGCCTCTTGAGTCTCTGCACAGTCCTGAAATGTATCTTCATGTTCACTTGCTTCTTGGGTTAGAGACTGTACTGCTTGAACGGTCTCTGAGTCTATCTCCATGGCCTCAGTACTCTCTCTCTTGAAATCGGAATGTAGTTCTTCACCAGCTTTTTGGTCCTGGTTGTTTCCTGTATGATCATCATCGGATTCAGGCACTGGGTCTGAATCTGTAGCAAGTTCTTTCTGGTCACTTTCACACTCATCAGCTGCAAGGTCAACACCACAATCCATTAATTCCTCCTGATTCGAATTACCAGTTTGAACATTTACATCTAAAAAAGATTGTTGTGTTTCCAGCATTTCCTTGAAAGCTTCACCAGGCAATTCCTCCTTCTCCGCTTCTGTTGAACCCATGTGGCTATCATCTTCATCATCAGCATCATGATCCTCATTGTGAGAAGGTTCTTCATCCTCCTCCTCCTCTTCCTCCTGATCATCCAAATGCACAGACTCCTCTTTTTGCACAAACACTTCTACTTTGTCTTTTTCTTCATCTTTTGAATTGATTCCACCTTCTTCTACACTCCTTTCTTCTTCCCCAGCTTTCATGGTATCGTTTTCTTGTTTTTCGAAGGGTTCACTGGATGGATGCAGAGGTTCAGGTTCTACCTCTTTCACCTCATCCTCTGGTGGTGGCAATACTTCAACAGGTTCTTTAACAGCTTCCTCTGTAACAGCAGGAACTGAGCAGGGCTTGTCTTCAGCCACTTCCTTTTGTTCTTCCACCAGCACCTGATAGTCGGGCTCCAGAGGAGTCTCAGGTGGAGTGTATAAATTAAGCTTAAAGCCAGGTTTTCTTTCTTTGCTCTGCCTCCATTTAGATGGACCACGCTTAACTCCTTTGGGCCAACCCTGCTTGCTCTTTAAAGGTTCAAGATTGTCTTTAGTGCTTTCTTCCAACACAGCTACATCCTCTGTATTATCTTTGGGAGGCAACAGAGAAAAGAAAAAAGTCTTAGCTTGCACAAACTAATCAATATTTTCAATTATAAACCCCAAAATAACTTATAAAATTAAAATGTATTAAGAAACTGTGAAATGAGCTATAAACAGATGTCAAACCACAATGGAAGGATATAGTATCTACGGATCAAACACAACGTACTCAGACATGTTACTGTTTGGTGGCCTTTTAAGAGTGACTATCAAAATCATGATTTATACACTAGGAGAACCCCAGAGATTTAAATGACATATAAACTAAAGCAAATATTGTCCAAATATTTGATTTTCAACCTTTGGTTTTAGAATACTTATACAGACATTGATTTAATGCATATTCATCTTTTTTGACAGTGAGAGTCTGGAGTTTCCTGTTTGATCATTCTGGAGGACAAGCCATAATAAACATATAATCATGTTTTAGTACCAACACTGAAAAAAAAAAAGTGTTTCATTATAGTATCTTCTCCTGGGCAACATCTCATGACCACAATTCACAATAGATGATAGAGGGCCAAAAATAATTGAAATTAAACAGAGTGCATCAGAATACTAAATTAATCCATTGACTATAAAAAAGGTACCCAGACACATTCACCCCTTTGCTCTCTCCCCAGATACCACTTACATGTACACCAGAAAAAGGGAGAAGTATCAAGATACAACATGCTGCACTCAGGAGTGTAATGGCTTTAGTGACACTCCTTTATTGTTATAGCACTCCTGCAGTCAGTTCATGTGATGACATGGTCCACAGGCAAGTACACAACATCAGTCTAGCTAAAACGGTGCAAACCTGACCAGTGGGACATAGCTGGAATACTCAGAACCTGCTACTTCTAGTTTAATTAATTTCTGTTGAGAACCAGGAAAACCCAGTAATATAATGTAGCTGTGCACAGGTTTGTAACAGCACCAACAGTTGTTCTGGTCACGTAAAAGCTGTTTAAAGTGGAAATTGGATCATGATTCCTCAACTGAGGACCACAAAGATGAAACTTCCTATGCAATTAGAAAAATACTGAAGTAGTATCTACTTGCTTCTTAGATAAAATACACAGACCTGGGAATCTAGTCATTCATTCTGGAACTGAAATTTATAATATAGAGCCATATATATATATATAATTTATAATTGAGAGCCAGGAGGTCAAGGGATGAGCATACATTCAGAATAGCTCATTAGTAGTTTCACTATCCATCCACTAGCTTTTCTGACAGGAAATATCCTTGAAATCAAACTAGATAAGCAGTTTTGAAAGAACGCAGTTAAAACTGTCCATCTTTTTTGTGTGGAAAAAATAGGGACCCTGGTGCTGAGGATATATTGTGTCACAGAAGCAACAAACATTTCAATGAACTACCAACAAAGCTGAATAGAATGATATTTGTGTAAATCAAATCTTACTTTTTGCTTGTATCATTTACCAAGGATACAAAAACTATATTAGACAATATTCCAGTGATACTCTTAGCTCTGTTGAGTACGTAAGGCCCTGCTGTAGGGACATAACAGTGGTTTTGACAATATGACAAAGACTGCAATGGCTCAGACTGGAAAATATTTGTTTCATGAACACAAAAAGCAAATTATAATATCAATGGGTCAGGAATTGCAGAACTAAACATAACAAAAAACAAAACAAAAAATCTGAAGCTGCCACTGAATTCTGAATTCTAATAAACTATGTGAGATTAATGCAGAGAGCATTTTTAAGACCATAAGATTTAAAGATCAAAATGGAGAAATACAATAAAAATGTCTAGATTTATGACAAAAATAAAACACTTCCTTTGAAGGCCACCCAACCAAATTAATTTTGCAAAGATAAGAACATTTTAAGTCTACCTGTGCAATTTTCATCACTCCTGTAACAATGAGTATCTTTCTCCTTGTTCTGCTCTTCTTCCTCCTCCCGTTTCTGCTGCCCGGGTTGATACTCAAAAGCTTTTCTAATCACAGGCTTCAAGTCATCATCTTCTCCATCCATCTCACAGGTGGGTTCCAGCTGTGGCATGGGACGCTCTTCGTCTGAGTTATCAAATGGCTCATTCAACACCTCTGTTGTTTCAGAAATTGTCTCTGTTGTAACACTGCTATTTATCCTTCTGCGTTTACGGCCCCTTTTCTTTTTCAGTATGAAAGGTCTCTGAAAAATAATTCCACAAATATAACTCTTCTTACATTCCCGTTTGTTAGCTGATTCCGGACATAAATTTTTGTTGAATGAGTTTACAGAATCTATTTACTCATTCAAAAAATACACCTTGCATCAAATTCAAATGTAGACAGAATCTGAAAGTAAAATGACTAAACACTTTAAACAGGTATGTATACATGTACCTAAAGCTTTCTCTAGGTGAAAGTTAAGACTAGAATTTTCTTCATATTGAAGTGCCTTTTGCCTTCTTCTGTCAAATAATATTTACAGCACTATTACTTAAATTGTACTTACACATTTTTCCTCTGTAGATTTACAATTCCCCAACAACCTTCACAAGTATCAAAGCTTATTCTTCTATATTTCGGGTTTCTGCTATTTTTAGAAATAAGTATGTACATAGAAAAATAGATAACAGCAAAGTTGGCTGCCATAAAGAAGAAACTGTTCGAGGTTTTTTTTTTCTATTATTATGCATTCTCAGAGATTTACAGTTACTTTAAAGTTTGCTCTTTCAAAGTATAAGTAAAGGGACACTCCAATTTCCAAGTTCTCACCTGAGACACCTAAATACAGGTTAAGGTGAGTGTTTTAAAATTTTGGGATTCCTACATATACTAATTTAAGCCACTCAGAGAGTTGACTTTTCAAAGAAATTAAGAACTATGCAAATACTGGAGTAACCAGAATTTAACATTTAGATCTCCTGTAAATTAGAAGAATATGGCTAAAAAAACCCTTTTAACAGTATTTCTTTTAAGAAACAGTATTCCCCTTTTAGGAGTTCCTATATTAATAAAAAGACAAACCCCACAAGCTGGACTGCATCCTAGCATGAAGAAAAGAACCATTCAAATTTTGAAATAATACCAATGCCAAACAGCAGAGGGCAATCACTAGTTTAAAAATTAACAGGAAGTTCTGATTTTTTTGTGTCACTAGTATTTTATAGTTCCATGAAATATCCAAAAGGTAAAAAATTGAACAGAGGGGTAAAAATAAAAGGAGAAGAGAGGAGTTGTTAAGTGTCCAAATAACACAGAAATGACTAAAACAGTCTAATTAATGTTTGTAAAAAAACCAGATTGTTATTTTGATGATAACCATTTGATTGAAATCAGAGACAAATTACTTTAAACCAAACCATTGAAGTAACACACCTTTCTTTTTATGGCCAGTGACTGTGGTTTTGTCAGCCGGGGAGGCGAACTCTGTTGATTCTCATCCCCGCCATCCTCCTCACTGCTTTCTTTAGATTGTTCTGTGGATTGCCCTCGCTCCCCCACCACTGCCAAACTTTCTGGAGATCGCAAATATTTATTTTTAGATTGTACTTTTGCAGGTGATTGCCTACTATTAGTTCTTGTGGAGAATATTTCTTGCTCTTCCTTTTCCCAGCAGCTAGCTTGTTCCATAAGACGCTCAGCCTGAAGGGTCGAGGTTAAAATAGCAGGTCACTCAAACAGCATTTACTTAGCCATATCCTTTGCATTCAGCTAAATAGTTAAAGTAAGTCAACTCTGATTAGCACTCCTGGCTAACCTAGCAACAACATTTCAGCTGAATCATCTAGTAGCTCCTGTACAACAGTTAACAGATAACAAACCAAAGAAGATTGCATTTCATGGGATATTTAGCACTATTAATGATGCAGTGAATTGATTTAAGTCCTTCAGCACTACATTACATGCCCACTGACTGGATCACTTTGAGCAGGTTCAGAACACAAAGAATCGATTGACAGTGCAGCCCCTGAGCTCTGCACCAAATTTGATCTGATTACATGCTCTTTGACTACCTCAAGGGTGATAAATACAGCTCCATGACAAGTGATTCACATTTTAAGTTTTCATATTCATCCCCTCAAAGTTACTCAAAGGTCTTGCTGCACAGCTTCCAATAATTCTGCATTACAGTATCAGTACCTTCTACCACTAGGCAGTGGTCAAAACAAAAACTGCTCTATTTAATACAGCCTAAAGTTGAATATTCGGAGTTACGAAATCCAAAGGAAAAGAAATTCAGATGTCTCTGATATTACCTCCTTTTCTGCTTCTCTCTCTTCTTCAGAAACTGCAGCATTAGAAACTAACAAAGGAGTCCATCTCAAGCTTTCAGGATCTACTTCATTGATGCGTGGATTTGCTTTCAGTTTCTCCATATGACTTGAAATCAGCTTTTCCCTTCTAATAATTACAAATCTACAATCAAATAAACAGTAATTTAATTTAGAAAGTGATCAACTAAAACAGCCTTTTTGCAGTTTAAATCTTTTTGCACAACAACCTGTGAAAATAGATGGGTAAATAAATGGATACGCCAAACTAAAAATACCAGCTGACACACAGCAATAACATGCTTACACTAGAGACTGTTTACTAGAGGAAGTAAGGAAACAACAGTTTATGAAGTGAAAGTTCAATATTAAACATCACTAGGGCAACACAAAGGAAGGTAAAAGTTTTATAGCTGACTACTCTATTCAAGAGCTTTAGTGTTGGCACTTGTGTCACTGCCATAAAAATCTCCAATTTTAATATTACATACAAGCATAGACAGAAAACACAGTGAATCATAATGTCAGAAGTAAGAAAGTTGTAATAGTACAATTGAAGATGTCAGTTAAGGGGACAAGAAAGTAAGCTAGAAACATAAGTTTTCTAACAAAGCATAAAAACGTACTGTAGTCCTGTGCTAAGGCAGTACAAAACGACTTCCGATTAACTACAATCAAAACTAGGTAAAGACTAATAAGATAGCACACTATACTAATATACTAGCATGTATCCCACTAAACTCCTCTGTTACAAAGAACTATACAATTCCAAACAACAATTTGCAAGAATTTCAAATGCTGTAAAAACCACCCTGGTTAAGTAACAACATTATTTTTCACTGAGATAAAGTTTAAAAACAAAATCAGATCCAGGTGAACCCTTTTCACAGAATTGTGACAAACTTCTACTTCATTACATGTAAAAAAAAATTAACAACATGTAGAAAACAGTAAGAAGCCATACCCAATTCCCAAGGTAAGTGTCTGACAGGAATTTCAAAGACATAATTTTTTTTCCTGTCTGAGTCAGTGACCTTCTGGATACCTTTAGCCAGGTCAGTTGATGTGCCCGTCTAAGCTTTAGTATCTATGAAAAAAGACTAACTGACCTTGTTCATAAGTATTTTAAATTCTGTAGGTGTAAAAAGAGTTATTTTCTAATTGGGTGTCTGTATTCAGAGCCTATAATAATTTGTGACAGGGCAGAAGAAGCATAAAAGTGATGAATATGTATTTTATTCTCCCTTAAAATACATTTGTCCTCAGGTTGTCCATAACTAAGTACCCCAGAAAGGTAAGGTTTTAATGCAATGACAGCACTCCTCTTACTACTCTCATCACAACATCCTGAAAGCCATCCTCCTTTTGGAAGACTTACATTCTTACTAGTTTAAAATTTACTAGTTTTGAATACCATCACTGGTGCACATAAAAACTACCAGGGTCAGCCTTTTTCTGATTTTAATTTTATTTTTTGGCAACTCATTGTTCATAAGGCAGCTTTGCTTAATTATAAAGTTTGTATGATTGGAATATCCCGAAAGAATTAAGAAGCTCTTCAGAAACACAAATACTATTGAAAGTAATTTAAGACATTTTATGGAAAAAACCAGCCCAAACAGGAACAACAATCCACTTAAATTCAGAAATATCCATCAACATCATTTAGAAAGAAGATATTCACAAAACAGGAATTCAGAAACTCACCTTCTCAGTGCACTGACTGTAACATAAAATACAAACTTGCATTTCCAGTACCTCGAGCAGGAGGACTTCATGTAGAGCTGATCTGATCCCATGGTTTACATGATTCAGAAATGACTGAAAACAGGGGTGTGGAAAGAGGCTGCCACCCACTAACCCAAATTTTTCCCTCACTGGTATTCAAAATATATATATAAAATAAAATATTTGCAAAAGCAAGAGTCAGGAACTGTACTTAGGGAAGATTATACTGAATGAAACTAAATTCTTAAGTGAAAATATTTTGAGCTGGTCACATACTTTTAATAACCATTAACACGAAAGAGGATCTGAAAAATCGTCAGGAAGAAAAACTTATGTAAGACCTCATTTAACAAGACCCATCTGTACTGATTTCTTCAGTAACATGGTTATCACTCATTCTAAAATCAGACTTTTACACGGACATTTTTCACATCAACGGCTTTATAAGTAGAGAATGTTTTGTCTTAGCATTTTTAAATTTTTTTTTTACAAGATTCACTGACCTATCTTCTCTTTTATCTATCATGCTATGTTGCTGCAGGGTTGTGGCAATATCATGTGGACACATTCCAGTAGCTCGGCTCATTCCTTTGATGCTGATTTGTTTTTCATGGTGGCAGTTCAGGTATTCCAATATGACACTTTTCCAATAAGCCAAGTATGAGAGACGACCCAGATCAGACAATGGTTTTTCAGGGGATCCTGCTTGACCCTCTCTTCTAGAAAGTAAATAGCCTAGAAGAAAAATCAACAGGATACTTTATGGAGATAACAAAAGTAAGGAATTTTAACTAGCCCTTAAGAAAGTTGGAATTAATACAAAGATCATCAGCATGACTGACTGAACTACTGGAAACTCTCGCAATTAAAGAAATCCCATCCATAAAAGAGATGAGTTTTCATCATTAGTGACATAGGAAAAGATCAAATCAAACATGAACCAAACTCCCTCTTCTAACCACATGGCAAGGAGGAAAGAAAAAGCCAGCACGTTTCAGAACAGGTCCCATCATTCATGTTCTCATTTAGAGCTACAACTGCCTGGCTTTAGAGAAACTTTTACACCTGAGTTACCTCATTGAAGCCAAGAATTATCAGAAGAATCCCAAGAGGAAATATCATGGGTAATATCAGTTAAGTCATTTTTCTTCAAGAAGCCCCAAGTGGCATAAGTTTTTGATTAAACAGTTAGTAGTTGTATTTCAGAGGTAACATATAATTCACAAGATGAATTACTTGGAAAATTAGTTAGGAGAAATAATTAAAAAATAATCTCTCTTAATTCACTTTTAAGAACATTCACATAATTCCTGCTTGCAGTCTTCAAGACAGTAACCAATCCACTATTATACAATATGCCCCCTTCGTTTTGTATTCTATATATGTTGTAAGTCCTTTTTAACTCTTCCCCTTAAGAGGATTTTACAATTTGAAGTAGAAGACACCTTCTTGGAGATAACAGAAGATGCCATCAGCAAAACTAATTCAGGATAGAGAAAAAAACCCACAACTAATAAAATGTATCCCTTCATAGTAATTCATCCCTCCACAATACATATTCTATACTGTGCCTTTATAAACACTACCAAAACACAGGCCTTAAACACCAGGCTTACAAAATGCTTACTCTACCGTAAGCACAGACATTATATTTATGGAATTACATTACTCAACATCATTTGGAATCCACCAATATACAGTTCTTGCACCTTCCAATTAATACTTCTTTTCCCCTCAAGTTTTTCACTCCTTTCATTTTTCAAAGCTTGCTTTAAAATATATCTAGCACAGTGATGTCATATTTGCTAAACAAATCCTCCTAACCTCTTCACAGAGTTTCTTCTAATCAAGTTAGCTATAAATTAAAGGCATAGGATTAGCATCTGGGTTTAAGGGAAGCAGTGGCTGTTTCCTTATTTTGCTGTATGGTCTACCATATGCAAACCGTACAGGTACAGAGCTATTTTTCTTAGATAAAAACATGAAACACACACAAATATATCTCTGTGTTTATTCAGCTTGAAACACTGGTCTTCCCCTTCTCAGATGCAATACAAAAGATCCACAATAGAATTTAGAAGGCAGATATGCTCAGGTAATCATAGTCTAACCTCCAGTTTGCATTAAAAAATTTATACAGAAAAGCAGACATCCAACTACATTTCAAGTGATTGCTAACAACAGAGATACTGAAATAAGTAGTGCACCTTTCATATCTATTAGCATGATTGATGATAAAATGCTAGGGCTTCAGCAGGAATACCATCCCACATCTGCCTACTTCTACACAGCCACATAAAGCCTGCCTACATCTGCACGGTACCACTGGAAACTCAACAAGTAAATTACTCTGTTCTACAGAAGAAACACTACCATAAAAATTAGGAAAACGAAGATGCTTTAACATTTAAGTTGCAGCATAATAAACTATTTTATAACTAAATGATACATCTTTGTACATCCTGGTACTACATGCAACTACTGTTGATGGGAAATGCCAAACTTCACATTCAAACCCACAATGCATCCTGAGTAGTTTGAAGATAAAAAATTGTTGCTTTAATTCCAACTGCACAGAAGCAGACCTATAGCATATAGCATATCATGCATAATTTTAGACAAAGCTTCACTTGTATCAAGAAAGAATTCTGCATCAGCTTATTTGTAACAAAGACAAGTTTTACACCGAGACACCACTGCCTATAGAAATACGTGCAAAACTGAGGCAGCAGAAGTAGTGATAGAAGTCTCAACACAGGAAAAGAGAGGGAGAATAACAGTTTTTTAAAAATAAATCCATGAGAACTTAGTTGCTTCAAGTGACTTTACAGTTTACCCTAGCAACTTCACATTCAAGAAGTCTTGGGCACTAACAGAAAGTGTTTGTGGGGTGTTTGCAAGACCTAAATCTCATTTTTGTTTGACAAAAACTCTTCCCCTCTTCCTCCACTGTCATCTTCCTTGTAGATAACAGGGCTGTGCCTATGCTGTCTTAGTAAACATATGAAGCTACCATTATCAAGAGTTTGGAATCATTAGTTTGGCAACCACAAGTGGCTTTAGAGTTTTAATAGTATATCCTGGCTCATTGTATCTTTCTTGTGTCTGGGAATTTGCAAAGTAGTTCTTAGTGGTCATTTGTACTCTATATTAAGGCAGTGAAACTTGACATTCATGGCAGTAACATCTGTCAGTATTCTTCTCCTACCATTATAAAATATGACCTACACTTTTCCAAGATACTCACATTGTACAGGATCAAAAACACAAATCAGAGGTAACAGTCTCAGTTACAGGTAGCAAGCACTGAACGGAAAATCTCTTAACAGCTAACAGCTTCTGCAATTTGAATGACACCTATTAAATTAAACTTAACAAGAGACACCAAGTAATTGATCTAAGTTGCAGGTAAACAAAAAGCACCGATCTTGGTAGCTCATGTAAATATCCTGAAGCATCTGAAATAAGTTAAAAGATACCCCCAGTCTCACTGTGTCTACCTGAGCCTAATAATGGATAGCCTCAAAGTTGTAACCTGAAAGAACTTTTTAAAACTACAATCTCTGATATCAGACTATGAACAATAGCAACACTCACAGGACAAAACAGAGCTCCCCGCTCACTCCCAAGTGTAAACAAGTCAGACTGTATGCTACACAAAAAAGAAAACCATAACAAAATATAAGACCTAATCTAGAACGAAGAGTTGTCTCTTCTAGCTTCTGGGCATATGAATGATAGTATCACAAAATCCAGCAGCTGAAATACCAATAATGATTTTTATTTCTTGCTTTATCTCCATCCTTCATAATGAAGCAACACAGCACATGTGATTTACAGCCTTCCATTTCTGTCATGCAAACCTCCCCAGAAATACTAAGGTTTTATCTTATTCAAGATTTTAAACAATTGGAAGAAATACAAACTGAAAAAGGAAAAGTTAACGTACGTAAATATTATGCCTTCAACACAAATTCAGGAGATAATTAAGAATTAAAACATATATCTAAAGAAATTGACTTGTAGTTATCTTGTAATTTCACTCTACAGCATTCCTAGTAACTCCACTGAAATAGGTTCAGCAGAGTGCACAACACAGTTATGTGAAAACAATAACTTTAATACATTTGAGTCAGTCTCCGGAAACTTCGTTAGTCAACTACTGATTTTGTTATGCTTGGTTCTCTATCTTCAAACAAATTAAATAGCACCAAGATCAGAGGTCCAGCTTAATAGTACCCTGTTCTAACAGTGGCCAACAGAGAAAATGAAGGGACAAACTAAAACTAGCAACTACCACGTGAAATTCACATGCAAACAATTACCCAAACTGTGGTATGCATATTGCACAGGATTAAATGAAGACTTCATTTGTGGTTTCCTATTCACCAGAGAAGCTAGGGAACTTAGCTAATATGAAAGTTTGAACAAGTATTTTTGATGCAATTATATTTACTATTTCTATTTTAAAACAGCTTTATACCCTATAACAGTCCTAGAAATGCTGTATTTTATATTAAATACAAAGATTACTTTGTTTGGCTTCAGAGTAAGCAAGTCAGTCAGTTAGTATCCACACTTAAGAAAACAAATAATTGTAGCTGAGTATGTTCTAAGAAGGTGACATGGAGGGCTATATTTGGCTTATAAGTCTTTTTATGAAAGGACCACAACATTTCTAGCCTTCTCCAATGGGCAATACAATTGTAGATTTTACTGAAAATTCCCTACAGCCATCCAGAGCATCCTGAGGCAGCTTCAACACAGTCTTCTCCGGAAGATGCCACCAGCTGAAATTCTACTATAATTTCCTGTGTTCTATTATCCATGTGCTCCCTTAAGGGAGTATCTGACATAGCAACCTCACCACAAACAATAGTGCCACAGGCAATGGACACTGATCTAACACAATTCCTCCTCTCCTTGAACTTCATTGCCTACAGACAGGCAGGTTCTTTAAGAACACTGTCACAAAGAGAGGCACTTCACTCTTTTGAGAACATCATGTAGCAGCTACAGGATGGACAAGGGATCAGACCCAGCCAACATGGGTTTAGGAGGGGCAGATCCTGTCTGACCAACCTGATCTCCTTTTATGATCAGGTGACCCGCCTGGTGGATGAGGGAAAGGCTGTGGATGTGTC
>JAYRBT010000178.1:14213199-14231077 GCA_036023395.1 Myiotriccus ornatus
GATTCACCACCCTGGAGGTTTTTAAACAGAGATTGGACGTGGCCCTTAGTGCCATGATATAGTAATTGGAGTTGGATAAGGTGTTGGATTCGATGATCTTGGAGGTCTTTTCCAACCCAATCTATTCTATGATTCTATGTTCAACTATTGTTTTAAAACCTCAGTGCATTACATTGCAATGCATTGCATTGTCTTCAGCAAAAACACACCTGAAGGGAAAATAATACTGAATCTCACTCTGTAACTGGACAAGTACTTAGAAGTTGCAGTTCCTTTCTCCTATGCTACTAGCAACAAATCCATGTATTTGTCTTCCACTTATGGAAGCTAAAAACTAAAACAAACAGTCTTCAAAGTGGACCCTGAGGGTAGGGATTAATGAGTCCTACTTTTCAGCTAGGACAGATTTTTCTGTCTGCTACAAAAATCTGGAAATAATAGTTTACACTGAAAATTTGAAAAGAAATTAATCTGAGAGTCTGTGATCAAGGAAACAGTTTTATGCATCTTATGTATCAATCACATAATACACTGAAGACAAACACAGTTTTGATTTTATTTAAGAAGTCATGTTCCAATATCACTTTCTTGTAAATCAGTAACATTAATCTCTCTGAATATGAAAGTTAAAATACTAGTAAAGAAAGTTTGTTATATTTAAATTAATCAAGACAGAACTTACTTTACAGGAAAAAAAACAAACAAACAACAAAAACCAAAAAGAAAAACATCTTTAAACTATGATGTGCCCTACCAGAGTATTCTGGAGTCCTTACTTTGGATTATCCTACCTGTTCTAGAGAACACAACTTTCCACTCAAATTTTTTTAATTCAAACTTGTATCTTCACTTTTCTTAAAATCATCTACCGATTAGATGAGCTTTTACTTAAAAAAAAAAATTGTGACCAAATGCAGTCTTTCTTTCAAAAACAGAATCACACTGATGATAGTTTAACGCAAGAAAAGGAGATATTTGCTTCACTGCAAATTCTCATTTCTGAGTTATGCTTACATCCTGTTTCATACTTCCACATTCACAGAATTATTGATAAACATAACACACATAGCTCTTTAATAGGAGCAACTCTTACAGAAACAAGAACATAGAAAATGCAACACAGCAGGGGTCCCTAGGTGAGAATAACTCCCAAGTCTTTCACAAGTAACCCTGTCACTGGCTAGTAACCTACTAATGGTCTTCAAACAAAAGAGGACTTAGTCTAAAAAGCACAAGAAGAAGTTGCCTTGGTAAAACCCTCCTGAGTAGAATAAAGATTTCCTATTTGCTATCATCTTAAATCTGTCCTAGTAAAATTGCTTGATCATCATCATGGTACCTTGCTTCAAAGAGAAAAATTTCTATTTTTCTGTATTGGGAATCTTTATTTCATTTACATGGAAGAAAACGACTCTTCACTACTTAAAGTACAAAGGATCAAAATTTAAGAGAAGTATAATTGTAAAATCATTACTTTATTGCTTATGTATTAAAATATCCACAAAACAAACACTTTATTATCACATTTGAATAATTTTCTAACCGTATTTAAGCACAAAAAGTCAGGCAATATGCTTGTAATAGGTAATGACTGAGAATCAGGGTGGGGAATAAATCACATGATGAAGCAAATTCAAGTCTATTAACCTTGGTTTCCAACATGGCGTCTCTTTTACCACTGTAATTTGCCTCATAGCAAAACATAAAAGCAAACTTAAATGGTTCCAAACTTGCTCAAGCTTTGCCTGCATAGAAAAGGCTATTTTAAAATCATGTTTAAAATCACAAACAGGAATGACGCGGCTTAGAACAAGCATCAGGTTGTCAGTTCTCACAGTCATGAAACAGCTACTGAGCTGCTACAATAAACAGCAAGTCATAGTAAAATAAACTGTCACCAGCTTCCCTTTGCCTATGAGACATGTCAACTGTATGTGCTGGTATTAAGCAGCCGAGCTGTAAACAGCTTAACTGCCTGAGAATCAAGGACAATACAGACAATGAAGACAGAATGTACCATTCTAAGGGATGTGCTTCCTCTCCAGACATGCACTAAGGTCACAGCAATCAGACTGATTTGAACAGCTACACAGTATTGGGGTCAACGCACAACTAAACTCCATTTTATCTTTCTGGACATGTTCAGCTATACTAGCAACAGTAATACATCACTGATCCTATAAATAGGCTTGAAGAAAGCTGCCCGTGTTAAGTACCACATGATCAAGTCCAGTTCAAAATGTACCTATGCAAGACAGCAGTTAAACAACAGCCTACTGACAGCACTTCCAAACTTCCTGATGTGTACTTTCAAAATAAGTTCTCCTATTATGAGCTAATCTAATGCTAACGACAGAATTTTCAGAAGATAGCATATATGGAAATATCTGTAGACAGAATTTATAGACCCAGACGCGCTTTAGCATGTTATATGATACTAAGTCATATACTCTGTAATCTTTGTAATATCATGATGATACGAATCCATTTATTTCATTGATGTAGTTGTCCACTCTTCCTTGACTTTCTTGAAGATGCTTGTAACATTTGCCATCCTTCAGTTACTGAGGATGTTCCTCAATTGCACTCACTTCTTAAAGATTATAGGGAGTGGTCTTGCAGTCATGTCAGCCAGTTCTCTTGGGTGAATTTCACCATTTCCCCTAAGTACTCTGTAACTCGATCTTCCTCTAGCAAAGATGGCATCTCACTCTGCTCCTTAAATTCTGTCACACCTGAGAACAGGCCCTGGTCAGTAAAAGTCAAGGCAAAGAAAGTACAGAGTATCTCAGATCACTTCTGAGATCAAACCCCCATATTGTCATATGCTTATTCCATTCATCAGCAGGGCCGTGTTCTGCTTACTCTTCCTTTGTTCTGTCCATGTACTTTTAAAAGCTCTTCTGTTGCTCTACACATCCCTCAGTTTCAAATCCAACCAAGCTTCGGTTTAATACTGCTGCACATGTAAGCAATACCAGTGCCTTTTGCAGACTCCTTCTGCTCAACTAAGGAACTCTTCCTGCAGCCTAGCAGGCTTACTGTGATGCCATGAAGATTAGAATGAGTAATTTTTGCAGTCTGACATCAGTTTGTCCTGTGCTCCTTTGCTCTTCACAGCAAACCTGTTGGAGGACACCACTTAGCAGTTCTTTAAATCAAGTAAAATTCTGGGCCTTAGTCAACTAGTTGCCCTCCTCATTTCTCTCAGGATGTGAAACCCTACTATCTCCCAGCCACTACAGCCTGGGCTGCCAAATGCAAAGCACCTGCCCTAGCTGATCCTTCCAAAATCTGTGTTTATAAACTGTCCCAAATATCCTGCTGTGCTGCCCTTGCAGAACTGTTTCAAGTAGTCCTTGGGAACAAAGGCCTTCCAGTAGTAGATGTCATCCAGCTGCTTGGAAGGTTCAACGTCTTCCCTTTTTTGATCAGGCTATCTGTAACAAATGCCGACCACAGTATTAATAGTTGCTGCCCTAACCTCTGATTCTGAGCCACACAGACTTGACAGGCCTATGACCCATTCCATAGCAGAGAACCCTGCTTCCAAGTTACTCCTTTGTGTAGAGCACAAACACCTCTCCTTCGCTTCCCTGCCTGTTCCTGAAGAGACTATTATCCATCTATTGCAGCAGTCACTCTTCTGAGCTACCCACTGGATCTCTCTAACCCCAGTGAGGTTATAAGCTCAATGACAAAGTACAGTCTTCCAATTCCTCCTTTCTGTCTACAGGATGTGAGAAATTGGAACAATGGTATCTCAAACGCAATGCCAGAGGGTCCTCTTACCCTGCTCACTCCAATCACATTGTCTCCTACAAACTCCGCTCTTCAAGAAGTCCAAGACCTGGATGGCTACTTATTTCCCTAGAAGATCTGTGCAAATTAGTTTCTGATGTGCCAGTATGGTCACTCCAACTGATGCCTGTGAAACATCACGCTCATGGTTGTGTTAACTCCAAGCAGCGTTCTGGACCCTCAGGGCAGCCAATTCTGGGCAACTGTTCCATTAAACTGCAAGGTTTGCATGTCTTCGTCATTAACGATATTCATATGTTTGTTACATAGTTCAATCATCTTCTGAACTCAGGATCCATATCCATGCTTCATCCTCCTATGCTGTGCTCCAAAATGCACAAAATGAATTCGTTTTATTTTCTCCTTAACTATTACCATACAGCTCTCTAAATTGCAGCATCTTGTTCCATTTCCGGCTGTTTAGTCTAAATATTGCTCAGTACATGATACTATTACAATTATTCTATCATATTTTACAGTGTACTGAGTTTACAGCAAAGGTCACTGCATTTGTATGTTTTTCTATTGTTACAAAGAAGTGAAAAAAACCCACAAAGTACGAGTCTCTCCATAAAGTATTAAGATAGAGACTTACAAGAAACTTCATCAAGAGGCAAATACATACTCCTATTATTTAGGATTCATCTTGGAGAGCACCTCTATGAACTTGTATCCAGACAAAGGTTGGGGAGGGTTCAACACCTCTGTGCTTTTACATTAATATTCTAGATGCATTTCTGCCCATTTTAAGCAGTATTTTTCTATCAGAAAGTATTATATCTAGCATGAATATACCCTCTAAACTATATATACTCACAGCTCTTTAAATACCAAATGACTCTCAGGTATTTCAAGTAATCACTGGGTCTAGAGCAATTACATAATAAACAGGAACATCTGGACCTCAAGAGCATGATGTACCTCTGCACCAGCTATGTGGATTAACTGCATTTCAAATTACAGGAACAATATCGGTAGTTAAGCATTTGGGTCATATTGGTTATTAACATCATTATGTTATGGACTTAAGCAGTCAGCAATCAAGTCCACTGATCTAGTCTATCTGCCAGTGAAGCCAGATCAAAAACACCATTACTGATAAGAGCTGCTGGAGAGTAACAAATGGGTAGGAACGGTGTACTGAAGTATTGAAAATGGGAATCAAATAGGAGCAGGTTTGTTTGGACTGTAAACCAGATTTTAGTCTACTGATCTTTCCACAATTTTTGGACTGAATGTAGCCTTCATAGCAGAAGCCCATTTGGAACTATACTACACTACATAAATAAAATGAGACAGTAACGCTACACTAGCATTCTGGACTTGTCTGATTTATAAGGGTAATAGCTTTTTGCCACGCACTGTGTAACTCAAACCTATCAATCTCAGGTTCACATTCATGCATGCAAATCACAATCACACATATCAACATTTACATACACTTCCACACATAGCAAAGGTATCTCAACACTACCAAAGTAACTTATACAGAAAACAGAATTTTATAAGCTACTTATGAATGCTTTCCAGATCTACACTTTAAGGATGCCAATACATGCAGTGAGAGTAACAGCAAAATCCAAATACTTCTGGAAGTTGGAAACAGCTTAAAATCTACTTCTCAGAGACCCCTAGTCCCAAGGGGGTCCCTAAGCTTTTGCTCAAAATACAGCCCTTATATAATCAGCACTGTTCAGTTCCTATACATATTTTATTAATATTTGTGTTCAGAAGAAAACATTCATGAGAATCTATCCAGAACAAAAGGAGCAACCAGTGAACTATCACACTTGATATGTTCTGAGTTCTTCTCCATCTCTTTAAAGGCCATACCCCACAAATCAAATACCAAACTCAGACAGATGAAATCAAGCATTTTTCCACATTTTCCTTTGTTTTGTTTGAAACAAAACCAAGTAAAATAAGTCCTTTAATATGGAAAGGAAGAACTTTTAAGTTTTCATGCAACATTCTGTATCAACCTAAATATCTGAAAGAACAGAAAGTACCAGTAACTGTTTTAATAATACACCAATATCCCAAAGATTTACCTCAAACCAGCATTTCAAGTTATTCTAAGAGATAATGTTTTTTGTCTTACAAAACATCACATCCTTTGTTTTGATATTCTTTGAACAAGCTGTGAAGACAGGTTCAAAAGCGTGGTCAAATATCAAAACAGCTGAGTATTGAGACAGGACAGCTCAATACAGTCAGATCAGCTCAACACTGCAAGTTCAGAGGTATGACTAGGAGTGGAAGGCAGAAATAGGTAAGGTGAAAGTGGGCACTTATTAAGACTTACAATTCCTAAAACTGTAATTCATGTTACCATTTTTTCCATAACTATTCTGTGTGCCTCTGAACTGTTACTATCTATGTCAATGGGAGGAAGGTCAAAGATAGAAGACCTTAAATAGGTGCTAGTACCCTCTTTGAAAGCACTTTTGAGAGAGCTTCAAAGGACCCCAATCTCAAGATCTACACAAACACTATAAAAAAAAGACTAGCGGTAACTTGAGATGCTCAGATCAGTGAACAACCTGCTACATTCTCTTTTCTTTGTTTGAGTAAAGAAAAGCTTTCTTCTCAATGAACAGAGTAAGCCAAAGATTCTCTCATTATTGTTACAAGAAATAATGTAAGCTCTCATTCCTCTCCACATTCTCAAGTAAACCTAACACAGGAGGCCCAAAACCTTTAGCTTCTTTATAGAAAGCTTCACAAAAGAGGTTAGAGCTAAACAAATGCCCTTCATGAAGGGAAGGAAAGGTAAAGATGACTGCATTACAGTCAGACCTACAAAAGGCACCCTTTGAGTGAATTAATTGGCTAACACTTATTTTAACTGTGCCAGTTGCCAGTAAACCCCTTCAGTGGAGATTCTGTGTATGAAGTGGACTACTTATAAGCAGAGTGAAAGCATAAGCAAGAGCAAAGCAACTGAAGTACCCTTAAAAGCAAGACTTATGTGCAGAGGGCATCAGTCTTGAATACCAGTTGGATGAATCAATTTGTTGATAGGTTAAGTAGTTTAGAAGATCATTTAAAAGGCTGGATTGTTCTTGATTTTATAAGCAATGTTTTAAGTTATTATTTAAATTTACATTTTTAAAACTATTCAATAAATGACACTGAGCAGTAAATTGTTTATACAATTGTAATTTTTGAATGAATTTCCTTCAAGAACTGCCATTACCCTCTGGTGTTACATGTTGACATTTAACATGCATATTGTGTTAAAAATATATCTATTGTGCTCATCAGACAATACTACTGCTTGCCTCCTTACAGGCTCTACGTACCTCTACAACACTCAGCTGACAACACAGGAATATGGACCTA
Organism: Myiotriccus ornatus; assembly: GCA_036023395.1. Lineage (NCBI taxonomy): Eukaryota > Metazoa > Chordata > Aves > Passeriformes > Tyrannidae > Myiotriccus > Myiotriccus ornatus. Next base: position 14,220,346 of record JAYRBT010000178.1, read on the forward strand.
GGAGGCTGTGCCTAATATAACTGAATGTGCCCAGAATCTTTACATGGCACTGAGGCCAACCAGCACAGACAGATGGCATCCATACCACTAAGCTCTGACTCTCAGCTGGAGTGCTAACCTGGCTGTTAACATAATTCTCCCAGATTCATGGCTCAGGAAAACTGTTATCACATTTGGAAAGTGACAGATGCCCTGGACCAAAACTGTATCAGAGATGGTTTTAACAGTTTTAGAGTAGATAATGAAGTTCCAGAGCCCAAGAGCTTTTCCTATCATTATTTTATTCCTACCTACAATGAACAGCCTAGTAGCATTAAACAACATGAACAAAAGAGAAATGGGGATCTGAGTGCTGAGAAGCCAAAAGGCACATTTAGGCAATCACAGCAAGTACTGTGTTTGCTCAGGGAAGTGGCCATGACACATATACTCCTGAAGACACAACAGAAGATACAAGCTGCATTTGTCTTATATGAGCAGCAAAATGTCCTTGCTGTTCATTTGCTCTACCTAAAGCACGCTGTATAACAAGAAATTACCATGTAAGATTCAGAAAAAAGTCACAATAACAGGTGAAGGAGGTTATTAGGGAAGTTGATGGCAGTAGCTGGTTAGTTAGTAGATACAGAAACCGCATGATAAGAAAGTGCACATTACCTACTAACCACAAATTAACCTATTACAGCACACTTCAAAAAGCTAAGCCCAAGACATAGTAATCTGCTAAATATCTACTGGTACTCATAATAGCAGTAAACAAGGAAAAAATACAATTTCTTTAAAAGAAGGTAGAACTGACTGATAAAAATGCTGGCACTGAAAACAAGACATGCCTTAAGAAGGCCACAAGGTGTCCCGCTGTGCCTCAGCAACAGGGTGACAGGGGCTGCCTTCTCCAACTTGGGTAGTGTGGTTGGAGCACTTGCTGGTGAAGAGGCTGAAGCAAGAAAGTCTTGAGTACCTCGGCCTTTTCCATATCTTGGGTAATCAGGTCTCACATACCCTTCCAGAGAGGGCTCACATCTTCCCTATTCTTCCTCTTATCATCGATGTATCTATAGAAGATTTTGTTATTCTTGATGTCCCCAGCCAGATTTAACCTTATCAGGGCTTTAGCTTTCCTAACCTGACCTCTGCCAACTCAGACAATTTCTGTTTTCCAACCAGACTACCTTACCCTCTGTAAAAATTTTAATCAATAAAGTTACACTACTTAATTAAAACCTATTTTCAACCACCAGTCTTCAGCCGATGCTTTTCCATGTTCACTAATGCCCTATGAAGACAGCTTTACTCAACAAATACTTGTCACCATGTTTAGCCTTGTCTTTTTGCTGTTTTCAATGCTATCCGAAATAAAGATGCTCTTCAGTTAAAACAGTGTTAACTTCTGTACCTTAAGTGACATCTGCTTTCTTTTGCAGTTCTGATAAATGTACAGTGTCTTGAAGCTATATAAAGTGAAGCCAAGAAATCCCAAGAGGTTGATTTTCTTGGAATAATCTTAAGTCAACTAAGCTTGATCCAAAATCCATCTTCATTACCCCCTCATCTAAATCTCAGCTTGACAGAATGCTCCTTATTAGTTATTTAGGAGAGGTCAAACTCAAGCCTTGAGGTCAGCAACACAATCAATCATCAAGAAAAGAACAGAAAATAAGCAGCAGCAGTCAGGCTCACTCAAATTCACAGCTCCCAGAGACACTTTAAATTCCCTCCTAGAGGGTAGGGAAAAAAAAAAAAAAGGCAGGTAATTCAACCTTTCCTTTGGACTCAATGCACTTGTAAACACACCAAAAGAAAATGATGAGGAGATTGACACAGTATTCTGTACTGGGGTACACAAGTCAGTCAGCTGTAAAATACCCCACAACAGAGAATGATTAAATACGGGCCACCACAGTTAATGACACAGGCCTGTTTTACACAGATCCTTAATTCTTCAGAAGTGTTGTTTGAGAACATACCTCTTCAATAAAGCCTATTAAAAAAAAACAAAACTCCTGCTCCTCTCCACCCCTAGTTTCACATTCTCACCTTCAGTTGTTTGCCACTCCCTCAGCAGTAACAAAACAGTCCTCGTAAGGTGAGAAATTGTAATGTGAGAAAGGGAATTCTGAAATGCTCTCAGAATAAATTTTACTTAACCCCCTCCCCCATGTCAATTCTGTTTAAAGGCCACAGCAAAGCATGACTGTAAACAACTGTTTTAAAAAGTGTATTTATTCCTAGATGGCATTTCTGTTATATTTCAATATTTGTTAGAGCAAACCGTAAAACATCTCAACACCAGATTTTGGAAAAGAACAGTGTAAGAGGTGTTTATAGGAGTTCATCACTCCACAGATGTCCTAATTTTTTAAATGTTATTTATACTTCATATCCATATTTGATTAAAGTAATGGGATACCTAAAAAATTGCTATGATTCTCTTATAGTAGGTTTTCAAAAATATTACTCTCTGGTCAACACATTACTTCCCATTTCCCATAAGGAAATTTAGACTATCAGTGCTATTTAAACACATACCAAACAAGTAGATCCAACTGCTTACAGCCCACTGAAGCTTAGGCTGGCTCTAAACTGCAAGCAGGTATCAGACAGTGGTTCCCAGCAGTTGCATAAGAGTACCAGAACTTACTTGCCATACATGTGAACACACGTCCATCTAATGCATTTACTTCATTACAGCATCCACCTTTACATTTTTCTGTGGTTTTTTTTTTGTTGTTGTTTGTTTGTTTTGTTTTCCAGAGGTTAATTTATTAACTATTATAAAGAACCCAGCTTTTCTTAGTTCAAGGTCTATGTTTTGTTTCCATCTGAATATAGTTTTAAATCAGTTACCCACCCTTGACCTGTTACTGTAAAAGAATTCTACACAGCTACTTAACACAAAGTAAGGCTGCACAGAAAAAAAACTGTGTAAGTTCATCATAATGAAGAATACCTATTTTCACTACTTCTGCTCTTTCTTGCCCTCATGGTGCTTCTGTTAATAGTTTGTCATTGTTTCCATTTTCAAGTATTCTTTAAAGAAGAAACAATACCATTTCTGTACTGTAATGGCTTTGCTCATTTTCCTCATTCCAGCTTCCTACGAAAAAATTAAAGCCCTCAGTCAAGAAAGTCTGTTACCTTTTCCATTACTGATACACTACTTTCTCAGAGGCACTGTAAAAACCTCAGGCAGCATTTTTACTCTTATTGCACCAGTTATTTCCAATGCATTTTTTGCATTTTTTAAAAAGTTACTCATCTTCCAAACAGTCATGACATTTTTGCTAATGCTAGTGTCTTATCAGCAATATGGTACCCTAAATGAGAGGCCACATGTTAGTCCAGTACTAGTTTCAAGTTTTGCTCAATTAGATTTTTTTGGATGACTGTACAAACATAGTACTTCACAAAAAATCATTGCTTTTCAGGTTTCCACAAAGGAGTAACCTAATTTGCTGTTAAAGCAGAAAACCTAGACACACTATAGCAAAAACCATGGATAAGCAAGTTATAAAATTGATCTTTTAGCACAATAATATTTTCAAACCTTCTTGATACACTAAAGCACCACAAAGCCAGTTGGGAAGATGAAACTAAAGAAGATGACTGTCCAAACTGCAACCAGCCATGGAAAGCTCAACCCTCACTCCTGCTGAAGACTCTGCAAAAACCCATGACATGGTAATGCACAGAAGTGAGTAAACAAGGCCCCATATTGTCTAAAAGGAATTCTAATTTTCCATAAAAGTAACCATTTGTTGGTATCAGAAGACAGAGTTTCTTAAGTACTGGAGCCACAGAAGTTGAAAACAACTAGCTGACCCTAGAAGAGCAAATGCTGTTTGAATTGAGCATATTCAAAAATAAGCAGTTTTCTTTTTGAACAAATTATTTTCTTCGAGCTTAACAGAAACCAAACCTCTTTCCTTTCACAGAAATACTTATTTTACAGGCTAGACAAGCTCTTTAACAAACTTGTTGGAAAAACAAAATTGCATTATACACCAAAAGAAAATGTCATGCTTTCAGTCTCCTTAAACTGTGCCTGAAGACTATCCCAGGTTTCATGTAATGCAGTTTTTTCAGCTTGTTTCAGAAGTATCTCAAAACTGCTGGCAGTAAGAAATAAACACACTGACCCCATTACCATACAGATGCTTGTGGGACAGACAACTTCTCTGCCTAAAGCAGTCTCTGGACTCAATACACAATGCTTACCACTTCTGTATTACTGAGCACTAAGCAGTGAACATCTTCCATGTTTCCACAGAGGGATGCAGATGTTCAGAACAAGTGCAAACTGGAAGGAAATCAAGAATGCACTTTACAAAGCTAACTACCCTTTTTTTGTCTATTCACTGCCCCATTACCAACCCTTACTTCTCAAGCAAAGTCCATACAGGATCATGGGTATAACAAACACCTTTGAGGACATGTGTACTTACTCCCCACCCACTTTTAGCACAGAATATTTCACTGATTCAGCTTTTGTGCACAAGAGCCCATAAATGGTTATATGTGGACAAGGGATTGTATGAATTTGCAGTCAAGAAGACAGGATTAAAACTCAGAGCGAAGAAACAACTTGTAGTTCCAGATCTTCAATCAATTTCCTCAAAGCTGTACACAGCAAATGAACACTACATTGATCTTGTTCACAGGCCTTTGCCGAGCCATTTCCTATTGAGAAGTAACACAGCTAATGAATTTTGCCACTAACTGAGCAAGAGAGGGTATCTCTCTCTCCCTCAGATACCATTTTAAAAAGATCAGTAATAGTACTGACATCCTTTCATCAATGGCTCTGATGCTCATTCATGAAAAGCATTTAGAAGGAAAGAAATGACTTTTCATCAACAGTTTCCCCCTTACTTATACAGCCAAATTTTTCTTCTTCTCATCCCTTGGAAACTTGGCTTCCCTGGTGCTGTACATGAGTTGAAGTACAACTGCTGATATCGCTCATACCCTGCTGCTTTTGCAAATCACGACTTGAAGATTTACTCATCTGTTTGACTTGAATAAGAAAGAAAAAAAAAAAGTGGCCAAGAAACAAGATACCAGATTTGGGGAAAGAAGCAAACACGGACATTTAACAGAGCCACTTTTCCTACACCAGAATAAAACTCCTCAGGTAACAAATTCTGTTTCTTTCTTCCACTGCCAGACTTAACTGCCCTTCCCTATCAAGGTTTCTTCCCAAAAAATCTGAGCTACACATCCCAGAAGGGAATCAAGGGTTAATTCAAGGTAATGGAAAAATATCCAGCCATTAAAAGTTGCATGCAATAAATGATACAGAAGTTCAAAAAGTCAGCACCGACTTTTCCAAACATTCGGACAAGTGAACCAAAAAAACCCCTACACACAAAACAAAGAATGTATGTAGCCCAAATAGAATGCCAGCATCCTTAAAACATGTTTCATCTCTCGAACAAGAATAATCATTTCACAGTGAACAGATAAACCAAATAAAAAGAAGGAATTCTGAAGGGGAGTAAGAAACTGTTACAATCAATTGGACCAGAAATGCCCTGAAAATAAATAACAACAGGCTATCAAGGGCTTTGCTCCTCAGCATTAAAAGCCCAGTTATAACTGTAACGCAAATGAATCATCAACGTTCTAGCCAGCACAGTAGGGAAGGTTTATCCTAACAGTCACAAGCATTTCTTTTCCTCCAACTGCTGGCTAGGCCTCCAGCATGGAATTTGCAATCCAGTAAGCAGAAACATGTCAGGACTGTGACAAGAAGAACTTTGTGAAGAAATGTGAATCAAAAGATGACTTTAAACGTACAGAAAACAAATATGAAATACTGCTGTACTCCATTCTAGTAATATCGAACTCCATGTTAGATATGCCAAATAAAGAAATACTAGTATGTCCTAGCACTGCAGCCTAAGGAACAGAAATAGAAACCATGTGAAGATTTGCAAGAGCTCAAATCAAGAAAGCAAAGAAAAATGTCTTGTATAGAGAAGTTGCTTAAGTTTATAAAAGAAATGGATCTGAGAGAAGTTACAACACCATAGCTTCAGTGCTCGCACTGTCAAAACAGCAGCAGTGGAGGCTGAACTGACAGAGGACATATAAAGGCTCACCGAAATGCAAACATATGTAATCCTTGTGACAGGAATGATAGCTGTGTATCACCACAAATGGACTTCAAGTGAAATAAATCCAGAATGGGCTCTTACACAATAAAGCCAGCTTTCTTGTTTATTTCTGGATCAACTGGAGTCTACTTGCCCAAAAATTTTATTTACAGCAAATACAAAAGATGGGTGCAGAAGTCAATTATTCTCCCTTGGTTACAACCCTGCAATCACAATCCAGTCAACCTCACAGAATACAAGAACAACAAGGAAATGAAAACAAAACAAACAGCCCAAAGCTAAGAAGTTTGGCGAGAACTTTCACTCCTGTAAAAGGCGGGAAGGTATAAATATAACAACCAAACTAAGACCTTTATTCATTTTCAGGAAATGTTTTGTACATTTGAATACATTCCAAATAAAAATAAGGTTCCCTATTCCTACGTGAGACATTTAAGCAAAATGAAGCAGTATCAAGTCTTCATTTTTACAAATTGACAGTTTAGCTATTTAATAAATAACTAAACTTTTTTCAATTTCTAAGCAGACCAACAAACTCCTATAACAGTCAAAATCTCTAACTTCCCTACAGTTAAAAAAAAAAAAAAAAATAATGAGTGACATAAAAAAAACTACAAATGAAATTTTTGCTGAAGACAATCAAGACTAGCGAACTCAGGCATTTTACAGCATGCTTACTTCTCACAAAAGTTAATTTATTCTTCTAAAAAAAAAAATTTCCCACAGGTGAGATTCCTGAAGAAACATAGATAGACCTTTACAGTGGTGTCTACACAGTATGAAATAACAGTATTATCAGTTCAAATTTGAAATATAGATACGTGTAAAGGTAGTTAAAATATAAGTTGAAAAAAACCAACCAAAAATCAATGGTCAGAAAACAAATACCTATTTGTCTTTCAGCAAACTTTCCTATTCAAGTTACAGCATGACCATATAAGACTCATCTGTGAAGATTAAATTGGTTTAAGATAAAAGAATGCACCACAATCTGAACAAACAAATGCATTTCACTTACCAAGAAGGAAGCAAGCTTTTACCACAAACTACATTTTCACCAGACTGCTGACAAAGCAGAAGTCATGTAGTGGCTTAAGGCTGCGTTCCTTCCACCCTTTCTATCACATGTGTAGATGTACACAAAGTCATGTGGGGAGTCAGCTGCTCGCACACGGTTCTTAAAACCTTCACTTTGGTGGTTTGTAACTATAATTTTCTGAAAATTACTTGTTCAGTTACATTTTTATTATTGTAGTCTAAAAACTGTTCTGGTTACTGTTATGAGAAAAGACAAGTACCAGTGACTGCTTCACAGATTTCAAAATAGAGCAGTTTACAAGCATTACCCACATAACAAATGAAGATTTAACATTCAGAGCATAAAATTTATCTTCCAACAACTTTATGAGAATATGACAGTCTCAATGTCACCAGTAAAGAATGTTTTAAACTATGATGAACTTGTTCTGTTCAAGTTTAGAATAATAACTGAAGTTTTGTTATATCACATCTTCTCAGGCCAGCTAGAGCAACTTGTACTCAGGAGAACACAAGTGAACAGAGAGGGTAAAAAGTACAAAGAAGATGGCAGTTAGTCAATTACAATATAGAAAGCAGAAACACAAGTAAAATACCCAAAAAAGATAAGTAATGGATTTCAGAGGGTTTTTCTTATGAAGACAGATTTTGGGCTATTGATTCAGATGAAGCTATGGCTGCCACATTTCATGGCACAGTCTAGGAAAACTAGCCTTGATAACTTGCCTTTCTCCTTTATACATCTAGGGAAATACAGCCACAAATAGTTCTCTCATTACCTTTCACGCAATTTGTACCTCACTCACATGACAGAGTCATTTTCTCAGTCACCTCTTGGTTCTTTGCTCTGTTGGCAACTGAGACAGTCTGATTCCCAGTTAGTTAAGGGAACCTCTGTCCAGAAAACAAAGGGAAAATGCTGTGGAGAGGTACTGAAGGACTGTGTGGTCGTGAAGCAGGCAGGCTGTTAGCTACAGCAGAAGCTGAAGGTGGTCTCTGGACTATGCCCAGTTTTCACAGCTGCAGCCCATACCTGTGATATGAACATGTTTGCAAAGAGGCAAGATTGTAGGAATAGCACCAAATAATCTCCAAGACAAGGACACCATTAGGTCCTGTTGTAAGTTAACACATAAAACCTAATGATTCAAACAACCCAATGTGCTTAAAGATTTTTCCAGTAGGATAAGAAGGACAGAACACCTTAATGATTTTCCCAGATTAAGGAGCACATGGTACAGTAACAGAGCACTTATTCAAAGAGACACAGCATACTCATATGCAGACTTCCTGTGGAATTCGCAGGTTTCATGGCTGTGCCATTGATTTTGTAAACATAACTATTGCAAATTCAACCAGAATAACGTTTCTTGAGAGTGCTCTTTTTCTTTTTTTTTTTTTTTTTTTTTTTTGAGACACCACAAAGTAAACAAAACAAAATCCTGGAAGTACTTACCAATTGTGCCCACTGAGAGCTCTTCATCTCCTTTTGCAAAAAATATTTTAATCCTAAAACAGGGTCAATTTCTACCTAAATAAGCTTAAAGTTCACTCTGCAGCCCCAGAAATATGTGGTACTTGTCACAGCCTTTCCTAAAAGGTTGCAGAAGGTGCACAGTGGAACAGCTGCTGTGTTCCACTCCAGCGACAGCCACATTTCAAAGGCAGATTAAGTGGTCCAGAACCATCCTTACCTGACTCACAGGGGTATAATGAAGGCTGTTTCTAAAGCCATGCAATGATGAGACATACTAAGTATCTTTATACACTCTAGTGCAGTCATGCTGGGTAGAACACTGCAAGACACAGAACTTGAAAACTCTACAGTTACAAATTATTGTCTTTGTCCTGCTGTTATACTGCAATGTATTATTATTTGCATTTTAATGTTCTTGCATACACCTTCAGGGCAGGAATCCTATTATCTGAACTATCTCTGCTGTCACGTAATTCAACAGTGCTTTAAAAAACATAATAGTGAAAACCTACTGCACACAATATACATTAATTCCTTGTCATCCTCCCTCTAAATTACAGTAGAAAGCTGGACTCAGTAATACTGAGGACTTTTAACTGAGAAGGTTCCTTAGATAATTTTGTCTGGAGTTCTACGGCACCTTAAAGATTTGAAGAATAACAAATCTATATTTAAACAAGTGTGCCTGAAGCTTTCTAACAGGTCAGACAACTCAGCAAAATAAAACAGCAAGTACAGCCTTGAGCACCTATACCTTTTTTGATAACAATTTTCTCTAAGGAAGTGATGAACACAAAAACCAAAACACATTCCTTTTATGCGGCAATTCTTCAATTAGAACAGTTTTTTAGCTAAAAGAAGATACGAGTTAAAAATGTTAGAATGTAGAAAATGCCTTAGACTAACACCTTCTTAGCTATAATCACAAATAATTGCCTCTTCTTATACTAATGAGCAAGGCAAAATGGAAGGTAATTTAGACAATTCATTCAGGGTAATAGCTTTGAGAGATAATATTACTGTCGAGAGATCCATTCTCAATTTCCTTGAGTACAGTAACAGAGTAGTACTAAGTTTTTCACTCAGGGAGCTTTTCTATCCTATGTAAACATAAACAGAAGTCCCATTATCTATTGATAAAAACAACAAAGCAAGTTAAATAAAGTTTCACGTGTTATACTTTCTTACAACAGCCATCAGCTCCTTGGATCACAAGTGTAAATAAAACACTTCACTTACTGAAATCAATGAGAAACCTTCCAAATCCTTGCCTTTGGTATTGGGGCATGATCATTATGCAGGAGACATTGTACTTCTGCTGGCAAAGCTTTTCCTGTGGGAAGGAGAAACAGATCAAGTATGTCAAAGCACTGCTGAAGTGGGCAATTGCCTGCACCTGCCACTGTCCTTGTAACATATCCCAATAAGGTGAACAGATGTATGGGGTCAGTACCAAAGTCAAATAATTCCACCTTAACATTTAATTGTAAGAAGGAAATATTAATTAAAAAATATTTTGAAGGATATTTCTAGTTAACTACTCAGCATCTTAAAAAATTAAATACATTGTCTGAACAGCATAATGAAGTTTAAGTAAAGGAGGAAGATGGTAAGAAGAGGCAAATATTTTCTTGCTTCACTGACCATTCTGTCAAGGATACAAAAATAGAATATAATATCCATACACATAGTGAAGTTGTATTTTATACAACTGCTACACTAAGTGCCTGCTAGTTTTCAACTTTGTCTTCTCTCTCTGAATGAGTATGTGGTCAGGGTGCAGGGGAGGAACCCCATACCTGCAGAACTAAGAAGTTATACTTGCAGTACTACCTTTTTAGAAGCTGAATGCTTCTCACCTGAACCAAAATCAAGGCTCAGAAGCAAAAGCTCTTTCAGACAGAATGAAGTCATATACAGGCAATGGAGGCAAACGCCACACTGACTAAGACAAGAGGAGGAAGAAGCTGGATTAGGAAGCTGTTCTATCTATAGAAATTTATAGGTTCTTTCCAATTTACTAGTAAGTAAGTAAGTAATGGCCAGTCTTCGCGAACGAAGAACCGGGGAAGGTCTTTACACCTTCCAGCCTGCGCAT
>JAYRBT010000178.1:14231177-14256311 GCA_036023395.1 Myiotriccus ornatus
AGATGAGAGCCATCACACTGCACATGCAGGACACCAGGGGGTCAGGCCCAGCCAGCCTGGGTTTATGAAAGGCAGGTCCTGCCTGACTAACCTGATCTCCTACGACAGGGTGACCCACTTGGAGGATGAGGAAAAGACTGTGATTGTGTTCTACTTGGACTCTAGTAAGTTAGTCTCTTATCCCTGGTAACAAGTGACAGGTCGAGAGGAAAAGGCTTTAAGTTGCGCCAGGGATGTTCAGATTAGATGTTAGAAAAAATTTCTTCACAGGAAGGGTTATCAAGCATTGGAACAGGCTGTTTAGGGAAGTAGTGGAATCACCATCCCTGGAAATGTTCAAAAAACTTGTAAATGGGCACCTGGGCACATGGTTTAGTAGTGACCATAGCAGTGCTGTGTTAATGGTTGGACTACGATATCAGAGTTATTTTCCAACACTAGTGATTCTATGATAAGAAAAAAAAATAAATCAAGATAGACTCAACCTGCTTTACCTTAAATAAATAGAGAAAATGTGCCTAAATCAAAGTTGACATGTTTTTAAAACACAAGAACTTCTGATTGACATAAAAAACAGTGTAAATTGTGCCTACATGCCTCACTGTTACTTTAATTCCAGCAAGGCCCACCTCTCAGAAGGATCTGACATCCAAGACATTACTTTAAAATATGCAGGTAATCTGACAAGATTTTTTGACTTTTCCAAAGTGTTATCTTTATACAAATCAATTCTTCAAGAAAGAAAATTATACGGTCAATAGGAGGTATTGATATGAGGGGCAGGAAGTACTGAATTTCTGAGTAACTGCACCTATTCATCCCATCCCTTACTGGCAAATTATGGACATCGATGGAAGTTTTTCCTATTGCAGTTACATTTAACTACACTGTATTTCTTGGCCATCTTTGTCAAGATAGTTCCCATAAGTATTATTTTTGTCTATACCAGCCACCTATTACTTGAAATTCAGCCACAACCAACAGAGACATCCACTCTTAGCAAGACATCCACCATGAAGTAAAGCAATGTATTCTTACATCATTGCGTTAGATTCCACTGTACACAAGACAGGAACATCCCTGTCCATTTACATCTAAATAGCCAGCTTGAACTGCTGGCCTCAGGCCCTGAGAACACATCAACATTCCAAGTACCTGCAACATTTACAAGTTAGATTTGGCATACTAATGCAAAAACGTTAGGGGCAGGAAAAAGATTTAAATCTGAAACCACAACACATTCGGGGAAACAAACAAAACAAATGAATAAACAAGAAACCCAAACCAAGAAAAAAACCTCACCCGAATCCATGTGGCTGAACACGTTCTCAATTTGCATTGCTAGCCAAGTACAGTGCATTTGAGAGAATGCACATAATATTTGAGATTTACAGAGAGGCTTTCAAGTTTTTGATTTTTTTTTTTCAACTTTCGTTTTTTTTTCTTGCTGTTGTCACAAGTATTAAGGAGAGAAAGAAATTACAAATGTTAAATAAACCCACTTTTTCTTTCTTTTTACCTTAGAGAAATATCCAACTAAATGGCAGCCTTTCTCATCATTTTTTGTTAGGACGTAGAAGAGGAATGGTTCAACATCATAATACAAGGTTTTGTGGTCCAGAAAGAGCTTAGCTAACAAACAAAGATTCTGACAATAAATTTTGCTCACATTTCCATCAACCTAGAAAAGCAAGACAGATGCAGTTATTTCCAAGACACCAACAAGTTAGGACAAAACAACTTATTCAATCAATCATATCCTAGAAGGAGATGTGAAAAGTATGGTGTTAGGGAAAAAAACCCCAATAAAACACATTCAGGTTCAGAAGAAAAATGCCCCAGTTTCTTGTTAAGAAGGAAATCTCCCATTAGTACTAATTACTTTGTGTTTTATGTAACTGAGTATCCAGATTTATTAAACAAAGTAACTTCACCTTTTAATTTTCAAGACAAAAGTATGAGTATGACTGGCAGACAACAAAAATGCACTAGCTAAAATGCATTAAACTGAGGTTTGGTAGAAGGCAGTGTGTACAACAACCCCAAAAACAATGAAGTGTATTATGTTGAATCCTTAAGGTGTAATGCCAATAAATGAGTAGCAAATTACATATCAATCACATCAATGTTTTGGATAAATTAGGCAAGACAGAACTTCCATGGCAGACTGAAACGCTACTGAGCAAGTGAAGTAAATTTTCAGGCTAAATACTACAATTAGTCTAGGTATATTATGAGTGTAAAGAGTTAAGCTGTGACTCAGCTACAGAAATGCCAGACACAGATGCAGATTTCCTAGATCAATTAGGTACTCCCTGAAAGGGAAGGCTCAGTCAAAGGCAACAGCATTTTTCAAATAATCTTCCTAACAGAAAGGTTTGCTTGTACTGATATTCTTTGATAATGACAATAGCTGTATTTCATTGACAGAGGCAGACAAATGGTATGCACACTGTGCTGAAAAAAGTCATACTCTAATTTGTTTCGAGTACAAATCCTAGTTAGAATTCTGAGTAAAACCCAACCTTTTAGATATATTTAGGGATTTTAAGGCAATTTCAGTAGCATAGTTGCATTAACTGGATTAAAAAAAATGCCACCATTTAATGGACTGTCACTGCTCCTAAATGCAGCAGAATAAACTTGCACACAGCTCTTAAGAATCTATCAAATACATTAAGCTCTTGTACAACACACTCCATTTTCCAGGTGCTTTTGTTACTTTTCACACTTACTAGCAAGTGTGCAAATTAAATGTGAACATTTAGGAAGTAGAAATCACCGCTGGCTAAGTCATAAGCCTGAAAATGCAAATTACGTGAGCTGTCTTTTTCAGTAAGAACATTTGTACAGAAATGTAAAAAAACTTGAATTTCAGGCAAACACAGCTTGTTCATCAGTTTTAAATGTGAGAAGTGGGGAAAAAAGAGGGGTAGGCAAGCTCAAAAGCAAGCATCTGTCAAAAGTTTCCTGGCTACAGCATAGCAGTAAGCTATGTCAAAGTCTTCTCTCAAATCTGTTGAAGTCATGCTCTGGGCAGAGGTACATAAATCACAAAATGCCAAACTTATTTCTATTCCTCTCAAAAACACAAAGCATGAAGGAAATCACAAACCCTTCATTCTGCTGAAAAGAAAATGGTTGCACAGAATTCTTGAAAGGATCTATGAAGAAGGACATCAACTAATGACTAAGTTTCCACAGTAATCAGAGTAACAACTAACACTAACCTTGCAAATAAAAAAACTCAAACCAACCACATTTATTTCAGAAGGCTTAACATAAGAGCTTACTGAAGCATCTAAAATAGAGAAAGGGAATAAAAGCAGTGGAGTTGGGACATTGCTTTCACACGCACCTTGTCTTCCATGTGTTTTTAGCAGCAATTCCCCACCTCCCCATCCCCTGTACTTTACTTTATTTTTTAAAGAATTTTTTATTTACATGTTGGCAGTAGTTAATGAAAATAAATAGGAAAGCACAATCTGCCTATTGTATGCTGCACAGCTCTTAACACCTCTTCATAGAAAAAATAAAGTTATTTTAGATTGGCTGGGACAATTTCACTTCTTGATAGGAAAAGAGTTAAGTCTGTTTAAAACATAAGTCTTTTGCTGGCAGACCTACAATAAGAATTTCTCAAGTCAGGAAAGAAGCAACGTTGATGCAAATAGCTATGTTTTTAATAGTACAAAGACTAACAAGTGAACCAAATATTAAGATCTTGTTCTAATTTAAATAAGGACTTCAAGATTGCATCTACCATTTTTGAACAGATAATGGCAATGATCAAGCAAAACAGACAGTTATATAATATGAAAATACAAGTTTAAAGCAGAATCTGACATTTGGATTTAAAAAGAAATTATCAATATACACATCTAAATAACACTGTTGAGAAACAGTCTTGAAGTCCTAGAAACCCCAGCAGTCTTTTCTGTTGATGCTATCTGTAACAATGCTTGAGAAACAGGAATGTGAAGGCTAATGCATAGTTTTAATAACTGCAGGTATGCTATTTGGAACACAGAATTCTATTGTCCGGGATACCCACAAAGCCTCAAACTTACAAGTCATTTCCCAAGAGAATAATTCAGAATTCTAAGTCCAGAGCTGAGTTTGTGGATACATAATTTTTTTATAAATTAAAGGCAGTGTGTTCTGGCAAAGCTGGCCTAAACCTCTACCAGGATGTTTCTGGACAAACATCCGAAAGGAAGGCAAAAGCACTCAGTAGCTACATTTGTGATTTTAGAACGCACAAGAAGCTGCTTTGCTTGCTTTTTTACTTTGGGAGCACATACATTATGATTAGCCTTCTCCCTATACCCAAGACACTCAAACAGCCAGAAACGAACGGATGGAAGAGGTACTTTTGCTGAGAAGGGAAAGGCAAACCAGCAATGGAAGCAATGCAATGCAAGTATCTTAAGAGGTTGGCTAATGCATGAAGTACAAGTAAAGTACTAATCCTGAAACAACATGGCCCCAAAAGATAGAACTGAATAGGGAAGATGGACTTGTTTTGGCAGTATAAGAAGAATCTCCATGGAAGTATTTAAGCATGTTAAAGTTTTCACTAGTTCTACAATTGCTCTGTAATGTCTACAAACTGGTTACTTTCAAAAAGTTTACATTTTTGATAAACCTACCTCAAATACTGAAAGGTCATTTCTTCTGTAGATTTCGTTAGCTGGAGGATGAAACCAGCCACACTTCTCTGAGTGCCTTAACAAAATGTTTTTACTTTTCATGTATTTAAGACAGAATTCACACAGGTAAAGCTTTGGTAATCTGTGTAAAAATTAAAAAGATATTTTATACGCAAAGTTTGTTACATTCTGTAAATGAAGTTACCACAAATAAAAAGCCCTTCCCATTCAAATATAAGGTACCATAAGTAAACGCTGCTTAGGCATAACTAACTAAACAAATATAACATTAGAGTGAATGATTAAACGTTCACACACTGTTCATCAGAAAGGGAAGATAGGAAAGGTCAGATTCAATCAATCACAGTGAACCTAATTCATGAGAGTTGAGCTGTGGTCAGTTGTTTTACGATCCAACCTCTAGCAGATCCCAGTTACTTCCCCCTTCCCACATTCCACCTAAGCTCTTGCTGTGGTGTCCATCAAAGAAGGCACACTGGAGTAATACCTCAAATTTCACCCTTGTGGTTCCAAGTGAAGATAAAGGAGGCACAAAGCAGAACACAGGGGATCTCCTTCCCCTTAATTTTCCTTATTTTTCATCTGGGGAAGGCTAGAAAATTATTTTTTCTTACAAGATTAATTTGTCTAAATGGCCAGAAGTTGGACAGACTCATTGCAATGTTTAAGGAAAAAAAGAAAAACAAACAAACAAAAAAAAACCAACCAAAAAACCCACTCCCCACACAAACAAACTAGCCAAAACCAAACAGATAATTGAAAACAAAAGCAACAAAAGAAAAGCACAAATAAAAATAAGCTCCAAACAAAACCACACCAATATACAATGAAAGTTGATGTTTATGCAGGACTAGGGAAAAAAAAAGTCTTTTTATTGCATCTTTGATTAGAACTAGCTAAAAAGGAATTCTTTTTCTGTAATTTATAATTACAGAATAATTATAACTCTTGTTTTGTAATTTATAATTAAAATGGCATATCTACTTTTAAAGGTTGTAAATTATAAATAGTTACAAAAGAGTAAGAAAATAAATTATAACTATCACATCAGTAAAAATTCCAACCATGCAATAATGACAGCTTGCTACCTTGCATATTCCTGTGGGTAAGGTGAAGAGTACCAAGTCTGGATCTCATATTTTCCAAACTCAATCACTGAAGGGTATCTCCCACTTGTTTCACCAGTGTTTTTGCACCCGATTTTCTATCAGGTGCAACAAAAAGAAAATACTAGTTATAGAAAAAGTAAAAGAAACTTTAGCTTTATATCATCATTTTCACCCACTGAAGCCATGAGAAACCTGATGTATTCAAACCAGATGCTTCAGCAATTCAAAGCTGGACAGTTTGCAAACAGCAAATACAAACAGCAGAAGTTTCTTTCTAGGTGTCAAACAACTTAACATGAACGTAAGTGATCAGTGTTTACAAGTGGATACAAATAAATAGTTCATGGCCCAGCCAAACAAGAGGCACAAGAGCCTCAAGTGCTCTTCTCAAACAGCATCTAATTTGAGGACTTCCCTACTGCTCTAATTCAAACTCAAAGGTGTCCTTCTGTCAAAATAATAAGAGCAAAGGTATCAGCACAACACTTCTACAGTCCCTGGAATTTGCCTCATAACAGTCAACAGTATATTAACACATGCCAATCCCAGATACCGTATTGCAGTTGAGCTGATCAGAAAATGACTGCTAGACTCAAAAGCACTGGCAAAAACAGAAGAGTAAGAAAGGTGGGGAAAACCAAGCAATTTCAATTTCACAAATTACGGAAATCTTACCACCTAACATTTCTGGACTGCATATCAAAGATAAAGAAAAAAACAGGTGGGAATTATTTCCATGAGCAAACAGAAGTATAAATCAATAATGAAATGGAATCTTTAAACTCAATTTTTGTTTGTTGGTTAACATGCTCTGAATGAAGAATGTAAAAATGCCACTGCGTTAACCCATACAGAAGGTAATGTCAGTACTTGTACACTAAACCTGGAAAAAAAATTAAGTTAATTCCATTACTGAAAAAGTACAAGACAGTTGTTTATGATACCATTTTAAGAAAGCAGTGGTTGAAACATTATATGCACCAAACTTCTGACCCAGGTTCTCAAAGACACTAGTTATCCATTTCATGGACACAGAAGAGAGTCTGGTTCACTAGTCTGATTCAGCTCAAATAATTTTGCTGAAATCAGAAAGTATTTAAACTGAAAGTGTGGTAAGTAATGGTGTAAAACAGACTTATGAACTCACTAAACCCAGTTTTCTAACAAACAGTATTTTCTGGGATAGACTTAACTTTTCATAGCTTTTGCTTTATCTGCAGAAGAAAATCATCATTCTTACTGAACAACATCCACCCAGGATCCTGACCTGGATGTCTGCTACTTTTAAACCCCATGTTAAATCCTGTAGTCCTGCATCCAAAATACTCAACATATCCTAAGTGTAACTTACCATCTGACCCATTCCAGGATGATATCTCCTATCTAGGAGAAGGTAACTGTATTTATAGTGGCTCCCAAATAAAATTCACAGCAAGCATGATACATTAGATAAAAAGGAACATATTAAAAGTGAAGATGAATACACTGTGAAAATTAACTGAGTTTTTATTTACAGAAATAACTACATTTTATGCGACATGATTCTTACCTCCAGGGAAAGTTCTCGAGCCTGTTTAAATACTTCCAAGTCCTCCTGTGTAACAGTGTCCTTGCTTCCCAACAGAAACACATCCGTATTTTCTTGTTTGATGCTTAGTTTGATTTCAGTATCTGTTATTTAAAACCAGCAAAAAGTTTATTCACAGACATGAAGGTTAATGTGCCTTACCAAAGTGATACTCCTAAATAGGATTACAGCAACTATAGCTGTCATGACTACCCATTTTAACTGAATGTGGGATTACTAAGTAACAGAAATGAAATCTTACCCCCTTCTTTTGTAGTTTGCTGCTGTATGAGCTATTTTTTGGTACTTGCTTGTCTATCTGTATAAGCCTTTATGGTCCAGTTCTAACAAATTAGGTTTGAACCTCATGAAATTAAGTATATTCTATCACTAGAACTATGCCACCTGATAAATTCCAGTGTACTCTAGAAGGTAAAAATAAATATAAGAGCAAAAAATTTGCCCTTAAAATTTGGAGATCAATGCTAAGCTACATCTATAATCAAACTTAATAAATCAAATGTATCGTTTTCTTAAATAAAAGTAGTTATAAAAAAGGTAGTTCACAGCAGTACAGATCAAGTGTTGTGGAGACTGTAGTACAATGGAACTGTTCATGAAAAAGCAATGGAGCAGAGGGAAATGAATTGAAATGCCCACCGTTATAAGCACTGACAGCACACAGTCATGATGACAGCACTACTGCCAGAGAAATGGCAGGAGAAGAACAAGAAAGTAGCATGACAAGTGGCTACTCATGCGGTACTACACAGCCATAAGCAACATTATGAAGGCATTTGGGGCTCCTAGTGTCACTACAGATGCAAAAAAATAATTAAAAGGTGGTGTGGTATTAGTCAGGAAAAAAAACCAACAAAACAAAACCATTTAGTCAGCATTAGATAAAAAGTCAAAGTTGTGTTGCTTTTGTATGAAAGTGAAGTAAGAACAAGAGAAATAGCTAAGACCTATGTGACAATATAAGAATTTTGGATTTGGACGGGACGCAGGTTTGGTTGGCACTTTGACCTTTGCTTACCATCATCCTGATCAGGTTTAATCCTTCCGTCTGTCAAGCTCCCCTTCCCTGGTGAGGGGGTCCCCATCTGAGGGGTCACTTTATACTTTAATCTGCTTAGAGTCCTGTGCATTTTAAGGAAAGCTGTTCTCTTGAGGTGAGCAATTGCTTTAAAAGCATGTCCTCTAGACACACCCCATCCAGAGGCACAGGCATGAGAAATAAACCTACTTCTAACCTCTTTCTTTCCATAGAAATGGCTATTAGATGTTGATGTGGAAGGTAATTTTGGTTTACTACACAAATGCTCGGGTGGTGCATAGCTTGGGTGACCCTTTTTTCGAGACTGTCCCTGAGTGGTATAGATATGAGAGAGTCCATCAAAGAGTCCCTTTAGCTGACTGCTATTAGGAAGGCTACTAAAGGAGGGTATGCTTGACTGACTGGAAGAACTTTGGGGAGAGTTAGAAGTTGAAGTGCTGGATTTTTGAGAACTGGGGCGCTGACCAGAGACGGGGGTTGGGGGTAGAAGTGAAGAAGGTGGAGGTTTTAGCTTTTGTGTGGTACCTGTAGCCAACCCAAGAGAAGTGCATGACTGTTTCTGAGAGACCTTTTTCCTTGGACGATAGTGCTTTGAAAAGTCTATTATTTCACCTCGTGATCTGCGACCATCAGGTGATGGTGTAAAGAACTTAGTAAGGCCATCAATGAGCCCTTTGGTTTTCTTGTTAACTTTAAGTGTAGAGGCAGATATGTAGGTGGAGGTGGTGGTGATTTTGGTGGTGGCACCAGGCCGAGTGGGGTCTGTAACAGGCAATCTGCTGCTTGAATCCTTCACAGATGCAGCATGACCAGATGAAGGTGTGGTACAGACTTTAGTCTTTTGACCCCTACCAGGTGACCCCCTTCCTGTGAATGCATTCACGGATCCTTCATCACTGGTTACAGACCTAAGCAAAAATTTGAAAAATAAAGATCAGTATTCAAAATCTTTACTGCCAAAAAGCCCTACAGTTTATACAAGCTACTTAGGTCACTGCACTTCAAAATCTTTAAAGAAATTTAAAGACAGAAACACTTTGGAAATACATTTCACACTATGACATAACATCCAACTAATTTTTTCTCCTTTTCCTTTATGTTCCTCCCCTCTTTTCTTTAAAAGATAGTCCACAACACATATGAATAGAAGAAGCTGGCATAGCAAGATCTCCAAGTATACAGCCTTTCCACTTACTTTTAGGCATAGTCAAAGTGTGCTTATTTGGAAACAAATATCAGCGCACCGTGTCTGTACAATAACTGCTCCATCACCACAGTTTATTTTACACACAAAGGAGATGAATGTTTTCAGTGTTAATATATTGTATCAAAACACTTAACTTCAGACTACATGTGCTTAAACTGTAGTGAGAGTCTATTAGTCCTTTAAAGCAATGCAGTCAATTTTCAAGAAACTGCTATTTTTCCCACTCTTGTTGGATTATGTATGTCAACACTAGTAGTAAAAATTACCACCAAAGACCTAAAAGCAAAATAAAGTAGTTTATTAAGAGGATTAAAACAAAACCAAAGAAATACACTCTGTTTTCTTTAGAAATTCTAACAATGTTAAAAAAAAAAAAGAAAAAAAAAGCAAAGGAAAGAGGAAAACTATAAAGAAGGTGTGTTTATAGAAAAACCATGAACTACTCAGGCTTAACATGGAAGGTGTTAAAAAACAGAGGAGAATCTTACTTAAATGCTAGGAATAAAAACACACTCAAAGCCAACATTTGTGACAGCAGAATTACAGGTTTAAGTAGTTGCTAATGACTGAAGAGAGGAACTGTACTGAAGGATATACTGAATAGTATATATTAGCACATAGGAATAGAACATGTAAAAATATCTGCAATACAAGAAATAGCTATCAGGATGCACGATCAAATTACAAAGCCAAACAAAGCTATATAGTTGCATCACATGCTTTCTTTCATTTCCTTTTCCATCCTGCTCTTTGAAGTTAGGTTATTTACTTCACAGCGGAAAATTTTCTTCCACAGATTTTTGCCTTCTTAATTGAGATACTGAAGTAATTAATTGCAACAGGTTACATCTAATTAGAGATTCAACAGCCTAGGGCTACCATCTGGTCTACTGAACTCCAAAGGCCCATCATTTTAAGAAGTAGTCCCTTTTCCACCCACACATCCTTAAATTTGGTTAGCTCCTAAGAGGCAACAAATCCAAAAAACTTCGAAGTCTTTTGAATCCTTTGCTGTCATAAGCTTATGTCTATCACAAGACCTGTTCTCACTACCAGATGTAGTAATCACCAGTGGTGCCAAAGGCCAGCACACACCTGGTTTAAGTTAATCTTACACAGTAATTTGCCTGTGAAGGGCTTCCTACAGATGGTCAACAGGCAAAAAATTATTCCAGTCCTACTGGACAAATTTTCTTTGTGATACACAAGAACTAAGTGGCATTGGCTAATGTTCCTGTATTTCATGTGACCACACATTTTTTATGTACGACACTGTTGTCTTCTACACCCTTCTAAATAGGATTTCATGAGGAACAGTCTTATCTCCTAACCACTGTTTTTCCAACACAGGATTACTTTGTTTATATATATATACTAGACTTTGAAGTAACAAGTGTGCCCACAGTATTGCAAGTATTTGTTTTACAAAGAGCTCCCCAAAGTACTCCTCTAACAACTTCTGCATCCTTCAGCATGATGTTCACTTTAAAAGTTGTAGCTCAGTATCAATAGTAAAATGTAACAGTAAAATCTTCACAACATTTCCAACCCTTTTTTATATCTATGAGGTAAGAGGAAAAGCTGAATTAGTGTGTCAGAATGACATTTCTCCTAAATCCACTGTGGGAAGCAAAATCAGTTTGTGGAGAAGTAAGATGGCAGTACTGTATTAGGACCTGTCCTGGTTCCGGGCAGGACAGGGTTAATTTCTGCAATAGCCCAAAGAGAGCATGGCCAGGACCCAGAGGTTATTCTATAACTCCTCATGCCATTGCCAGGGGCGAGGGAAAGGGACTCTCTTTGAGTAAGTGAGGCAGGGAAGAGCACTCTTTGTTATTGATATTTTAGCTGTTACTGTTCATTTCCTTATCTCATTGCTGTTACCAGTAATTTCTTTTCTATCTAAACTCATGATCTTTACCCTTTGTGCCCCCAGTTCCCCTCTCCAGACACTGGCAGGAGGAGGCGAGAGGCTGAGGGGGAGCCAAGGAGCAGCACATGGTTTTAAGAGTCTCAGAGGGAGCACCATGTCTACACCACAAAAGAAATAATCTCCAGTTGAAGGCTTAGGAGTTTTCAAAGGAGTAAAACCAGAGGTACAACTGAAGCCCAAGGCATAGCTAGAGACATAGGGAATATTTTTATTGTGCACGCACGATGTTATATAGAAATTTCAATGACCTTTAAGTTCCTAAGTTATTTATTCAGGATGAGAATGGAGAAGGAAAGCAATGTTTCACCCATTCTTCCTCTAACAGCACGCTCTCACGAGCCAGTACAACTAGATCTTTTACTTTCACGTAGTGCCACACTTTATCCTCGTACTGCACTACTTTCCTAGAGCAACATATACTGAACTTTAGGATGGGGACCAAAAAGACAAGATGAAAGATCTTGGCAGAGAGAAAGGGAAAAGAGAATACAGCAAGCTGCACAGCACCAAGTACATCAAACTTGACTAGTGCACTGTACTGTGAGTACTTTGCTTTCTATTTTCTCATGTTGGCTCCAATGGCTTCAAAAACCCTTATTTTGCAAAATGCAAAGTTTTACAGCAGCTACCATGCAATGCTGGATAATATGAGACAGGTTTTTAGACCATAGGGAAAAACGGCTGGGTAACAATTACATGAGAGAATGAGTAGTTCATAGAGTCAGAAAGCTCCCGAGTTCACACAGCCAAACAGTTAAATAATAGTTGAATAGGGGGAAAGAAAGGCATATGTGGATAAGAACATGTGATAGAGGGCAACACGTTACGTAGCTGACACAGAACCTGTTCCTGTTTAACACTCAGTGCAGTATCAACTCAGCATTTGAGTGCTACTTAAACAATCCTCCAAACAAGCCTTACAATGTCCAACTACAGTGTTTCCCGGAAAGACAAACTCCAAAGAAATTACAGCATGCTCTTGTCTTAGACAAACACAGTCCTGAGAAGCAAGATGAATTGTAACCTTTTCCTAGTAACCAGTGGCAGCTTAACAGCAGAATTCAAGTAATCATTTTTCCCAGAGTACCACTGAAACCAGAACTTGTGTAGCACTTGCACAGTTTACTTTTTGGAATGGGTTTTGTGAGCCAGTATTAACTAATAAAGTAATTTTTATATAATTTTTGAACAGGTCTTTGAGCAGAATGGTCTCCTGAAATTGTATATAACTGTCTTGTTATTAACCACTTAGTATAGATTCCATACATACTTCAATTACTTGAAGTTACACTTAAAAGATAGCTGTAGCTATATGATATACAGAAATTCATTTTTATCTGCTTGTGGTATGATTTTTGACAAAAATGTATGGGATCTGAAAAACTAAGTTACAGGAATTTTCTTATCACCTTCTGACATGACACGAAAAGCACTTAGTATAATTCAGAAGGCCATTGGGCTGAAAGGCATACATATTAAATCACTTGTCATCTATTTTCTCCAGCTTGAAATACAGTTAAAAACTGTACTTAAACCTGTATCCAACTCTTATCTGACTACATTCTCAGAAACATATAAAGAAATAAAACCCAAGAGAAACCTACAACATTCGTTGCTTTAGTTTATTTTTCGGTCGTCCAATAGGTTTTGCATATCGTCGCCTTATTTGTGCAGCTTTCTCATGAAGCAGCTTTCTCCCTTTCTTCTTTGGTCTACAGACCTGGCAAATCCACATCCCTACATAAAGGAAAAAGAGTTTAGTTGTACACAGTTTATTTTATCTGTACTGCATGTGTCTAGCAAGATACATGCCAAGTATATACACAGTCAGCAAATTATCTTTTGAACGGGACAATAAAGAAGGGGAACTGGACAAAAACCTGATCCACTTCTACCCATTTTAAAAGCAAAGTGCTCAGGGAAAGGGCAAAACAAGAGGCAACAAGGACCACAGAAAACATAAGCAAATGGGCTCCTTAGAATTTCTGTTCCGGTTTGTCCCTCCTTAAACTACCTAGATCTTCAAACATAATTAGGACTGGGGGGAAAAAATTACATGTGTGTTACAAAGCAATCTAGGGTAGAGCATGCTGAAGAACATGTCAGATCACACCTATCTATGTTTGTTTTAATCTACAACAACTTGAATTTAGCATCCTTTTAACATTAGTAGGCCATGTCTACACACACTATTCTAGGTAAGATCGGAGAGTAGGGGGAAAGAACGGAAAAAAACTCTTTATTGTAACTTTATGATTAAATAGGCAAAGCCATAAAGACGTGAGAGGAAAAGTGTGGTGGTGTATATCAGAAATCTAGAGATCAGAAAACCAGAAGACAAATGCATTTTTTTTGTCTTTCTGTTTTTTCAATTACTCCTACAAAAGGCATGAAGAATAGTCTCTTCCACCTGCTATAAGAATTTCTTTGTCAATGTATTTATTTCAAGCATTTTAACAGCCTTTCTAAAATTTCACCTTCATTAGACCGGCCAACAACTCATTTATACAGTGAATTTACCTGGTCAACTAAATGTACACCTTTATTATTTTCCTGAGAAAAAAAGCCCTCACATAATGACAACGACGGCTTTGACATGAATGAAATCATACTGTTTATCATAAAAAAAACCCAAACGACCAAAACAAAAAAACCCACCCCCCAAAAAAAACACAAATAAAAAATCTAAACAAACCCCCATAAATTAGCATACTCAAGAAGCTTTGGTCACTTAATATAAGAAAAGACTACAAACGGAACTATTTTCATGGAAAGGATTTTTATGATCACCTTTTGGCATTCGGGATAGTGGTGGGTCACAGCACTCCATGTGGAACCCTCTATCACAGGAGTCGCAAAAAAGCATGTTATCCTGAAGCGAGGGCAGGGATGAGGGGATGGAAAAGAGGAAGAGGAAAAAAAGACTTAATACAGCATTGCTTGAAGTTGTACATCAATTATTTGTATTTGCACATGTGCTAATTATAAAGCTACTATAAACAAAGAAAAGTCAGGTAACACTCAAGTCTAACTTACTGCATTTTTGCCTTGGATCCTACACGCACTGCATGTCTTGCATTCGATGCATTGCCATCTCAAGGCCTTCACATTTGTAGTTAACTCAGGACAGAATTTCAAACATGATGGATGTCCTAAAAAAATCAAAATGTTTAAAGCTTGAGATTTACGATTGGTTAGATTGATTTTTAAGTTCAACAGGATGCAGCCAGCACCACCAGAACCCTGCAAGCACCAGCTACTTTCAAAATTTTGCTACACATTACTTAACTCAGTTACTACTCCATAGAAAGATACAGAATAACTGCCATGAAACCCATTCACAAAGACAGATACAAAACTGATTTCTACTGTAACTGACACCTGTGAATGGTCTACACAAGCACCTAAAACTGAATTTTTATTTTCACTAGGTTATTTCCATAGCATATTAAACTGCCATTGGTTCTGAAAAAAATACTTATACAAACTTGATCCCCTTCCCATTCTCAGCAGCTCAAAATAAACAGAGAAAATCTTTAGATAAAACCATATCAATTATTTTTCTATATATACTGACTATCTACCAGAGAAACTTCATAGTCAAACTGTATGTGTTTTTCATTCCAACTTATTACTTTATTATATACAAAGAACAACTTTAGAGCAGTAAGAAGGGGAAAAATTAATCTGGTAATCGGCACAAGAAAAGCTTATTGCAATGGAAGATTTAAAATTAAGGAGGTGAGGGGTCTGTGAGTAGCTGAAGTACCACCTTCCACGAAACTGCATTTTATTCCTTGGCAGGACCAACCTCTTTTCGCAGTAGCCTTGAAGGCCTACATGACTTTTCCAATTAACAGAATACACCAGACAACTGAACACATACAACACCTTAGGCAAAACTAGCAGTCATTTTTTCATGTCTTCAACAACCTCAGAGTGTACCCTTAATCCAGAAAAGATAAAAGCACTGCTAAATAGGAAGGGATAAGCCTTCCCAGGGAAACACTTTTTGACAGTATTATATTCAGAGATTATCAAGAACATCAACGCACAAGTTGTTAGAGATAAGAATCCCTGATGCCATGCTGCACTTATAGATGGCTGCAGTGATGTGGTGCGCATGAAAGGCGCTTTCTTCTCCCTGTCAGAGTTGGGATGCACGCTTTCCTCTAGGTAATGGCCTAGTCACGGTGATTCAGACTTTCTCCAGCAACTGTTTCTCAGTTCAGGACTGAGCTAAAACACCACAAACAAGAACACAGTCTAATCCATGAGCATTTGCTATTTTTGTCTTCTAATGGACTGAGGCATGAAAGGCAAAGACAACTGATGCAATGCAAAAGCCACTTGAATAAGTGCAAATTTAAGATTTAACTTCCTTTTATTCCACGTACCCAAGTCTTAATCCACTTTTTGTTATTCTCAAAACAAAATGTAGGAACATAATCTATTAGTAGAGAGCAATCAGTAATAAATTCAAAGAGTAATTTCAAAATGAAAAGATGTTGGAAAAGCATTGCCATTTGATTCTTAGCATACGGCTTAAGATGTATCAACTACCTTTTGTGATTAAAACTGAGTACGCACTTTAAATAACTATTTTTCTTGAACATGACAGATATACTGTAACTGTATAGCTGAGTTCAATGACACTATTCCCTTCAATAAAACTTAACTAAGAAATAAGAAAAATGCTCCCTAGATGGTTGATATTAGTAATCAATATCAAAGAAAGACTTATTTCATCAACCATGACTTAACTATATGAACACATTAAGTGTAATCATAAGCCAATCACCTCCATGTAAGTGTATTTAATTCCATTTATCTGCCCTTCACTGAAGTGATTTGTTTCAAGGAGCAAGAAAGTTACAGTTAGAATAGTTGATTTTAACTTTGTTTTAAATAAATAACTGAGAAGTATAAGCATAAGAATCATCCATTCTCACTGTTTGGTAACCACTGGTTGCACAGATTAGGTGCAACTGTGTTACTTTATTTCTCCATTATCTACCAATGCAGCATTTCTCATTCACGCAGTTACGCAGCTTAATACATTTGTTAATATCCTGCAGTGCTAGATTTTATCATTGGACAAAAATTCAAGAAAAAGATTCTATTGGTATTAAATATGAAGATTTTTGCCTGCAACTCCAAGTCCTTGAGCCACAAGTAACTAGAAGCTGGAAGACTGCAAACAGGAACCATCACTATACATTTGCCATGTTCTTTCACTGTCCTTCCCAGGTATGCACAGAACAGAGACAGCACAGAAAATTTTAGATTTCAAAACACTACATGGTATTGATCTTTAACAGTTGATAATACTTACACTATTCATTTAAGACAGACATTGACATAGTGCAAACGTAACAATAATAAGTAGAGGGTAATACCTCCCAGACTTTGAAGGGGTAAACGATACACGTTTCACTTTTAAAAGGAACTCTGTTTAACTACTGTTCGTAGCTTAACAGATTTCTGTAGTCAGTTAAACAAAGTTACTGTGTCCTTCATTAATTTTACAGCTAGTTTCTTTAAATCTGAAAGAGTTGAAGGAAAGCATGTTTTGGGCTTCAAAATTTACAGTATTTCAGCTCTAATTAATCTAAACTGAAATAAAAAACACACTATCTTTTCCATATCCAGAAGCTGATAAATCTGCCAGGATTTATCAGTACTAGTTTGAAGTGTTTCAGC
The DNA here is from genome assembly GCA_036023395.1 of Myiotriccus ornatus. NCBI lineage: Eukaryota > Metazoa > Chordata > Aves > Passeriformes > Tyrannidae > Myiotriccus > Myiotriccus ornatus. The sequence continues at coordinate 14,248,430 of JAYRBT010000178.1, forward strand.
TGGTAATTTCTCTTGGTTCCATCACTTGACTTTCTTTTAAACCTCAGCAGCATCAATATTTTAATGTATCACACAAGCTTAGCAGATTGCTGGAAATTTAGAACTTTGAAAGCTGGCAATTTCCACCAGGAATATATATAGGCTTATTTTAAAATTAAACACTTTAAAATTCATTCTTATCTATCCCTGTTAGAAAAGGTTAAGATTTGCAATACACTGATGTGGCAGAAATAGGTGTGAGCAGTCAAAACTGAACATGTCATTCCTTTGTGACTGAAGAAGATTCCTTTAACCTGCTCACTTTGTTTCTTTCCTCACAAAGTCAGGCCTTGTTTATTCATTAAAGGATTTGATGAAACAACTAGTCTTTTAAGAGAACAAGCATGAGATCAGTGACTACAATTAAGTACAACGCTAAATTAGTTATGCTAATATTTCCAGTTATTTTTAACTTTGATACAAATGCTAGGAACTAATGTATAATATATTCACACCAAAGAACCCACCTATATTTGTGTTCGACAATGTTTTAGGTAAGAAGCATTATTATTATTTAGACTTCAGCTACAAGCAGACACGGTCAGAGCACCTACCTTGGGGATGCACTATGTTTTTCCACCTGCAGGTTCCTTAGCAGTTCATTTTATCCAACTAGCCAACATCCTTACACAGACAGCAATAATATATTCCCTTATTACTAAAGCATACCCTAAATCTCCTTTGGAAAGCAATCTCCGCACAGTTATTTCCAGACACTTTCTGTCCCTATTCCTCTTGACCTGAGTCCAACGTCTCTGTTGTTCTGTTCTCTAGCTTCCCCTACCCATCTTTGATCAGTAACCCTCCTGCCTTCTCAGGATAACATACGAAAGGACAGTACCCGCAGGTATTCTATTAGCTATTTTCCCCCCCTTTAAAAATATTTATTATAGTTCTCCAGTCACTCAATTTTTTTCCGTCCTCTTTCTACAATGTAACAGCCTCATAAAAATCTGTCAGCAGCATCTCTTTAATTGCTTCTGCATATCTTGACTGGAAAAACAAAAGTAGAGTTTGATTCTAGTTCCCAAGTGTATTGATTTTTCAAAATCAAAAGATAGGGAAAAAGCAGGATGGAAAAAAAACCCCAGCAAAACAAAACAACAAAACTCAAGAGAAGCTATGTCTACTTTTGTAATGAGATTTGTTTTCTCATGTCTGATATCCCTCATCTTACTTCTTCAGAAAATGCTCTGTGCCAAGTGACATAGCAGTGCATTTCATTTCCACTACCCAAATACTTTATCCTCTCAAATACCACAAAAATGTGCAGATATCCAGCTAGTTTTTGCTTTCAGAATGCAGAAGCATTACCTGAAAAGACAAAAGCAACTTGACACAAAAACAGAAAAGGAAAACAGACATGCCAGTAGTGGGCACTGCAATTTAATCTCTGATCAACTGAACAATTTGCTTGCTGTGCACAACATGCAATTTCTTTTCTATTTGTTAGACAGCAAGACCAGCTCTGAGATACACTCCAATGTGCAAAATTACAAATCCAATTACAATAAAACTCCACTTGAGTGAAGTTTTGTTATTTATAAATTGCACTGAGATTGGTTTTTATTTTAGTTAGGCACCAGTAGCTAAAGTTAAACCATCCAGCAAACTGATTGGCAGTCTCAACATTTCATTCTTCATATCTAATACATCTGAGGAACTAATTAAAGATAATTTAGTCTTAATGAGGCAGAGAGAACGTATCGATGTTAATTCAAATAGAAGCTGATCCATGAAAGTCAAGACTTCCAGTTCTAAAGTGTCTCAGACCCACCAGGGGATTATTACACAACAGAAGAATAGCTGGTATCTAAGCTCACCTGATTAATGTAAGCTCTATGCACCAGAGTCTAACCAAGCACAAATCCTATTAATTTTCCAAATATCCAAAAGCAGATTTGAAAATATAGGAAACCTATAAAGCACTAAAGGAAGACAGTTTAAAATCTATGAGGTTTGCTGTTGCATACTGGGGTGAAAATCTTATTTTCTTACTTCAGAGTGTAATAATTGGTTTAAATATAGTAAAAAAATACACTGGCTAAAATACAAAGTAACTACTGGGGTGACAGATTCAGAAGCACATAGACAAAACATACCCTACTGAACTGAAAAGACATTTTTATCCATATTGTTTTGTTTTTACTCAAGTACTGAGGTAGTCTGCCTTGGGTACTATGATAGCTATCTTCAGCACACCTACAAAATGATGATACACATGGACTCCGAATTCAAAGACAACAAAACTCTACTTTCACTTCCAGCCTTCTCAGAAGTAGCGCTGGCTTACACAGACACTACTGCTTCTCTGCTCATGTTCGTCCCAAACACCTCCCTCTTCTTCATTCTGGCATATATGCTGGTAACAGTTCTGCACTGAACTGGAAGGGAGAACTTATTAACTTTAATGCACTTCAATTATATGTGTTCCTCAAGGAAGTTTATATATAAAGGTGCCAGCACAAAGAGGCACCACAAAGCACTTGGCTATTGCAGCCTCTGCCTTTAAGCAGCACTGCTATTTTGTCTCGGAGCTGGGATGGGATAGTCTGCGCTCCAAAGCTTTACCAAAAGTATCTACCAATGCAGCTGTAAGCTTTTGGGAGCAAAAGTATTTTTACTGGCACAGCTAAAGAAAAGCAGTGCACTCAACTGACAAACCATACCAGTTAACTCTTCTTCTAACATAGCTATTTTCCACACAGGATTTTTTAAGAATTGGTAAACTGATCAGAGAATTTTCATATCCAGAACTACAGAGTTGCTTCAGAAAAAGTTTTACAGCATAGAGTTGTGGTAGAAATTTACCCAAGTTTCTTACCAAATCCCTCTGTGAACCAGCAATAATCCAGGCCAAGAACATGCTTGGTATCACCCATGCAACAAGCTCTGCACAAAGTAAGTGTGCTACAATATTTCATGTTCCAAACTAACCTCATTGCTCACCTTAGGGGAAGCACCTGCATTAAGAACAGCCATACAGACTCACAAGAGCTGCTCCAGCACACAGGAACAAGGTACACACGGATCAGTAGAGTGTCACTATCTTGTGCCTGACAAGTAATAGGTGCCCAACTACTTTAGTATGTTACTTGAAATATTGTTCAAATTCCCCCTAGAGTAACAGAATAATTTTATAACAAAATGAACAATTTTATAACAAAATGAACTCGATACACAAGATCTGCAGCAGCAGACTGCTACACAGTCTTTATTACTATGATTACTCCTCACCTTCTGAAATTTTGCAAATCTGTGCAAGCAAAATTCTTGATATCATTTGATATCACAATGCAAAACTGAGTTTTCAGAGCCAACATAAATCTCAAATAATTTCTGTATTTCACAAGTGTGGTTTCCCTATTAATTTACTCAGATCTGTACTTTAACATAAAGATGAATTCACAACTCTCATTTGTAATTAACCTAGTTATCCAGATGACAAAAATCCAGCAAAAAATAAAACAAAAAACCCTAATCTCTTTCACACACCCCACCCCATCCATTTCAGTTCTCAATGTATGTATGTTCAAAGACATGATGAGGCTCACAAGTATAAAATTTTTTTTTTGGAACATACTTAAGCATGAACATTTCTAGTATTTGTAAGTTCAGCCAACTTACCACTGCTGCCACAGTCTGCACAAGACAACAGCTCTTCTGGTTTTTTTTCACGATTTGATTCTTTCGTTCCCAAACAGAAGCTACATATCGGGATGGGATCAGCTCGTGGCTAGATTTAAAAATAAACAGACAGTTAGCTGGCAAAAAAAACCCAAACCAAAACCCACCAGCCTCAGTGCCTTTCACCTTGTATTTTGCTGTACATATATTAATTACCGAGACAAATATGCCCTTTAGTAACTTCAGAAAAACAAAGTTTTCTTTCATATTTTTATAAAAAACATTATTTTATTTCATAAACCTTAAGTTGGCTCATAATAAGCAACCCTGTGTACTAATCCACAAAAGCATCTCCAGTACAAGACTAGCGTTAACAAAAACAAGGAAAAATTACAACTTGTGACACTATTCTTGCACACACAATTTCAACTCCATTACACATTCACTTATTCTTCAAATGTCATAGGGCTCAAAGATCAAGATGTGAATTGATCTTTATTACAGATGAATACAGTTCCTTTATGAAAGAACACAAACTTATTAAAAACTCCCATATTTAAGACATAATTTATTACTTGGAAATCCAATATAATTCACACCTCCCTCTCAAACTACCATTTTAGGGTAAAAACACTGGATTCAACAGATCAAGGGTTATCCATTCCAGTCTGCTGAGTCCCATCAGCTATGCTACACATTCGTAATAAAACCCCACGCAAATCTTGCAATGTCCAGAAGCAACATACAGAGAAGGACTTCAGAATTGATACAAATTTACTTCTCATCCTCCTAATCAACTACGTGACAAACTATCAGAGATTAAATACCTATTAAAGAGTTTCTGTATTACATTTTAGAGCTTTAATGAAACTACTTACCTAAAAGATCGAAAATATTAATGTATTAATGACTATGTGGAAGTATCTGTAAGCATGTTTGCAACAAAATTATATGTAACTATTTCTCGCAGGTGAGATACTCAAATAACAGAGTAGCTTCCCAGACTGGCTTCCAGCAGCTCATCTCACAACAACATATAAATGAAAATGGTTGCTTTTGCATTCATAGTTTCCAGATTTAGGTAAGCAATGCTGTTAGTTTTATATATCAGGGTAATTATTTATTGGTTTTACCTTCATTTTACACTTCCGCTTTATGATACAATACTTTGAAAGATGACAGACTATCTTCACTTGACCTATAAATCTCTATTCCATTACAGATCTGGGAAGTGGGGAATGCTTGTTTTAAGGGTATTCTCATGACAGAATTAGTTCCATGTAGATATGCCCTTATATCAACACAATACAGAAATACTGAAACTACTTTCATGTTAATAAGCTTCATGATCATCTTAAGTCAAGCAGCAGACTCTGAAGAATACTAACACCAGCAAAGCAAATTTGTCCTACCCATCCAGGAGGAGCACACATATCCTTACCCTAGCCTACAACCACTTCCATATAAATACACTCAGAGACATGCTTCTTTTTCTGACAACTTAGTCCTCCATGGTCTGCTCGCTGTTCAACTTTTCATAGTCCAATTACTGACACACCTGTATACCCCAAAGAATGGACATAAAAGATAAACAAAGCTAAAGACTTTTCGTAAGTATGGAGATGTGTGTTCTCTTCCATTAACTATAAAAGGGAACTGCTATTACCTTCTTATAACTAATAGGAACAAACATCATCTGCAAGACCTCCATTATGCATTAGATGTATAGCCAAAATATTAAATCGTTATCCAGACAAAAAAAATTGTTTAAATTATAAAACTGGTAGTTCTGTAAAATAGCCATTCTTAAAAAAAAAAAAAAAAAAAAGAAAAATAATAAAAATTATTGATGTTCTTTGTCAGTTTTAGAAGGATGGCATTGAATGAGATCTGTAATTCTATAGGTGGGAGGGGTTATACCACTTATTTGCAGGATTTTTCCCTTGTTAAAAACATATATACAGATAAAATAACATTAGTTATTATTCTTGCCAGTAAGATGTCATAATTCAGCAGATCTGTATCATCATTTTGCTTTTATCAGATATGTAATTGGAGCAAAATAATATTAACAAAAAAAAAACCAACCAAAACATAAACATACCAATAATCAGTAGCAGAAAAATGGTCCAGAGCTCTCCAAATGCAACTTGTAGCATTGTGTGGACATTTCTTAACTGCTAGTTAAAAGTTTGATACAGATAATTTAAAAAGAAATATTATTCTTTTAGTGGAATCTGGTAAAAATCTCCTCTTGGCAACCATTCTCCTTCCCTTTGATATAACAGAGCTTTAGCCATTTCAAAAATGCTCGCTCTGATAAATAATTCACAAAACATCACATATCATTCAAATCCAGGTCCACAATCTCATCTATCTTTCCAAGATTTTTTTTTTTCTTCTTGCTCTAGGAAAAGACATGGCCATTAGCCAACATTCATTTACTTCCCTATTTCAAACCACCACCACCACCCCCCCTTTTTTACTGAAGGTAAAATAAAGGACAAAGGTTGTTGGCAGTTCAGGGCTACAAAGACTGATGTTCCCATACCAAACCTAATCAAAAAGAGCTCGCAAATCCTATCACTTTGCACACAAGTTTTCAAGAAACTCACAGGCTCCAATATATATTTTGAAGCCATTTACATTAATAACTGTATTACAGGGCCTGATCTCTTAACTACTGAAAGTTAAGAATAGACACACATGCTTGTCAGCACAGTAAACAAAATGTAGCTTCTTACTCTTTTAGCTTGCCCAGTCAAAATTCATACTGGCACTATTAGTTCTGGCCCATAACTGTCTCATTTAGGATAAACTAAGGGGGGTTGGGGTTAATATTTTGGGGAGGTGGTGGGGTGTTTTTGGCTGTTTTTTTAACTGTAGCAGAATGTAGACCAAACAGCAATGCACCTTAATTTACAAGAATTCTAAATGAAAATCCTTTTCCTAGTCATTAGTTTATCTTCTAAAATATAGCCATCATATACAATTACCTTTTTTAAAACATTGATTAGTCTTAAGGAAGGTTAATTCCACTTCATCTCCTACAGGAAGTAGTATAGTCAGTAGTATAGTTATTCAACACTGAAACATCTTGTACCAGATGAACCAGTAATATTTTTTTTGTTTTTCACTCTCAGTTTAAAATGAAAGTACCTTTTTAATCTAAGAACCACATTAATATTTGTGTTATAAAATCAATAGGAATATAGTGTCTGCTCTGTCACTCAAGATAGATCTGAATAACGCTTATCCAGTAACATATTACTACTTCAACAGAACTAAAGCTGCAAAGAATTTTTCATCCCTTTAATTCTGCGAACAAGGGAAAGTGACAACTTGCAAAACCACTTAGTTTTTTAGGTCACTAGAAATTGTACACCCAAATTTAAAAGGCCTTGTTCTAATAACTGTATTTCCAATGGCACTAAGAGCAAATTTAGAGAATACTCATACCTTATGCCAACACACAGTTGTGTTCAGAAACTGAAGCTTCAAAAAGACCAGTCAGGCAACAGGATTATACACACACACACATATATATACACACACACACTCGACCAATAACAGACTATCAACTCAGCACCTGTAAACAGGTTGCTTTTTTTATTTAACTTTCCAAGTAGAAATTGAACAATATTTATTTAAGCACCACACATCCAACTGTCATAGTCAATCGCTTAAAATGTTATACATACAACCACTGCAGTCCATCAATCCTCTAAACAATGTTAAAGCCACGTACTATACCATGATGCAGTACCACCAAAGCACACCACCAAAATGTAATGTCATAACATTTATAATTTCAAAACCATTCTAAACAATAATTGATCGTGATTATCCTAATGCTTATGACAGTTTTCACTAAAAATTTTATAAATGTGTGTACACTCAATTTTGTTTATAGCTTCATCATTTCAGTCACTTCAGAACATAAGAATAAAAAACATGTTTAATAAATTCGTGCTAAAGACTAAAAGTAACAAAAACATATTGGTTTAGTGCCTTCAATAAGTGTCTCGTTACTCATTAAACCGAAGAAAAACCCCAAACCACCAGAAACCCCACCAAAGAGTTCTAACTATTTAGAATAGTTTACACATTTTGAAACATTAAGGACTCACTATCCTGGCTGCTCTCAGTCTTTATATATTCTGCATTCTGACTATTAAAAAAAAAAAAAAAAAAAAAAAAACAAACATAAAACGGT
>JAYRBT010000178.1:14256411-14302511 GCA_036023395.1 Myiotriccus ornatus
TGGAATTATTCTGCAATAGACTGAAGATTTTACTTCAAAGAAATTACAGTTAATGAAAATGATGCTCGATCCCTCAAGTGCCCTGTATTCAAGGGTCCAAGTTAGAGATGAAAGAAACTGACTTAGAAATTGTACAATGATTAAAAGAACTGAATAGACCCTTAATAATACACATTTAATTGTCCTGATTACATTGAGAGAATTCTACTTACATTTGAAAGTTGAACGACCTAATTAGAAGACCATCTAATGTTTAAATAAATGAGGCCAAATAATAATGGTTGACATTTATTAAAAAAATTGTTTTGTGTCAATTAGTTGGTTGACTGACTTTATAATATAGTCTTGTGATTATTTAAAATTGTATTTGGAACAGAATTCCTGACAATGTAATACAATAGGTTGCATTTGAATTGCTTTGTTTTTTGGATTCTTTGTATGCTCTTTTTCCAGAAAAGTTATGCTTATTTACCTGATTTCTTTTTGTTTATATTCTGTTGATTATATTCTTTCTGTTACTTATATTCTTTTAGTTCTATTCTGTTGCACTTGTTCTAAACACAAGTGAGGACAGGACTTAGAAGAGCTTTGGAATTCCAAGGTCAGTTTGTGCACCTTCTGACAACATGTGTGTATACATTCACTCCTATCTCTTCCTCTTACCTTCTGCTAACATACTGACTCACTCTCTGAAGGCAATCCTGAACTCATGTCTCACACTCATGTGTGCATGTTGCACAGGTCCATATGGATATACATGTGTGCGATTCCTAGTGACCATTCACCCGGACTTCTCTGCAAACAGCCTGGGAGGACGGCATCAAGGAGGCTGGAAGCCTGTGCCAGATACCTGTGTGTGACCAGAACGTCTGGAAATCACCTACTGAAGGGACCAGAAGATCCAGGTATTGCGAAGCTTGGGGGTTGACTGAGAGACCCATCTGCACGTGTTCTCTGTGTGTAAAGCAGCCAGAGCTGAGAGGTTCCAAGGGCCAGCTGCTGAATGGATTGAATGTCTGTGTGTGTGTGTTCAAGTAGGTCTAAACATTTGCAGCAGCAGAGGAGCTGTGGACCCCAAATACTCATCCCCCAGGGGCCAGCAATGGGGGAAACCAAGCACCCAGGGCCAGCTGCTGGATACAAACACAGAATATTTTGAGCAATTCTGTTTATATTCTGAACCCATTATCTTACAACAAATAGGAACAAAGCTGTTCCCAATTTAACTTTGCTGATTTCAGTGGCTTCATACATATGAATGATTTATTATAAGCTTTTATACATCTTGTAACATATTCCTCCCAAGTAAATTCAAGTGCTTAATATTCACCATGGCAAATCTGTTAAATGAATTCAATAACAACAAACTGTTGCATTAGGAATCATCTAAGAAGCAACAAGATTCCTCCCTCTCCATAGTCTGAACAGCAACCTGAGCAAGGTCTAAATATTTTAATACCAATTAAACAGAGAAATTACATTGTAACATTAATTTTTAAAATGCTGCTTCTATCTAAATTGACTTTATAGAATTGACAACAAATAGCTGAACTTCTCCCTTCATTTGCTCTAAGGTAGAGACAAGCCCTGCACATACAAACATTATGGCCTGCTTTAGTTCAAAGCTTTGAAAACTGACATGAGATAGATGGTGTGAGATACAGAGACAGAATAAATGGAGGCAATTTTATTAATCAAAGTTTTACCTCAGACTACACCTTATCCTAGGAAGAGTATATCTTGTAAAATGTTTTGATGATTATCCTAATAACGTTTACTTAATGGTATGTTCTCTTGGGCTAGTACTTCATAACTTCCCTAGACTCTTATGCTTCCAGACCAACAGTCATGACTCTGTAGCACATAACCTAAAATTCTGGTAAGAACATGGTTTCTGTGGCCTCGCTGTGAAGAAACCCTGAGAGCCACAAGCTGTGCAGTCAGTAGTTTTCTGTGCTAGGCAGTTCAGGACCTGTGGCAGTGTTTTCTGCCTGGAATCTGTGTATTGCAGAAGCATCAGGATGCACAGCAGCAAACTGCACTCAGTAAGAGATTTTTGGAACACTGCTTTCAGTTTCCTAATGACTTCTGGGAAAATACTTCAATAAAGATATTATGGTCTTTGGGAAGCAACATTTTTTATTAAAATTCTCTTTCATCGTGTTTCCCCAAATAGCTGTATTTGGCAGATCTTCACTTTCTCTCTGTCCTCCATCAGGATATTACTTCCAATCATTTTTTGATGTGTAGATTGAAATCAGATTTTTTTTTTTTAATCTCTGGGTTTGATTTTTAGTTATGCATGGACTGGACTCATAAGTACTTATATTTACCATAGTTAAGGCAGTTTAAATTAACTGATGCCATCACAAACAGAGACAGTTTCAGTGGCACAAAGTCCTATTACTTTCCTATTGTGTTTAGCCTGAAAGAGGCAATCCCTGAGACTGATGGTTATGAAGCTCTGTTACAGATCCCAGATAGATGTAAAGGTAGGAGATGACACTTCAAAGAGATTTCAAGAAAGTGAGGGAATTTTTGAAGGATGTCCTGAACCAATTTATATCCAGGAGATGCTGCAAGCATCAGATTATATTATAATACAATATTAAATACTACTATAAAGCCAGATTGTGCCATGCATCATCACATCAAGTAATACTCCCTGATGTCTTTGCCTCCAAGTTGCTGTGTAATCATGCATTTTTCAGAAGAAATTATTAGCATAAGTTCTAAATAGCTCCTATAAATACTAAAATTATTCTATTCTGTGACTGAGTGAAAATGATGTTACTGTGTATTGCCATCAACACTCATGAAATAGTACTCCATGGGCTATAAAAGGATAGACAGGAGTTCTGTGTGACACAGACTCAATGTACTTGCATCTTTCCAATGATATTCCATTTCAAAGTGATTTCCAAATTTTTATCTTCCAGAGGTGCAGCTGCTCAATGGTTTCATGGCTGTTACTGCTCCTTCTGCAGAACATCACTCACATGACCTCCCAAAAATAAATCAAGAGAATTTGTTTGTTGCTAATTTAAAATTAAATGAGTACGCATTGCAAATTAACCTAGGAGGAAAAGGACTGATTAAAAAAAAAACCAACAATTTTTCCCCATTAAATATTAGATCCTATTAAAAAAAAAAAAAAAAAAAAAAAAAGAATCATAGAACGGTTTGGTGGGAAAGGACCTTAAAGATCTAGTTCCAAACTCCCCTGCCATGGTCAAGGACACCTTTTATATCATCACTAATTTAGAAAGAACAACCTAGTTAGCATTAGCATGTAGTTAAACTAGTACAATTTCCATATTTAAGCAAACCCTTAGTAGTCATTTATTCAACCAGCAAATTATTTTATTTATTTTAATGACTCACATCTATCTATTCTGAGAAGCTAACAGGCTTTGCCACTGCATAAATGCAATCCTTGGTGAAAATTCAGCTGGATTTCTGTTACCTTATGTCAGAACTTGTCTCAAAACTCCAGTCCAAAATAACACTTTTTTCCCTACTGTAGTTGCTGTGCTTGTGGAATTTATATGCTTATCTGACTATATTTATAATTTCCATGAAATTCTTAAAGCATTTAGCATATTCTAACATCTCACCCTCAAAAAAAAAAAATCACATTAGGTCCTGAGAAGTCTCACTTTTGAGTATGCCATTACCCACAATTATAAGTCCCACTCAAAGCAAGATTACTATTTGCATAGTATAACACTCTGAGGCTCTGAACAGATTGTCTGAAAACTATTAGGCATTAGCTGTGTACAGATAATTACAGTTTTAAGTGCTAGTCTCATTAAGTGTTACACACACATTAAAAGAAATTAAAAGTTTAGCACACACTCACAAGAAATTTGACTAGTAAACCAAAAATCTCAGCTGTTCAATTTGAAACTGCCTCTCAATACCTTTTCAGAAACTCATCAACATCATCTGACAACCTGGCAGAAGACACATCCTTATTCACGATATACAAACATTAGATCTCCGTTACCCTACTGAAAGAAACAGCATGCAAGTAATTACATGGTTAACAGGATAGAGAAGCAAATTTTAGTGAAAACTGAAACTGCCATGACCTTCAAAACAGATTCACTGTTCTGATCCCAGCCTATTTACAGCCTTAGGAAGGACAGAAGCAGCAAGCTTCCTTTCTCAGAATACCTACATTTTCACCAAGTACCTTCATGGTCTATCTGTGCTCTTTTTTTAATCACAGTTTGGAAAAAAATCCCCAAAAAAACAAAAAACTTTCTGAACAAGAAATACCACCAGTAGCATCTCTAAATACTGTTTTTTAAAATATTAATACTGAAAAGCAAAAGCTAAATCCGTAACAGGTACTGATTTCTAGTCTCAGCTACTGTAGCAGCTGGTCTTGGTCACAGGCAAGACAAGGCAGTATGAGTACTTTCAGCTGCAACCCCCTTACTGCATCTATTCTGTGTGTAATAAATAGAGTTTACTTTCCACATCTGAAAAAAAAAAATCTATCATGTTTTGGAACTAGTTATTATAAGTTAAACTAAACTCCAGTTTTTTAAAACAACTTTTTAGTAGCTATCCAGTAGCTTCCATGTTAGTTCTACAGGCCCACAAAGCCACTAACTCAAACGGTGGTAAAAACATGCTGACAAGGCTATTACTGCAGAAGTGTGAAAACATTAGACCTGCTACAAACCTTCATGTAGCCCATGCACTCGAAGAGCTCAAAGCAAAAACCAAACAGTTCCAAGGGCAGTTCCAAGAAAAGAGGACTGACCAGCGTGCCAACTTTCTTTATTACACCTTTAAGTCAAGAAAATGGTATGTGCTGAGGAAGAGCTACAGTCTGAAACTTCTCTTCCCCAAAAAGACTATGATCACTGCTAGAATGCAGGTTCATGTTTTCTTTTGCTCTATAAAACCAATTTCCGTGGTACACAGTGGCTTTCTCTGCTCACAGCCCTCCCCTAGACCTTCAAGGGTTATGTTGGTATGGGCATTATGATATACAATGTAACTGTCACAGGTACGTAAATTATCCAAACCTCAGAAGTTTAAAATGCTCCATGTCCCTCTGGATTCACACACCCCAAAGCCATCTAACTGCAACAGTAACACTAGATTTCAAAGTTCAAAGCACATTCTTACTAGTCCATGACCTCCACTTTGTGTGCACGCCCCAAGCAATCAGCCGATGACTGCTGAAGATTGTAAAAACACACAGAAAGACCATCTCTCATACAATGTTCTTGAAATACCATCTTGAAAACTGGAAATCTCACTTCTATCCAGCATTCCTTATGAGGTGGGAAACTCGTGAAAGTGAATCCAAATTGATACATTTCCAGAGTTAACAGCAGGAGGGGGAACACTTTCCTACACCAGCCCATAAGAAATATACAGTTCCTTAAATAGGTTTAAGAACTCTATTCACCTGAACATACCAGTGTTTTTGACTGTTTGATAGGTTTGTTGGTTTCGGGTTGGTTGGGTTTTTTTAGTAAAAGCCGAAAAGTGCAAACCAAAAACACTTTTGCCTCTTGTTTCCCCACCCAGAAAAATACAACCAGGCCTACAATGCGATCTTTTATGCTTAGAAATTTCTCTCCTAGAGTGTTTTAACTCACTCTTACAGGAAAATACATCATCTACCTCCCTGGACATGATGTGTCCCACTTGAATACAGCTCCCCACGTGACTTTGTGTGCCTTAGTAGTAACTTTAGCAGTCCACAAGCAACACTACTGCTGATGGAACCGAATAGCAAAAAACAAACCATCTTCATAAAAAAGCACTGTAATGAGGAAGACATGCATAAAATCACACTTATAGACACTTTTCTAAATACAGTTTCTTTTTTTTATGTTACTAAAAGGAACATTCATGCTGCCTCTTCCAATGTGGGAAGCAATACAACCTACAATAGGGGAACTTGTAACAGCATTACTGCTTAGAAAACAGTGCAACTTCAGGCTTCAAAACTCTCTTTTCCTGGAAATCTGGAAAAGAAAATAAAAGTAGACTTCTGTTGTTTCATAAAATAATACAACATATTAGAAAAAAACCCAAAACTGACTTCAATATATTATTGCTTTGAAGAGAACCACTAAGGATAGCGCTCTGCACAGTGAATACTGACCAACACGCAGGGAAGAAGCCCCCATCAAAAAAACACCAAAACCCACAACAAACCACAAAAAAACAAAACAGAAAGTACACACATACTGTTTCTAAAAAGAGTTTTATTCATTTGTCCCAGTCTTCCTAATTAGCTGTACATAAGCCATCCTGCATTCATGTTTTGTTTGCAGTTTATCCACCGAAAATTTTTTAAAAATCCACTTCCTGTTGAAAAACCACCACCCAATATCTTTTAGAGAAAGGTGCCAAGCAGCAGCTCAAAAATACAGGTAAGTCTCACAGTCCTCTGGAGGCTCAGCTTTCATTTTCAACAGAATTAATCTAAAGCCTCTACACTTAAAGAAGGCAGGCTTTCAAACTATAGTCCAAGTTCAGTAGACACACAGGACTACTGAAGTCAGCCTAAAAACAACCCTGGGATATATGTAGGCCCTGCTACTACTTCTGTCAACAAACTCTGATACTTTACTTATTTAAATTGTATCCCTTCTGTGATCTTTTGTTGATTCCCACTTGTCATGGTTAAACCCCAGCTGGCAACTACGCTTTACACAGTTGCTTGCTCACTGCCCCAACCTCAGGATGGGAGAGAGAATCAGAAGAGTAGAGGCATAAAACTCGTGAATTTAGATAAAGACAAGTTTAATAGCCAAAGCAAAAGCCACACACACAAGCAAAGTACACTATGGAATTCATGCACGACTTCCCATGGGCAGGCAGGTGTTCAGCCATCTCCAGGAGAGCAGGGTTTCATCATGAGTAATGGTTACTTGGGAAGACACACGCCATCACTTAGAGTACCCCCCTGCCCTCTCTTCTTACTCACACTTTATAAAATGAGAAAAATACCTTATGGTATGGAACATCCCTTTGGTCAGTTGGGAACAGCTGTCCCAGCTGTGTACTCTCCAAGATTCTTGTGCACCCCCAGCCTCATTGCCGGTGGGGAGGGGTGAGAAGCAGAAGATGCCTTGTCTCTGGGTAAACACTCCTCAGCCATAATAAAAGCTATTCCTGTATCATCAACAAAGTTTCCAACACAACCCCAAAATATAGCCCCATACTAACTACTATAAACAAAATGAACTCTACCCCAGTCAGTACCAGCACACTATGGTAGCACTACAGGATAAAGACTGCTTTTCCCTCCTGAATGGGAGAAGGGAATTTGTTTAATGTGTAGGTTTCCTGCTTTTGTCCTGCACCCGGGATTAAACTGAAAAATGTATTCACCTTTCCACTGTAGCAGCAAGAAGTGTTTTTAAAATAATAAAAGATATTCTGTAACCAAGGGTCTTAATATAATTGGGCTATGAAGAAGGCTATCCTCGGATCTCCTCTTCCACATTCTCTACTCTGAAATTAGAGTCTAACTACAGAATCTACCACTACAAGTTACTTATGCTTAGCAGCCAGATTATCAGTAGCTCAAGCTGTAAATACATCCTACATACACCTCAGCTATTTCCACCTTCCTGTAATTCTGATGACCATCATCTTACATTGTGTAAACATAACCTGGGGTCAAGCAGTCTTCGACTTCTTGAAATCCTATCTTTCATGGTTTTGAAGTGAAAACAACAAGGAGAAAAAATATTTTAGTACTTTCAGATATGCTATTAATACCTGTGGCAATATAGTTTCTTCAGGAATACACATTTATAAGTTGACTCTATCAAATAGATGAAACTAGATGCAACATCAGTACTGCATGTAGACAATGTTACACAATTGGGTTTGATTCCTTCTTTCACCTTCTGTAAGGTATCCTTTGGAAATTAACTCAAAATACATTTGTTAGTTAGATTTTATACAAAGACAACTCCGTTCCATTTTTCTCTGCACCTAAGACATAAAACTTTTGTCTTCTTCAGACTCATCTGAAATGATATTTTAATAAATTAAATTTGAGAGGCTCCAAAAGTTTTTTCCTTCTTAGCACCAAATTGCATCCTTTCTGTTCCCTTAGTTGCCTACTATGAGACCAGTAAATGGTTCAAAGTACAAATATTTTATTCTCTAGTTTCTTGCTAAAAGACTTCTTTGTTTATTAATCGCACTTTTCCATCTAGCCCACAAAACAACCTCAGGTGTACCAACAACAGTCTTGCTTTTCTTCATGCCCTCTCCCAAGCAGTCCATTGACTCCCACAAATCAAAGTGAAATCACTACTGCAGATCCAATCAAGCAGGTTAAACATCAGTTGCATTACTCCTTACATACCTATCACCAGTGAAAGTATGTCACATCTTCCAAGTGACATTTTTCCATTTTATGTAGCTCAAATTTTTCTTTTTCCAAAATAATGAGTTCTTACTCTTCCCAACTCCCTCAAAACCTAATCCTTTAAATCCATCTAGATGTCTTTAAGAGCACGACACATTTCTGTTACTAGCCATGCACTCTCTGTAACAAAAACTATGTACTTAAGCTTTAAACAATTACATATAATTATCATCCCCATCATGACCTCACCTTCTGTATCACTGGCCAAGCCGTCCACTGTGTTTGACAATATGCAGTTAAGCATCCACATCATTAATGTGTAACCCTTCCAAAAATCTCGCCTTCAAGTACACTTCTAGGTATTGATTCAGAGGTAAAGTTCATTATTTATCTAGCTTTCTACAATCCTGCTTATCACTTGCAAACTTCCATTCTGTCTTCATGTATCTCAGTTTCTTCATAGGCTTAGGAGACTTCCAAACTTTTTGGTATGCAATTCATTAGGTTTTGTCACATGTGTATGCGGTTGTTCAAATGGGATTGCACTTTCCAACTCAAAATTTTATCTTTTACTGCAACACAAGCAGTGGTGCAATTTGCAGATCATGATCCCGTGGGCATGTCAATTTTTACATTCTTTGGGGAAAGTTATTGTTTTTAAGCAGATTAAATAAATTCCAGTATGAAAAGCACACGCTTCATTGCTATGATATTATGTTTACTCAGATATTTGTATACATGCATATTTTTATTCATAACTTATTACCCAAAGCCATCCTACATAAATGCGTATAATGTTTGCAGTGCGGCACAGGATAATTATTAGTTGTCTTGATGCTAATTGCTCAGGGAAAATGTTTAATTGCATATTAAATTGATCATATGTATATTTTATCTAGTTTACTCTTTGGGGCAAGTTTACTGTCAGCATGATCTAGATTTGAATAGCGGTGTACTAAATACAGAAGTAGGTATTTTTGAAACCGGGTTAGTGTTTGAAAGGCAATTCTAAATAAAACAAGCACAGCCCTGCTCTACTGCAAGATGAAGTAGCTGAATTTCTGCACAAAGCAACATGATTATGGTTGGAAATTTCAGAACCCGATATGGGATTACAGGAGAACTCTTTCTTTAGACGTTTTCCACTGATGTGATTAGGAAATGGAAGCTTTAAATAGAGAGTGCTATGGTTTGGTTTTGTTGTTTTGTTGTGTGGATTTTGGTTTTTGGTTTAAAACTATTTATTTTTAACTCATGCATAAAACTTGACGTCCTTTCTGCTCAATTATTTTGAGAGTCTCTTACTGAGGCCCAAGTACAAACACAGCTAAACACATACTCCTACAGGCAACAAGTGGCAGCAGCCAGGCCATTGACCTTTTGTTGCTTAGTCACTGGTTTCTATTTGGTAAAAAACACTGGCACCGTGATACTACTCTACCAGGTGAGCTACAGAGCAATACAAGTAATGAAAATCTACTTATTTATTTATTTATTTTAAAATTAAGTCATTCCTGGTCTCCGTTCTTAAGGCAGAAAAAGCTGGACAAAAAGCTGATTAAATGATAACAGCATTATTGTTTCCCCCCCAGTGACAGAAACTGAACTTTATTCTTGAGGGAAGAAAAGCAGTTTGTTCAACAGTCAAGACCCTGAAATGACTCTCAGGCATTTACCTTTACAGACCATTGCTCAAGGGACAAAACCATTGCAAATCCACTGTATCCGTAAAGCACACCCAGCATATTTTACACAAAACCTGTGAGGGTAGCAGTTTTTTTGCTTGATCAAGTGCTGAAATCCAGGGCAGAGAATAATAAGGTGAATAGGCACAGTAGCCCAACACCCCAGGGAGTTACCTAAGAGGTTGGCACTTCCAAATAATGAAACAGATTGCTAAGTCTCTGCTTATGTATATTGGGCTATATGTATAGGTCACTTTTGATATCGACATACCGTGAAAAATACCACCACCCCCCAAATTGAAAAATCATTTCATAATTAAAAACCTAGACCAATATAGTTTATTTTACAAATAAAGTGAAATAATCTCCACTAGAATATCATAAAGCACTGTTAACTAGCAATGGGATATAAAACAGAACTCAAACAGCTCAGAAGAAAACCAGTAAACACTTCACAGAAGACCAGTTTTTCTTAGAAATTCTTTCAAGTAGGCCTATTATACAAAATCAAATGTAAGTCTCTGGAAGGAAACAGGCTTAAAATTTGCCTAACTATTACATTTAATCTGGCAGAGGAGGAGGGGAAGGGGGAATTAAAAGAAACTATCACAGCAACTTGTAATGCTGCAATGTCTTCTAGAAACAAATCCAGTGAGGCTCTCAAAAGCTTGTTTTTAATCTATCTGTCGCACTACTGCGAAGTCTGTAGTATTAAACAAACTCTGTGAAGCCCGTGAAGCTGTTCTCTGTCCTACCAATAATATTACATTGCCATACTACTCAAGGAAAGTGTACAAGTTCTAGCATCAGCATTTGCGCAGTGGGACCAAAAAAAAGGACAGAAGAGGGCTGATAAAGTTCATTGAGACAGTAGATTGTTGACTGCAATTTTGTGAGGTGTTTTTAAATAGTGCTTCAAGGTGTTTATGCTCTGCCTTTAAGAAGGCAACTGTACTGCTGATAGCCAACAGAAGGTGGTAAGAAACTTCACTCCAAAAAGGCATAACCAAAAGAAAGGATTAAGAAGTCATCCCTTAGCAAATCCATCTAACAGCACTACTGAACTGTACCCAAGTCTGAAATTAAGTCTTCTAGCATCAACCTCCTTCCAAATCTGACAGGATTATTTAACAGGAAGCAGTTCCTGTTCACTTCCATTCAGTAAGAGAACAAAGCAATGAAGGAACCTCCACCTACATCAATATCCATAGTTAAGGGCCTTGGCCATTAAAACAAAAGTCCTACTAGTAATACTTAAACTACTTCCACTGTACCTTTTCTTGTGCAGTACAACCACAAAAACACTTTCTTTGATCTAATTCCAAATGAGTGCAGAGCATAGCTGGGACAAGACACACTGATAAATGAGTTTAAGACATACTGCAGGAATCTACTTCATGAGAAAATGTTCTGTGCAGAGATTTTACCCTTGCCTCTTCCTTTAGGAGAAAATGTGATATCTCAATGAAGAAGCAGCAGGACAAGAGCTACCCCATATAACTTACTGAACAGTCTTTAGGACTAGATTAACCTATAAAACCAAGAAACACCTAAACTAGGTCAATTCTTCATTTTGTACACCCACTATTCAGCTGTCTTAGCACCAAAAAATAAATACAACAAAAATCTTGTTTCCAGGAAGCTTGAAATCCTGATCCCTACAGACTACATATTTGAGGCTGCCATATAGGCTAGCATCAGAAAAGTATCTCCCTTAATCACTCCAAGGTACCAAGTAGATAGTGGATCCTGAGACACAACCAAGAAGACTGGCTATACCACTGTTTCTTAACAGTCTAAATAAAACTATTATTCACAACTCTTGTCTGTTGGTGGTTTAACTCTCTAGTATTTAAAATGCTTAAAACTAAGCATTTATACTTACACCATGGGAAAGAATGCCATCAATTTAGTGAAAACAAAAAAATTACATATAGTGTTTTCTAACAGCAAAGTTAATTTAAATGAGTAATTACATTTAGAGTGAGCACAGTACCTCCTTCAAATTCACAAAAAGCAAAGATTAACAGCACTTGGGTAACACAAATCAGAACTTTTAAAAAGTATAAAAAAGGTTTTGAAAACTACTCGTCTGAAACATGATCACTTCAATAACAGGCTATAAAGAACTCTGCATAATCCAAACCACAGAAGAAGCTTTCTCTCTCTCTCTCTCTCTGCTTTGATGCCTACAATGCAACCTAGAAATCTTCTTTATTAACAAGAAGTCTTACTAAATAGGTCACCATCTGAAAGGTTCAACATCTACATCTTTGAATTTTAAGACCATAGCCTAACTCCACTAGATACCTTTTTTTTGAGGGGGGTGGGGGGACAGGACACTGGCATATCTCATAGAGAAAGTTCCCTCCAGCCTTAAAAATTCTGCTTCAGATCTTGACTCCACTGCAATCTGAGAGCTGTGTTACTCATGTCCATACAGTTTGGATACAACATATCATTCCTCCCTTTTTTAAGTTATGGCAAAATTTTCTTCGACTACGGCTTTTAAAGGGTCGCTCAGCTTTAAGCAAACTACTGTAAATTTTATAATTTGCTAAATAAGGCATACCTGCAGCACGAGCTAGTTTCCTTTAAAGGAAATGGGAGGTTCACATTAAGTGACCAGTAAAAAAGACATGTATTTCATGTTCAAAATGTAATTAGGTAATATATAGAATAGTTAATACAAAGCATGCTAAAGTTACTTGATCTGACCAGAATGCCTTCTACCACTGCCAAATAAATAAAAAATACGATCTAGTTATTCCACACACCCCCAAATAGTTTCATGATAGGCTAATTAATCATGAACATAACTTTACAGACATTACATAATTTCACAGACTTGCTTGTAGGTCCTGCCAAAGAAAACAACAGTTTGAATGAGAAATAAATCTACACTTGAAGAGAGATGACAGCGACAAAACACTGATGAAAGTAGGAAAGAGAGGGGGGGAAAGGAAGGGGAAAGTATTAATATCACACAAAACTCCCTCTATAACTTTAGTATCAAAACATAGTGAAGCTTAAAAGCCAAAATACATGAATCAAGCAACTGAAACTAACTTTTCACTAATCCCTCATTTTTTTAAAAGTTACAAACTATTTATGGAAATTATGTTTGATACAACTTGAGAAACAAACCAAAATCACACAACTTATTCTGTGGCGCTTATCTAAGATCAGGAAACTCCTTGTAAGCCCTGTGGGTCTATTTCTCATTTGGAATACATCTAGTAGCGCTCAGATCAAACACAGATCACTTTTATATTTCAAAACAGTCTCCGATTTACATTTTCAACCTGCCACTAACTTTATTTTTAATTAATTCAAACTATATGCTAAAAATACACAAAGAAAGTAAAAAATCTTTTTTTCTTGGTAATGTACATTTAATCCCCTTTGTAAGTCCCTCTCGTAATGAATTCAAACCCTAAATGGCCAAGGAACTCTAACTGATACAATAAGACTACAAAGGCAGGCAGAAGTGTTGCTTTAAGAATTCAGAAGTTAAAAAAAAAAAGAAAAAAAGAAAAAAGGGCGGGGGGGGGGAAGTGCGGATCAAACTGGTAATCCAGAAGTGTTAATTTCAACTCCCTAAGGATTTTACATTAGTTACCTAAGTCACAACACAAACATGACAACATGGGACTCTGCTCTACAACCCACAAAAACCTGCCATGTAAATCTGTGAAACAGCTATGTATTAATACAGCAACCAGTTTGCTTTCTTCCACTAAAAGGGAAGAGGGAGAATGCTGGAAGAGCAAATATTTCCAGTCATTCAGGACATCTCTGTAAAGGTTTCCTATTTTTACTATTGTTATCTTCAGTTCCATCGACTGCACTGAGTGAACAGCACCATTCTTTAGTGCGGCCCAGGAGACTCGAGGGCTGCACACAAGCCCTGCCAGGTTTTGATGCACTGCAGCAGGAGTTCCACATTTGTTGACCAAGTGAGTTGCAAACAAGCAGAAAGGACAACTACCTTTGCATCACAATGAATACTATATTCTTCACAGACAGAACACTTCAAATGTTACTCGTCACTTAGTACAGATATCAGTTAATTTTGACAGAGTTTGTTTAGCAAGAGCACAAAGTGCAAGCTAAGGAATTAAGTAATGCATTCTGAAGAGGATTTTCCTTGAAAGACAAGGAAGTTGTGAGTGGTTTATGAAATTGGCTTACACAGTCTATCCTTCCTAAGTGCTTTCAAAGACATGTAACCCCAAATGATATATGAAAAAAAAGGAGAGAAATCTACAGCACTGTTTTCATCACAAGGTGTCAGCTCTGAGAACGTAACATAACAAATTAATATTAATTCATTCTCGGCAGTGGTTACACCAAGAACTTTTCAGCTTAAAGACTGTAAGTTTACAGAGACAAGGAACCTCCACTCCAAACTCCCAAATACACTGGAGATAAAAGTGAGAAGACTGTGCAGTAACTGTCAAAGTGAAGAGTTTCTGGGACATCTGCAATATAAAGCAATTTACAAGTGATTGTCAGTCTTCATTCCATGCTCTAATTTAGTAGTGTTAATCAACATGCGCTCATCTGTACTTGATCTGTTCAGAGATCAAAGCAAGCATAATTTCTCTGAAAAAATGTCACTATTTGCCCCAGACATAGTATTTTAAAGTAATTCTGAAGCAATTCTATTCTTAAGACAATACACCTGCAAGTTAATACGTTATTCATAGTTTTAGACTATCCTTCCTTGCTTTACCTCAAAAAAATGTAACAATTTTTAAACTGATCCTTCTACTTATTCAGCCTTATCAGGAAGAATTAAGTGAGATGCCTTCATTTTACTCCAGTTTGAAAAGTGATCTTCTGGCAAACAAATGTTTTCACTTACAAGTAAGAACTGGTGCCTATCCAGCATTTGTCTCCTACAGCAACGTGTATCTGCACACATAGTGTATGTGGACAAAACTACTGAAGTTTAGTTCACACTACTTCAGCAGGTGAAGTAATAAAGGTAGAAAGAGCATTTTTTGCATAGCTATAAATGTGTACAATAGTTTTAAGCCCATTAAATGTGGTTTTGAAAACATAGTTGTCATTGAAACTATTTTATATACCAGTATGTAGCTCTAATGTACACTTCCTTATTGCATGAAAGGACCTTCTGCAAAACTCAGGTTATAAAAAAGGGTTTGTCTGTACATTTACATTACAGTGTATGTGTAATTTAAAGAACTGATGTCTTATGTATAGTTTTTTGCCTCCTGGACACTTTTTAAGCCAACATCTTTCTCAGTAGTTCCTCAGTTGTGGCTCTGCAAAAGGAACAGCATGCCAGAACTGCAAACTCTTACCACTGCCATCTAAGCAGTAGTAATCTAACCACATATCAAAAGTTACAATACTTGATGATGCTATAAATAAAACAGCTGAATAACCTCTGTGAACTCGGAGGCTTAAGTTATACCCACCTGATCTAATGTAACGGCCCTCTAAATTCCCCAACTACATACAACAAATTTTGTCAGAGCAACAAAATACACAATGTGGGCAACAGAATAGGTTTATATCCAGATTAGCAGGGAGGCAGGTAAAGGGGAAATGTGTATTTCACACAGGTGCACATACTTGAAATCTACACGTAAGGCAAAGGAGGCAATTGATGCAACTAGGTTCTGTTGCAGCACCATCACAACTTTGACACTACTAAGAACAACAACTACAGCCAAGCACGTAAGCCGATTTGCCACTTCAAGTTTCTCAATTAAGAACATAATCATGATCCCAAGAAGTGTATAAAGCAAGACTGCAGGGCAAACATAAGATCAGAAAGTATTCATGTTTTAATAGTAAATTCAAGGATAACGGAGGGGGAAGTTTCCCTGTCAACATTAACCTTCCTGAAAGACTATTAGATCTCACAGTTAAGACAGAAGAGCAGTAGAGAAATACACCAAGAGGAAACAGTGAAATAATGTATTGTAGAACAGGAATAATACTGAAATCACTTTTGGCTCCTTCAAGCTTAGTACCATTTACTTCTGTGTGAAGCTACTAAAGCGTATTGCAAACATAAGGAAGATTGAGCTTTAACACAAATAAAACTCTCTCAAAACAAGTAAGCAATAAAATGTTAAGATGTGTCTCATGGATGAGTCTTGAAATAACAGTTTAAAAGTGAAGAAACTCCTAAAAAACGTAATCCCCTCATTCTTAAGTACAAAAAAAAGAAAAAGCAGAAGCGGTACTGTGAGCTACGTTCAATGCTTAGGCTTATAAAGAAAATCCCCATTTGGGAAAGGTTCTGCCCACAGTTATTGCAATGCCTTTCTGGAAGAAATAAACGTATTTTAAGAACTAAAATGTGGGTTACTACTAATAAGCTATCACTGCCTTTTGTTTCTTCATTCCTTTTTATACCTAAAATATGCATTAGCCAGAAAGTAATGCAGAACTAGTAATAAAAGAACATTTTTAGCATAAAATTGTATGATTATTTAAAGGGGATATTTTTGCAATCAGAGAAAATAATGTTTTTACAACACAAAGAAACAGATGGTATAGAAAGCGAAAATATGGGACTGAGTTAATATGACTCTGATCTTGGATACTAACACTGCAGTAAAAATGATGACCTTTTTTATGAATAAGATGCTTCGAGAACACCAACAAATGCACAGTATATGAAACAATATTACTTTCAATCAGTTCTTTTTCAGACCTATTTCTCCCTCCAATTTTACTTCACTGTCAAAACCAAGTTACTCTTTTTTGTAAATGAAAAATTTTAGAAGTTTAAAGCATTGTAATTATAACTCCGTTAGGAAATGTATCAGATAGTTGAGCAATTTCTTTGGTCTGGTCATTCCTACTGGCAGCTATGTTCAGCAGGATACAAGAAGCAATTATATGCATATACAGGTCACAATTATCTTATGCAACTAAAACAGGTGAGTGTTCATGTCTGTAACTGTTAAATTCTGGTAAGCAATTAAGTTTATGCACTAAGTCCCCGGCATGGTCCAGTTGCTGATGTTCAAATCCCCTTCTCCAGCTGCCAGTACAAACAGATATGACCAGCATCTGTTTCACCAGCCTACTGGACTTCAACTTTGCATGAAGTTAGTGGTCTCCTCTCCTCCTGCATTCCTCCCCTTTCTATCCACAAGAATAACCTTGCAGATTCTGGTTTCCACTCAGTTTTACTATACCAATATCTGGAGTGACTCCAGTTCTCACCAGTTTCTCTGGGTTTATCAGAGAAGAGTTACTGCTTTCTGGTAATATAATAAGGAGTATGTACTACCAAGTCATTTGCTTTCCAAAAAAGCCATTGATATAAAACATATCAATCAAACAACTTTCCAACTTTCAACTGCTTAGATCCAAAACATCTTTTCTAACTTTTACCTTATGCAATGAGCGTTGTGATAGCTTCTCTTCCACTGTATTGCAATAGCCATCGGATCTCCTGCACTAAGGACCAATTGCATTTTTGAAGAAACCAGATACAAGCTGGAACAAAGGTTTCTTCACCAGTTACGTAGATTTAACTCTAATTAAAATGACCTGTCCAAAGTAAGTTACAATGCTTAAAATCCAAGACTGCAACAGTCTCGAGCTTACTATGTCATTAAGCAAACCCTATTTCCAAGTCAACAACAAAAAATACTCTACCACTAGCTAATTTGAGGAATACATTGTGTGAAGTGGTGCCTTTGTTTTTAAGACCAGAGATTATAAATCAGTTTTATACAAAATCACTTCACTATCTCTAAAGCTCATCCACGCAGACAATTCAAGCACTTCACCTAATCTAATCTTTCAGTTAATGTAATCTTTTAGGGGAATAGGAAAGGCAAAAGTAGGGACGGAGGATGGATTTTGGCATTTCTGGAAGTCTGACGTGCAGACTGTTCTGCCAATATGATTTCTTAGGGTAAATTACAGTTGGCACATATATTTGGAGAAGGCTCTGTGGACCACACTGAACAAAGAAATTAGGATCTCCACAAAGGATCGTCCCATGATGTACAACCATATATTTACAGAATAGAAAATAAGTACACAGTGCAAGAAAAAGAAAGCCACTTAATCCTACCCCCTTGTACCAAACCCTAAAAATTGGTAAGATGAAGTGGTAACAAGGATTCAAGAGCTTAGTGTTGCAAGCACAACCTGTTGAGATGCTGTCACCCCTCAAATCCAAATCATGTCAGATTCCATGTTGAACAAGCTCCAGAATGCTTGTAGCCAGGAAGCTGGAGGTGCTGCTATTCTCCACTACTGCTGCCAAAACATTGGCTAAGCAATACAACAGTGGCATTTAGTCCTCCTCTTACCTGACATTTATCAAATAATGACTTGGAAAGAGGGTCCTCCCATCCTATATTCAAGACACCTTTCCTTAAGTGAGCTGTGTAGAAGTACCCACACCAAAGAAAAAGATTTGAGTGTAGAAGTCAAAGCAGACTCAAATCCTAGAAAACATTAACACCAGCAATGCTATCTCATTCACTCATTTCAGCCTGATAATACCTGAGAATCAGATCAAGTGTTAGAAAGGTCAGTTCAAAGTTAATATTACACCCCACAGCATCCCAAGAATCTTCATTTCAAAAGGGAAAAAGAAAAAGGAAGAAATAAGTTAGCTTTCCAAAGAAAAAGTAACATGATAGAGATAGCTTTAGAGGTAACAGGGGGATGAGATGGGACTTACAACATGAATTAACTGACTGTGGCTCCAAAACATAAGTATGTTATTTCAGAGCAGCTCAGTGCCAAACATAACCATCCATCAGACACTGGAAGAGTAACCCCACCCCACCAGTGAAAATACCAGCATTACTTCCAGTGCCCAGACTAGAGAGCAAGAGAGAATAGTGATTTGGGGAATTAGAAAGAGGACACATGTCATTTTATGGCTATTTGCATCTGTTGTACAGAAAGACCTGGTTCATATTTATTAGCTGAATTTTATTTAGTGTAGATGTACAAAATAAAACATCTATTTTTAAAGCATTATTAGCCCAGTATTAGCTACACAAAAACCCAATACTGGATTCCCCCAATGCCACCCCCCTCAGCAATACTCCACTTGATACTCATTCATCTCCAGGATTATCATATAACTACCAGTTTAAAGCTGGATCAATGTTTTTTCACTTCACTGAACAATCTAATCAATAGCAACAAGGACATTCTGCTGTCAAAAGCAAGCTGCTGCTCATGCTGCTAGTCCCCCCTGGGCTTGGTGTTACAGAACTATGTTAGATAGATCCTGCCACACAGCACTCAGTGTGACACTGATCACTCTGTAGGCACAGAGTGAGGTATTGATACCAAGTATACAGCTAAATCAACACAATTAATTGCACCTTCAGAAATAAAGCTGTAGTCATGTCAAGCAAGTTGTAAAATTATTTGCATCTCCTACCAAGGCAACTAACCTAGTCTGATTTCTGGTTTAATTACCTATGAATATATTGATTTTTCTGGAAGGCAAAGCAAATAGAGAAGCTTAAAACAAAATACTTCAAATGCATTTCTCTAATCAGTACTACATACATACATTTTAGAAATTCTTTTTTTTTTTTTTTAATTTAAAAATTTTCATCCCAGCCACCAGAAAGCATAACACTCTTACTGCAAGTCTGCAAGCTCTGGAGAGCTCCACAATTCAAAAATATCACTGTACATTTTCAGGCAAGAATAATGTTTTGTACTTATATTACACAAGTTCTAAGAGGATGGGGGGCAGCTGTACATACAAGAGATTCCACCTTAACCTCTTACAAATACATGCCAAACAGGGCAACCAAAGCAAAATCCTGGGCCTTCCATTTTATATTCAGTCTCTCTGTAGCAACAACAACAAAAAAAACCACACAAAAATAAAAGAGCTTAAATTTGACTCCTGGATCACCTTATTAAAGAAAATTAAGCAAATCCTAGCTTTATTACATCTTTGGTTAAGGTACAGAAGTGGAAAAAATATGGTGTTTGAAACCAGTTCTGTGCAATGGGAAGAGAATGGGAGGGAAGAGGTCAGAAAGGCCAGGAACATCACACGAAAGGAATGGTAGCATTGCTCCTTATCATGTCTTGCTATCCTAGCAGGCTAATTGCACAGAATATGCAGATGTTTAAACGAGATGGTAAAATCTGCTTCTATCACTATAAAAGCAGAAAAAGCACACTCATAAATTTCCCTTCTTATTTTAGCTACAAAATATCCCTTAAACACATGAGATTTTGAAAGTATTTAGTTTCATACTAAGAAATATTAGCTTAACCTAGAATCTTCAACATCTATGAACAGTTCAGTTCCCAGAACAACACATCTAGTGAAATCTGGCTTCTGACTGGATTACCTATCTCATGTTTCCTTTACTACCTCCTCAGCTCAAAATATACCCCTTATGCTCACACTTACAACCCCAATATTCCTCCTCCTCACTATTTACCATGGCTATCCAGCTTACCAAGAAGGACCATGTGGCACATCTAATCCAGTATTACATATTAATTGTTTAGCTGATTACCACCTCTGCCATTAGGTGAAATATCAAAAGCAAAGATACAGCTAGAGCTGTCCCCTCCTCCTGTTTCAGCAGTAACGCTTCCAAAGGCCACCCTCAATTTCCATAAAACCTACCTGTCAGCTTCGGTTGAGTACAAGTCAACTGTTTGATCTGGCCATTAAGTTTAACTTCACTGAAGGAAGATAGGCAAGGTACATCTGACTGACACCGACTACACTTGCAATGTAAACGCAGCTGCTCTTTTTTTTTTTTTTTTAAATGTAGGAAAGCAGAAAGTAAACTAGCAAGTACATATCCTTAAAAAATGTACCATTTTTCCCCTCACTGAAATTGTACCTCCAATACCACTACTACTTCTCCATATTGGGCCAGAATCACCTTAACCACCTGTATCCATTCCAGCAGTGTATATCCAAGATGGATGTATTTCAGAAGAAACTAGCACTGTTGAAAGCAGCATAGAAACTGGATACTTCCCACCAGTACAAAACCTATCAATTTGCTATAACACTGCTACTTTTTCCCCTGACTATGGGAAAAATGAGGTGGTGGTTCAACCACATCCAAATCAAGTAAGCATGAGTTCAAGCCTCTGTCCTATTAGCAAAATTAGTTGCTACATCTTTGGTCCAAGAAGCAGCCACATCTGTCCCCATGACTCAAGCAGCAATTAACAGGTAGTCACCCGCAAGGCCCCTGGTCCTACCAAGAAAGTGAGATAACAGAAGAAACCTGCCAGCTTGCTATGATATCACACTGCAACAAGCCTGAGAAATATATTTTTAGCATGTACAACAAGTACAGCACATGGAGCTTCCTCAAATGTGTTTTTCAGATGGTTTCAGACACATTCTAAGAAATCAAAACAAGAATGACTATGTTAAAGGGCAATACCTAACATATTTCCCATGCTACAGGGAGTCAACAGGCCAGACTACTGAGATTTGCAAGACCATGAAATTAGCCTGATTAGGTCTAAACTGGGCACCTGTTCTTGAACTGGACTAAGACTCTATGTCATAAACTTGTAAATAGCCAAGATAACCTCCCACAATAAAGGGCCTGAACCATATTTCTAATAGTCACTCAGAGGTGAAAAGTATCATGTCATCAGCCTTTTAAAGTAAAACTAACAATTAAGCGCCAAAATGCTAACATTTGAAGAGCCAAAGCAGAATCTGAAGAAGATCCACAAAAACACAGACTGAAGCTGGAGTCTTGCCAGAGGTTCCCAATACTAAGACACTGTTGACAGCCACTTTATGTCACTGGTGCCTTTACACTCATCCTAGAGTAACAAAATATTTTAGTAGAAATGCAGGGTTCAGAAGAAGCAGGTTACAGCACAACACAGTGATGACTGATCAGAGAAGCAAACTCAAGACTGACAAATCTCGATCAAGCTCTCAAACCACAGTAACAGTTAAAATCCTTAAAGGTACCTGCCAATAAGGTAAGTAACTACTAGATGAAAGAACACATTGTAGACTTTTGTTCACCTTTCTTCACCCACACAAGTCAAAGATCACCCACAAGGTTTAGGAAAACTCTGAACAGCTATATCCTTTTAATGCCTTTGCAAAAAAATGACTGAAGACATGACCATATGCTGGATCCACTCTGGGGCACCAGTCAGTGTTACTGTAATTCTTTATAATGCATGTCGAGCTTACCCTGATCTTGAACAGAGGTGTTGAATGCATGCATCCGTATGTATCATATTTATCAACTGCATCCTAGGAACATGAAGAAACCTGCAATATAAAATCCTATAAATTCTACTACATTAAAACTATAATTATCTTACTAAACTTGGGAACAGATGTTATGCTTTCCTAGAGTGAGAAAAAGGGATTTTAATAAATAATTGTTTTGTTTGGCATTGTAAGGCACATTCGTTACAGTTTGTGGTAGTTTTCTGTGAGTATATGCAGTCCTCATACTTTTAAACTATACTAATATTCCTTAGTGACAAGCATACGATATTTTACAACACTGTAGCTGTTAAGTGTTGGTATATTTTAAACTAATTCTGACTTTAGTAGTGTTATTTAAAATACGTAGCCTCTGGAATTACACATGCTTAACCTTGGTAAACAAGACAGTCAAACTGTCAAATCTGATGGCAAATTTTAACAGCAGCTCAGTTTTGCCCAGTCAATCTTTAAGAAGTCTATTTTTATTAAGTCTTTGAATACACACATAGAACTAGACAGATATGGATCCTAATGTTTTTCTCTCTCTCATTTCATTCCCAGCTTTGTGATGACATTTAATGAGTGAGAACAACTCTGTCTCAGGACTTCTCTCTCAGTATTACATAGCCAACTTCATTTAGACCCCAGATACCAAACCTACTTGGATGCTCACCGGTTACCTTTCTTCTACTCCACTGCCACCCCTTTTCACAAAAGCTTAGCTAATACAGTGACACTTGTTCACAACCAACCCCAATCCCATTCCTTTGAGAAACATGCCAAAGAAACATTTTCGTAGCACAAGTAGGGTGTAGGGGGTGGGGGAAACAAAAAAAAGCAAGTTCTGACTTTACTGAGGCCAAGCCAACATATATCACTCTAGAAACAGAGCTTCCTAACCTTAAGAAAAGTTCTGGCAAGAGATGAGCTACAGTACAGCAATTGCCAGGGACCCATCACAAAAGAATGCTGAAGACATTTGAAGGAAGTAGATATCTTCTGGAATTCCTTCTCCAACTATAATCTTGGACTAGCAACTATCATACAAAACTTCTTTTGCTGTTTATTTCATTTTTATTATTTCAGCTGATTAAAATCTTTTTAAGAGCAGATACCAAGTTTTTCCACTGCAATAAAAAGCAATCCTGGCCAAGAAAGGATTTGCCCATTAGCTGCACTATCTCCACAAAGACAGCAGCCTTATTAA
Organism: Myiotriccus ornatus; assembly: GCA_036023395.1. Taxonomy (NCBI): domain Eukaryota; kingdom Metazoa; phylum Chordata; class Aves; order Passeriformes; family Tyrannidae; genus Myiotriccus; species Myiotriccus ornatus. Next base: position 14,279,892 of record JAYRBT010000178.1, read on the forward strand.
ATTACAACTGTTTGAACAAGGTCAAGCACTCAGGGTTTAATTCAAAGTGTTTCCAGGTATAATGCTGTCAGGTCAACTTAAACAAGCCAACAGAGGCTTTGAGCTTGATTAAATATTAAAATGGAATCTTTCACATCTGTTTTTACCCAAGGATGAAATTACTGTACATCACTTCAACCAGCTCATTAATACACTAAACACATATCTTGCCTCCAAAGGTTACAGGAATATCAATGTTTTCAGAGTGCCTGCAGTGAAACCTACACAACTCAGCTAGAAGTGAGGTCACTGCATACTTTAGCAGGATGTCAATATTTTTTTATAAATGTGAGAGGTAATCAGTTAGTCACAGATATATTTTAAATTAAAAGATGGGAGCCTCCAGTGTAGCTAAATCAGTTGCCTTTGATCTGAACGTTTTAATCGTTCATCTTATTTTCTTTGATAGGTAACTTGATAACAGACACAGAACAGAAAGTTTGATCCAATAGTAATTATTTTTCAAACTGGAAGGCTGTCATGCCCAACTAGAACTCTGCTTTTTTAAAACAATTTGCAAAGCACTGTTTTTAACTGAAACATAAAAAGGTCTATCAGGATCATCTATTTCAACACCTCTCATTCCTAATGATACTTTGATGCCATGTTCGGATAGGGGAGAAGAGAATTCGTTTGAGGATACAAGTTCTTTGACAATGATAAATACACTGTATTAACTACTCCACATGGTATCTGCAGCCCTTTAAAACACAACAAAAAAAATAGATACTCCTCAAGCATTATCTTTGCATGAGGCAGGAGACATTAGTCAAATCATGTTTCCTGACTGCAATCCATAAAATGCACAGAGACAAATGAAAGTCATCTATTTAGAGCAACAGATATACAAGACGGGATTTGAAAGGGAAGCTACGGGAAGTGTTTTGCATCTAAACTGTGCTTATCCCAGAAGAGAAAATGGTCTGTGTATTTGTATACACTGAAATTGAATTTAAACATCTTATCACTTGTAAAATAAAATAAACCAAGTAGTAAATTTGCCACAAAGCATGCACATTTACTGTGTAGTCTTAACACTGTGCTCTTAAGGCAAGGGAGGGGGAAAACACTGCTTGAATATGTAAGTTCTTACATAACGAATAGAAGAAACCCACTAATAACACTTCTCAAAACCCCAGCATCTATTTCAAGAGTCAGAACTATATACTTTAAGCACTAGCAGTTAATAAGGCATGAGACAATTTGCTTAAGACAAAATAAAATTCCAATACAACACAGTCTTCTACCACCCACTAATTTACACTCGAGCAATATAATCAGCTAGACCAAACTATGCTTAATGTAAAGTCAATAAATTCCTTTTTGGTTGTTGACACAAAAACCTACTGGGAATTAAACACTTGAGGAAATTAATCACTATAACACCCTGGCTCAATGCACATCTATATTGAAATAATTTGGTCTTTAATTCACTTTATTTGTAGTTGGGTTTAAAGTAGTAAATTTGATAGAAGCAGGCCTCATTAAACCGACCTAGTTCAAACTGCTTTTCATTAAGCTTGGTGTATTTGAAGAAAGTCAAAAAGATTAATTTCCTTTTAAACAGCTGTGCATTATGAAGTAACCCAAACAAACCAAGACCATTAATACATAATACAATAAAGGCATTTACATTTGATCTGAGCAAAAGCCAACATTAATGATCTGTCTGCTTTCGATACATTTTCTTGAGCCACAGAAACTCATATGGACAAACAGCAGGAAGACCACCAAAATAAAGTGTCCAGAAGCTCAGGCTACTATGACAACCTTACAGCTTCCTGTTTTAAGAGTTGTGTTTAATACTTTCAACACAGATGTGGTTTAGCATTATGGCTCCCAAATTTAGTTAGCTTGGAAATCAGCAGCAACAGGTGGCTCATGCAAAGACACTTGGGGAGACATCATTTCCATGTGCAAAGGAAACCTGTGCCAAGTCACCTGCCTGCACAGAAGTGACAGATCCAGTTAACAGAATTATACCAACACTCCTCTCTATATGAGTTCAAAACCAGAAGAAACTCTGCAAAAGGTGGCAGCAATCACATGTAGCCAGGACATGCAGAACACTTCAGCAGCCTGAGCATGTCTCCAGCTTCAAGTCTTTACCCCAGTCTCTTCCAGGACAGCACGTGGAGGTCACTGTATTAATATGAGCCCTAATGTCTGCATAATGCACTATGAAAACCTCTGGCAAAACAGTTACACTAAAAATGTGCTTAAAGACATGCAGTGACTCAAGAGCATAATGTTAATCACCTCCATATAATATCTACCTTTCTACTCTGTTCAAGAGACACGATAGGCAGTACGTTCTATGCAAAGGAACTGCTCACTCTCAGGTATGCACTTATGCAAAATCCTGGATGGTATGAGTAAGTTGGTATCTATCTCCAGAGAAAATGTTTATTTTCTCAAAGTGCACACACATCTTCTACTTCATGCAGAATAAATATTTTTTGTGATTTCAAGAGATGGAGAAGTTTTCAAGTTAAGTTTCAACCTTCCCAAGACAGTGCTGGGTCCTATCCCATTCCCCCTGCTTTCACTACACATAGCTCATGCCTTAGTGTCCACTTTTTCGGAAACAGAAACACGTACCTGTGTAACGCTAGGCCTTGCTACGAGATACAGTACAATATGTACACTACAACTGAGCTGTAAATAGCAGTCAGATGTTAAACTGGGGTGAGAATAAAGAGGCAGACAATTTAGCAAGAAATAAAACAGTATTCTCAGGAATTAAAAGAGACAGCAAAAATCTCGACTCAATCCGAGGCCTTATGAAAAGGTTTTCCCATTCTTCAAAACATAAAACTACCACTATCCAAAGCTATTTAGTTATGTTGCTTTCTAGTCAATCCCAGTTACTACTGCATGGAGGCAATGAGATTACTCTGCATGAGAAAATACAGGACAAGACACTTGTAACAGAGAGAGATGCCAAAAAAACATGCCAGTGAGCAGAAAAGTACATCCTGATCCTTGCAGCTTTGTAGCACTGTTTTCATCAGCGGTAGTATGAAAAGCAGTCTGCACGACAGCAAACTGCTTTGTTACTGAAGGCAGAGACACCACCTTCCAGCCTTACTCCCTGTCTTGCAGTAGTAACTACCATAGCAAGGCCATGGCTGCTTCATGCCATTTGCATGTCAGCGACAACAGCACTGCCTGTGGGGAATGCTCCAATTCTGATGACCATGGCATACAGGAGATATGTGACGAAGACTGGTTGTCAACAAACCAGGATAGCAGCAGATTAATTTTGGAATTTAAGGTCCTTAATATAGACCAAAAAAACAAGGACCAGTTCCGCAAGGAATATAAAAATCTCTAAAGGCTTGATTATTTCAAAGGGACAATTCAGTAAATGTAAGGTTTTACTGCAAAAAAATATATGTGAAGGTGATAGAAAAGCAGCAGTTTGTAAGCTGATGGTCAGAGCTGGTTACTTATAATTTTTACCTCTTGTCACAGGATTTCTGTGAAGCACCAAGACAATGACTACTGAGTTCTTAGTGAGTGTGCACAGAGCATCAGCTAATTCTCTATTACTCTAACCATCAAAATAATTAAGGTGTTCCAGGTAAACAAGTAATATTCATGCAATTATGAATACTAGACTAAAATAAGGAGAGAAAGACATAATTAGTTTGCACTCCTCATCACCTTTAACCTTGCATAAGGCTTAGTCTGATACACTTTTGTGTTTCCAAGCTCTGAATTGGGATTCAAGTACCAAGAAATCCTTGCCCACCTCTAAAACCAAACATCACAGGGTTATTTAAGTGATGTTCAGGTGACTACCACTTATTCCATAAATGAGCACAAAGCAAGCATGGTAGTACAAAGATCATTCCTTAAGTTCTTACAACTAAAAGAACCACCCACAACCACCTGAATGGCTGTGCTACTGAGTTTCTCACAGCGCTCACATGACTTTGCCATAAAATTTCCTCACAGGAGAGGTGAACATGGACACTACAGGTTCCAGGACAATTTTGCCAGTGATTTTATAAGGCCAAACATAGAATCATAGAATATGATGAGTTGGAAAGGATCCACAAGGACCATCGAGTCCAACTCCTGGCCTCTCACAGGACACCCCAAGAATCACCCTCATGTGCCTGAGAGCGTTGCCCAAATAGTTTTTGAACTCTGTAAGGCTCGGTGTTGAGACCACTTCCCTGAGGAGCCTTCTTCAGTGGACACTACCCTCTGCATGAAGAAACTTTTCCTCATATCCAACCTAAACCTCCCCTGACACAACTTCAGGACATGTTCTCTTTGTCCTGTCACTGGTCACAGGAGTGAAGAGATCAGGGCTTGCCCCTCCTCTTCCCTCAAGAGGAAGTTGTAACTGCAGTGTGTCCCCTCAGTCTCCTCTCCAGACTGAACAGACCAAGTGCCCTCAGCCATTCCTCAGACGGCTTCCCCTGAAGGCCCTTCACCATCTTCGCTGCCTTCCTTTGGACACTCTCTAACATCTTAATATCTCTCTTACACTGTGGTGTCCAAAACTGCTCACAGGACTTGAGGGGAGGTCGCGTGTCAGTAACAACTGCAGTCGGACATGGTGCCACAACATTTGTTACAGCAACCCCGCATCTTTTGGCCCAAGTATCTGCAGCTGGCTGCAGCTATCATCAAGTTACTCAATTAACTTGCAAAAATAAGTGAAAAACCTCAACACTGCTAAATGGCTGACAGCACTTGCAGAAAGGAATCTGCCCTCAGTAACAAACATTACCATTACAAAGTTTAAAGTAGACAGTATTTTCTTTTTTCATTCCCTGTAGCCTTCTGCTTTTCCCTTCCATCCTCACTCAATCTTGCACCCTATTTTTCTGTTTTTGAAATCAAAGTCTGTCAGTCTTCACAAGACAATAAGGTTGGTAAATCTTATAAAACTATATAAATGAGGGTGGTGCAAATAGAACATTTTGTACATACATATTTGTATATGAATATGTTTAAAAATAGAGTACCTTAAGGCACATAAAAATGACTTCTGAGAAGAAAAGAAAATTCTCTTCCCTGGAAGCTGTTTAAAACTTATTTGCATCAATTCCTGAATCTTAAGTGGCATTAGGATGTAAAATCACATTCTACAGTTTTCTTCTCTTGAGATTTACAGTTAAATGATAAGAAAAATACTTCCTGGTTAAATTGGACAGATAATGCAATACAGCTGTTATCAAACCAATAAATATGTTATAATACAGAGGCCTCTGGCCCTAAGAGACTTCCTTCTTCAGGTGCTGGCAGTCTATAAATTAGCTAATTTGTAGCACAGAAAAAGCTTCATAATTAGTACCTAGTTTATCATTAAAACCTTGCATTTGCTGTATGATGTACAGACTAGTGAGTCTGGCTCTCATTTACACACTCAATTATTTTCTGGCATCCCAGTACAGTTGATCCCATTATTTCCTATATAATTGACCAACTTCAACAGCTGCAATTCCTCTCTTGTAAATACAGAACATATTGCACATGACAGGATCATAGTTATCACTCCTAAAAAACTTCCACACAATGTACAGTTGAAGTTTGACAAGGCTTAAGATGCTTTGCCCTGCAGACAGCAAAAGTTTGATCTAAAAAGGACTGTACAGTAATTAGATTTAGACCACAGAATTACTTAAAGTACCACACTCATTGACTGGTAGAGCTTTTATTGCAACAGATGAGACTCATTACTTAGAGACTGAAAAGCAGTTGAAGATTCATTTACCCCTAGTACTAGAAATGACTATATTTACTTTTGATTACAGCTGTGAACGAGACATGCGGATAGAAGTTCTGCAAGTCCAGCCATGCCACATACCCTCCTGGACCACTAGAGAGCAGGAAGTGTCTAGCTGACTCATATCTCAGCGACCAACATGCTAGATCCTCCTAAATACTTCTGGGAAAACCTGGAATCCATGTTCTTACAATTTCTTCTACCCAAATAGGTTGAAATGGCAGTCCCCTGCAGTGTAGACATGGAAGGCAATAGACGATTCAGCAAGTACTTAATTTCAAATAGCCATGAGAAATGCTGAGATGTTTTCATCTGTTTCTGAAAAATCTTTATATCCAAGAACAGTAAGATCTGTATCTCGTTTAGCATAAAATGCCTGAAAGTCTTGAAGTCAAGAAGTCCTTTCTTATTGGCCCTCTACACATATCAAGAATGGCCTCAATGACCACTAATAAATCTGATGATTCATTAATCAAAGGAGAATACAGAAGTAGAAGAGACAGGACTCAACCATCTGCAACTGTAGTATGCAGTAGCACAGTACATCCCTACAAAGTAAAAAAGCAAAGAGAAGAGCATGCTTTTTGAAATCCAACAGTTTGTATACAGCTGTGCATACACACCGAAGACAAGTTTTATAGGAAGATAGTATTTTTTATCCCTTCACTTCTACCCTTTATTCTATAGCATAAAGGTAAATAACACTCCTTTTACATTTTGGGGGTTTTTTTCCCCACACCTGTCTTGGAATTTAATGAACAACACCCATTCACTGCATAATACAGCTTTTTATTGTGGACTTAAAGTTTTGTTAACACCATTTTCACATCAGGTATATTCATGATGGCTTGGAATTTCAGACCATTTCAAATCTTTTTCTTTGTATTACTAGGAACAACAACAACAACAAAAACAAACGCCAAAACACAACAAAAAGCAACAAAGCTGCTTCTGGTTAGGAGACAAAAGATTCTGCCTTTTAGTTGTTGCACTTTTAACATGTGTCACTTGTCAACCCTAACAGCCAGGATAGAAAAATCTGCTAGCACTGAGGACATTTTCCTCCAGAGAGGATGTATTTTATCAACGATAATACACTAGCCAAACATCTCCAGAAGTTTTCACACAGAGATGCCCACCAGTACTGATGACAACTGAGAAGCCATCTCAAGCATCTGCTGGTGCGATTGCATTGTCTGAAGCATCATTCAAATGAAGCTATATGATGCATGGGCTAAGGGAAAAGAGAGAAGGAGGGAAGATTCCACCTCAAAACCTGTACTCTGCATTTAAGTCTTGATCTGGCATTCCTGTTTTACACCATCAAAAATACTTCAGGTTTTCAACCCACAGAAGAATGCAAATACTTAAGGTCACTATGGATCTTGCACACAAAAATCTGTACTGACCAAATTCAGAAGACTTCAAAAATCAAGGCAGACACCTCACCCAATTCTAGAGGGCAGCCACAAGACGCAACAGCACAGCAGTGTAACTGAGCTCCACAACACATTATCCTTTCCTTCCAGCCCAATATTTTATCACTTAACAAATTCTTCTAGTGTATCAGTTATGACACATTTGTGTTAATCTGCTATAAATACAAAAACAAACCCGCAGCAAAGCCTTACAGCAAAAGATGTACTTTAATTACGTTGCATTACATGTTCAGTATGCTCTGACTTAAGAGGAAGAAAATGACCTTTGTGGTGCAACGTTAGTAACAAAATGGGAAGTTTGTAGCACTCCATTAAAACTATTTGAATATTTGTGTTTAAGACAAAAATTCAAACAAAACAGCCTTAAGAAAAATGTATTCTTTAGACATGGATCAGGCAGCTAGTGAGGCTAGTCTTCAGAGTCCTGTAATCAGTGACCACAAAATGAATTCCCAGTTATGTGTATATGATCTTAACTAAAGTATATTGGTAACTTAAGTTGAAAATAGTATGGTCCTCTATTAGGTATGGTGACTTTTTAACTTGTTATATCCTGGAGGAAAGTTAGGATCTTCTTACATCAGGCACATTAAACAGAAAAAAAATACAGTACTAAAGAAACGCTTATGCAGCATAAATCAGGCTACTCAATTCCAAGTAATGTGCTATTAACATAATTCCATCTTTTTTTATTTGTTTGCAGAACAGCTCTTTTCTGTAATCTAGGTAAGAACCTTTCCACCCTCAAATAGAGCATCTGCATGATATCTCTCAAGACAGAATCTTCTCCTGAGTCAGAATAATTAAGCATTAAATTAAGCTCTAAAAAACTGTCTTCACTGAATCCACTTGGTCTTCTGATTCTACTCTAATGGATTATCTATTTAACTTAGGCAGAATTTAATCCAGTGTTACAACCCACGATCAAAGAAAGATCATTTTAATCCAGCTACAAAAGCTTGAGCTGTTGAGCTAACACACTAGCCAGACCTATTCTAAAGCCTCACCTGTGCTACTACCACTGCAGATCCTCCAGCACAAAACACCACAAGACAAGACTTATCAGTCCCTTCCCAAGACTTTGGCAACTTAAACAGCACATTAATTCTGCATTTTTTTAGTTAATTCCACTTCAGTCAAGAAATACACAGATGTAGTCAGAGCCTCAAACCAGCTATTTTTTAAACCTATGTAAACTGATGGTGGAGGGCATGTAGGTGGGTGGAAAAAGGTAATGTCAGTGAAACAGATGAAAAAGCATTTTTCCTCCTTCAGCAGCTGAGCAGCCTAACACTTCCTATGTATGCTTCCCAATTTCCCAAATTATTGTAGGCTAAATATTAAAATATTGGACTCTGCCAAAGAACGTAATAAAGATTATGACATGACAGGAAACAGCATGAGCTGTACTGTGTCCTATACCACAATGGTAAGCTCATATCATAGTTGGCTTTTTCCTTCCCCTAATTATGAGCAGTCAAACCACAAAAGCTATATTAAGATCTTATCAGCAAAGGTTCCCTCATGGGAAAAGTCAGAAACAGCTGTACAAAGAAATAAACACCGCTCAGCTTCAAGTTCCTTAAGTAGTCACAAATTTAGAAGAAAGAAATCTGTCCATCTTGACACAATAGTTGGGTCTCTTCTACACTTGTGGTATTTCTATTAATGACATCCTAATTAACACTGGAGAAGCATTCAAAGCAACTACAAAAGTAACAAAAAAAAACACATAGTATATTGTTTTCACTGAAACTGATATCACCTCAGAAGTATAAAGTCTCAATACAAACCAGTAATTTGGGCAAAAAACCCCAGAGAACGTAGCTAAATTATATGTCATGTGAACAGGTTGTATATAGATTATATGCTCCTGCCTCTTACTTTGATAACACAATACTTGTCAGTACCCTTCATGGAAGCTGCTAATAAAGTATTTACTACAGCTTTTCACTCAAGCTATACACTAATGAGACTAAACAAACACCATTCTCAAAAAATACCTTCAACTCACTTCTGCTATGTCAGCATAAAATATATTAAAAAAAAAAACACCTCTCTGTTTTGCTATTGTTTTCACTAAGTGGGTTATTTTTTCTAGATTACACTACTCTTAGACATGTCTGAAAAAAGTACATGGAAACCCACATCTAAGAAACAAGAACCCAAGTACTGAGCATACCAAACCTCTGTTCCTTGGTAATAACCACAGAGGGAGTAAATGCTTATGACAAGTATAATCTCTATCAGACAGAGCTGCGATGGAATTTAATAGATCAACTAATAACAATATTTTTGTAGACTAATTTTTTACTGGTTTGTGAATACAAATGAATTAAAACTGTAAACAAAATGTAAATATTACTGTCTTGCAGAATTACTTAAAAAAACTTAGGAAAACTGGTATTTTCACTTTTATATAAAAGTCAACATATAAACCTACTAAAGTAGAAGAAATGCACCTTCACAGAGCTCTTTACAAGCAAGAGCTGCTATCTTAGTTTGAAATGCAGTTCTAAGTCGTGCTTCCTTATTGCTGTTTTGCTTGTATCAAAACACTTGCCACTGTTCCTTTGCTAATCAGCCCCAAATAAGAATTTCATTACTCTCTTACTGGCTTTATAGTCTAACAGCTCATTTTGAATGAGGAGTGATATAAGGTAATATACAATATTCCCTGAAGTATCTCCTCCTAGTGAAACCCCTTCCAAGAAAAACTGTTTACATTCAGTATTATGAAGTCGGGTTTTTTTCTCCAGCTGTGGCATTTTGCAATATTTTACTAAAAAGCTACCCAAAAGCAAGCATTCTGTCACAGGACTTACAAACATCAGAGGTGAACAGGACTGGTAGATCACACAACTAAAACTCTCCAAGTATGCACAGTGCTTACCTGTGCCATTTTGGGCTAGACCGTAGCAGCACCAGGAAACAGCAGCGCTGGAACCAAGGCTGTGTCATAAGCTGTCATTTCGACCCTGGCACCAGAAGCTGAACACAGCCTGCCTTATCTTCATCCTTATCTCCAGCCAGGCCACAGTCCCTCAGCAACAGACAACACTGCAGGAGCTATTATTTTGGTCTGATTTGCCTGAAGAAAGCATTAATATCACTTTACCTTAGTCACCCAGTATAATCTAGGAAAGGCTGCTAAGAGACGAAAGACTTAATTTTCATATATACTATTATGCAATAGTTAGTTTTAACAAGGGGCAGTCTCACAGATGCTAAGATGAACGTTTTTAAAAGATATTTCTCTATGACACTATCTCTGATTTTTATAAAATTAACTTTCAAAGCAAGAACCAGGTCACAAAAGAAAGCTGTTAGATACTAAACAGAAGTAGAGAGGAATTACTGGAAATACACTGGAGTTAGATGTTAGATTTCAGTAAACCAGAAGGCGAGGGGAAAAAAATGCATTAACAATTCCACTACGTACAAGAAAAGAGTGATTTCTTCAGTTTGAGAAGCTATTTCAAACATTTATGATAGAATGTATTCTGCTAAGTGTTTTAACACTGTATTCAGAGATGGAAACCAATTTGATTATTAGGGAAAAATATACTGGGGATAAAGAAACAAATTAAACAAATGAAGTAATTTCCTTTTTTTTTTTTTTTCTCATTATTTCAAAGATCTATCATTTGACTGTGTTTTCTCTGCTGTAGAAATACCACTTTAGCTCCTGGGCTTCCTGCAAAAATTTCTTGAGAATATCATATCCCATTGTGTAAAGCTGTAGCTTACTGTAACAAATAAAATTCATTCAACATAGATTCATTTCTAAATTCTATACTCCAAATACTGATTTTTAATCAGCTTTTTCACTACAATCCTAGCATCAAAATAGACTTTCTAGTTTTTGAACAATATAGTTTCAACAGCATGGAAGATGGGCAACTGTTTACTGGTAGAAGTCTAATCAGTATGTGACGTTGGTTGAGAGGAAGCATAAGAATCCATTTAAACACTATATACTTGGAAAAAAAAATTAATCCCCCATACGTGCAAGAATGAAGTCAAAGTTTCACTTAAGCAGGGCAGGGAAGATGAACCTAAACGGGATCTCAAACATTTTTCTATAACATACATTAGACTGTGACCCTTACACATAGACCTTTATCCATTTTATTTTTTACCTCGGAAAAAAATGGTACTGTCATACAAAACACAGTTATTTCTAATCTGTTTTTAAACCTCACTGAGAGGACCATAATGCCTTGAGAAAGCAACTCTCTATAAGATACATTAAGTCTACAACCCATTATGATGTTACTGAAGGGTGTATATTACTCCCTTCTATACACATGGAATACAAGCATACTCCTTTATATATACCTGCTATCACCATACCTTATTCGAGTTATATTTTATCCATTGTATTTCTGAAGCAACTGAATTATTCTCAGAACAACTCACCTTTCAAATGCTTACAAAACAACGTTTTTTTAGACAAAACTATAGTCATTTGAAGACCTTATCTGTTTTTTGAAAGTCTGTAAATACGAACAGTCCAGTAATATTTTCACTTTCTGGAATTCAAGTATTTTAAGCACCCTCTGGGGAATTCTCCAATTCCTTCCCCAATCCCTTTCAAAAATCATTCTAGAAACTAAATACTTCAAATCTTGAAAACAGTCTGTAATAAAATTCTGCCTAATAATTTGTTTTTTAAAGGACGGAGAAACAAGTTTAAACAGCAGCTTTAACATGACAGTGAACTATGGCCTTTAAATATACTCCCATACATTAGGTGCACATCATAAATGTAAACCAAAATACATGTTTATGAACGTGATAATCATTCAGATTGATTAAAATGCATTTCAGGCAAGCCTCATCAGGCAGAAACAAGAGTTACTCCCCTTGGTACCACTTACAGAAAGGCAGAGCTTTCGAAGTTTTAAAGTATCAATGAACACGTGGTGACAATGAAGTTGAAAAACACGGTTTTGTTCAAATGTTGAAGTTACTGTATTACTGGACTGTTCTGATTATTAACACAGCAAAGGTAGTATTAAATAAAAATTCTTACAGTGGTCTAATGCTCAGTACCTGGAACAAGACTAAACACCCTTTAGCACAGTCTTTGTATTCACCAAATCCAGAATTCAACAGTGGAGCAGCTGCTCAGTGCCCGGTCTGCAGAATTCAATGAATGACAAAGGGTTACCTTAATTCAATGAGATAATCAGCACACATTTACCCACTACCGAGAGTTTTCCAACCATCTGCAAGGCGACAGCACTAAACTGCCTATAAAACAACTGGTAGCATGCTGACATGTCCTTACATCACTCATGTCAATGAAAATTTATCTCTTAGCAACAGCTAAAAGAAGCTGAACTTCCAGAAATATTTTAGATGCATCACGAGCCAACAATTTCTTCATAAGTGATTTTGATTGCCACTGATCTCCAAACAGATGTCTTCTCTAATTGGTAAAATCTATTAAATATATACTTGGAATGAAAAAAAAAAAAAAAAAGAAGTCAAGTTGTCATGGTTTAAGAAACCAACAACAATGGGAGTCATTATGGCTGTGCACATAAAAGACAAAAGCTAACCTTATTTAAAGCTGCTGGCCTCACAGTGGTATCAGTAACCGGGAAGTAAAAATGCATATGTTGTGGGGAGAGGAAAGAATTTCCTATTAAGGTTACTGTCAGAAACTGAAAGCTAAGACACAAGTCTTCTAAATACTAAGATAAATATTTTTGATGGGAAAAGCAAAATAAGAGATTCAAAGTTAAAACCACTTAGCTACCAAAACTATTCATATTATGACTCCCTCCCCTGCTACATGGGAGCAAATACAAAATTTTAAGGCATTAATTTTTGCAAGTAAATTCCATATAGAAGCTGTAATAAAACTAGAAATTCTCTTGTTCTAGCAAAGTATCACGCAAATTAAAATTTTACCACCATACAGAAACCAGGAAATGGAAAAAGCCTGTCCCCAGCTATACTAGAAGTTCTATTCTAGAACTTAAGTCATACAGAGGTCTCTTCAAAATACATCCCAAGACAATATTGAGAAAAAAACAAATAGAAATCACTCAGAATCTGGTTAGGACAGTAACTGACCATTCTACATGCACTTGGGACATGCTGCTAATGTGAGAACCTCCCCTGTGAGTCGTTTTCTCTAGTCATTTCTTGACTGGTTTATCTATAGTTTTTAGACCTTCAGTAAACATCCACAAATCTGAAATTCTACTTTGCTAGATCATCAGAATGCATGCCAAACGTAATAATAAATAAACTTTGTTTTTACCATGCAATTTTCCAACATTAAAGATGATTAATATTTATAAAACAACATTAACAAGTTTTGAGCGACATTCGGTTTTCACACCTGGATAAAGACGAAAGGGAAGAGAGCTGGACAGCTCAAGGCAGAACAAAAATATTCAGATCAGAAAATACCATGTTCACCATTATTACAATAACCTCCATGTTTATGTTTATAAACTGACTGATAACCAAATACTTATTTGTGGGAGTCAATGCACTGTTCTCTTCCTCTATCAGTAATATATTCTTGTTTAGACTGACTCCTACAGCAGGTAAAGAAGTGTTCAGAGGTGAAATCAGAAAAATTAAAGTAGGAAATCAAAAGATGAGTATCTTTTAAGTTTGGAGGAGAAAGGAGGGATACAGCAGCCTTCACAAGCATAAAATTTGTTAACTAGCTACTATTAAGTTCAGTGATTAAAACAGAGATTATTTTGGTCTTAAGATTCTTTTCAGGCTCAAACACTGACTTTTTCATCACCCTTTCACTGTACTTTTGTATAATGTCTTTGCTAACTACTGTTCATTATCCACTAATCCTAAGCATTTTAGAGAATTCCCCAGTACTTGCAAGTTAGGCATTACTTACATTTTTACCGATCAGTATAAAGGACAACAGTTCTCCAAGCAGCACCACATAAGGTATCCACACATCATAATGGGGGAACATAAATAAACCCTAGCAGGTTTCAGACCCAGCCTTCTGAGTCTGGTATATAAAGGTAGAAGTTCTTATTTTTCCTGATTTCAGAGAGTCTCGAAAAAGCAGAAATCAGGATGTTCACTTCTCTTAATGCAACACACACCAAATGCATTTATCAAACAAACTTGAACAACAACAAAACACACACACACAAACATATATATATATAAAACCCAAACAAATAAAAACACCAAACAAAAGAAAAATCCAAAACCCAAAACAAAACCCACAACAAAACCAAAAACTCTCAGCAAAACAAATGACCAAAATAAACATAGTGAATTCTCCAGCAATGTTTTTCCCTGTGCAGTTTCCACCCTTCTTAAAACATCTTTAGTATACATTTTGGCTGTTTGATGAAGCTGTCTGCAAATCACCATCATAGTCTTGCATTAAAAAACTATACTATCTGTTTTATTAGCCAACAGTTTGAAGCAGCAAAAAACCTTTCAATCCCAAGTTGAAATAGAATACTCTGGGCTGGGAGAGAACTCTGGAGCATGTACCCCAACCTACCGTTCAACACAAGACCAGACCCAAGTGTTCCAGGGCCTTGCCTATCAAGCTCTGACTACCTCTGAGAACGGAGATTCCATAGGCACTATGAGTACCTGTTCCATGTCTGTCCATCCTCATTTTAAAGGATTTTTTCCTTCACCTATCTGCAGCTTCCCTTGATGCAACCTGTGGCAGTTAGCTCTCAGTTTTTTGCCACCTGAGAAATATCAGACTCCTTCACTACAACCACCCAATATATAGTGCTGGAAGAGGTGCTTTAACACAACAGTCTCATACACTTATGACAATTTTGACTATACTCCTTCAGCTGTTACTTGTAACTACTTCCTGCTGCCCAGGGAAGTGTTAGAATCGCTGTCTCTGGAAGTGTTCATGAAACGTGGATGTGGCACTAGGGAACATGGTTTAATGGTGAACATGGCAGCACTAGTTAACAGTTGGACTCAATGATCTCAGAGGTCTTTTCCACCCTAAACAATTCCATGATTTTACATATTTGTTAGTTGAGATCTGCCTGTACTCAATGTCTGAAACATGAGTGCCACTGTCTTTTATGGAGCCAAATGCAAACACTGCTAGTTAGTGTTGCCACAGATGCATTGACGTGACAAAAATTATTTCTTAAAACTACTGTCAGTCATCTGCATCATTTCAGAAAAAACAGATGTGAAGTTGAAGACAACTTCAAAATACCACCAGTAATGAAATTAACTCCTGAAGAGCATGTGAAAAATGTGTGGCAAACTTATCACAGCTTAAGCTAGCATCTAGTTCCCCCTAGATGAGGGAACATCAGCCATGCCTCCCAGCCACCTCTGCTGAGATTATACACAGCTTTTCTCCTCTGTCAGAGTCCTGTTGCAATTAAAACCAGAAGTCTCAAGTCTACACAACTTAGTACTGCATTAGTTGGTAACTGCTGGACTACCACCCCAACCACAAGGGGAGACAAAAGGGACTGCCACTCTAGACCCCAAATACTTGAGAATGAAGAAATTCAAGAAAACTTTTACAAGCATAATTCTTGCCTTGATCCAAATGTCCTGAATTGTAAAACACAAAAAAACCCACCAAAGCCAAATATATCCAACAATAGAGTGGCATGAGCTGTTTCTTCACAATATGGGATGACAAGACTTTTCCCTTTCAGTTTGAAGTGCCCAAAAGACGGGGTAAGTCATTCTTCAATTTCTTGTAAGCTCCAATATCTCAGGTGTTAATAGCATCCATTTGCAAGTGTTCACCTGGCTTGTGCATGGAGTTGGTACCTTTAGCATTTCAGAAGCTACAGGGACAGCAAAAAAATCCATGAGAGCAGCAGAGCCTAGCAATCATCCCAGAACTTCTGGGACAAGAGCTACACACAGAAAGGTGCAGGCCACCATTCCAAGAAATAAAAGAATCTTTTACAGAGATAATAAAAAGCACAAATATTAAACTTACTGTTTGTCAAGTAATGCTAACATTCCTCAGCCTTTTGTCATCATGAAGATGTTTTCAGGAGAGAAACACAGGTTGTGTCTGAGGGCAACAGTATTTTACGGACTGACAAAGTTCAAACCCAGATGTCTTTTTCATTTCCTTGTCTCCAGTCTCTTCAACTGTAGCACTGCAGACACTCTTACAGAAACTTCCCCATCACTGTATTCTGGTGCTCAGACTCAGAAGCACAGACACCATGTAAATCCAGCTCCCAAAGTTCAGCACTAAGAACATCCCCACGTGTAAGTCTGCAAGATACACTGAACAGCAATTCCTTTCTGTCTCCCTTTTCTATTATTGAACAGTGGAAAGTCTAGAGGACAGAGGCAACTAGAAGTCTCAACCAACAGTGTCTTGCTGCCTACCCACAGGAAGGCAGGAAGCTGGAAAACTGAGCAAGGAGGAGCCTGGATGCCAAAAAAGCAATTCGCTATAGATTGGCCCTTTGCCTGAAAGACAGAAGGAGGAACACTCAGTGTCTGCACTGGCACAAGCTACATACCAGAAAACTGAAATTCAACCCATGCCAAGTTACACTTTGAAAAGCTAAATGTACGTAGGCCAGTGAAAACAAAATTAGATAGGAGTTCAGGGTATGAAAAATTAATAAAACAAGTTCAAGTTTGCATGAAAGTCAGCTTAGAAAGACAAACTGAAAGTGAAAGAGGGATTAATAAAAATTTTCATGCCAAGAATCAGATGGAAACCACAGTTGCAGAGCTGTTCAAGAGAGTGTTCAAGAGAACCAAGATCAAGCCATCTCCATTTGAACTGCTA
This sequence comes from Myiotriccus ornatus, assembly GCA_036023395.1. Taxonomy (NCBI): domain Eukaryota; kingdom Metazoa; phylum Chordata; class Aves; order Passeriformes; family Tyrannidae; genus Myiotriccus; species Myiotriccus ornatus. The sequence continues at coordinate 14,296,900 of JAYRBT010000178.1, forward strand.
TTTTCTAAGTACTAATTATTCTGAACATAGCAGAGATGTAACTACTGAGATATGCTATGCATTCCTAGAGCCCTCTGAAAATGTTACAGTGGCCACTGCCTCTTCACCTTTTAAAGCTGGATTTATCCTTCTACATTATGTTTAGACATCAGCAAATATAGTGCTGCCTACAGCCTACAAATACCTGTGTCTTTGAGTTTACAGTCACATGCCATTTGTGCTTAGAAGATGGCTAACTCCTAAGATCGAGTAGGGTACATGGGGCTCCCAAACTGCAGAACCTTCCTAGTGGCTATCCAAGTGAAAAGAAAAACAGGAAACAATACAGCCTACACTCAGAAAACACCAGCAAAACTGCCTTTCTACAACCAACACCATTACAGATAAATTAAACACCCTTTTTAAAATTAACCATGGCTTTTAAATACCAGTTTGCTGCATTTTCAGAAGTGTATTTTAATGCTTTAAATGCTTATTGAAAAGCTAAGTAGCACTCAATTTTCCTCCCTGTTCACACCCTTCCCTACTATGTAACGAGTTTTTACACTGCATTTTCTGGTTAACATACTGATACAGCCCTTCTCAGAAAATGCTGGTGAGAAAAGGTATGAAGTGAGAGAGAAGACATCTAAGCAAGATACTCTGAACATAAGGAAGAGCACATAAGAGCAGTTACAATGTTTAGCTATGCACCGCAATATAGTGAAGTGCACAAGATCAAACTGACACAACAAAATTATTTCTTGTTCTGCTTTCTTGTGTGTGTGCTTTTCTGGGGTTTTTTAATTCTTTATTTGAGGGGGGGTTTTGGGGCGGGAGGCAGGCACTTAGGAAATAAAAAATACCTCAATGTAACCACCAGAATACTTCAGATAACTGGAAAGTCCTTTTGAAATACAATTTATACTACTCATTACATTTATGATGTACAGTCTAGACACTATATAGCTGCAGACAGTTATTGACCTTCCAACAGAACCTGTCCTACCGTGAGCCTTGTACTTGTATCTCTTCATATAGAGGTGGAAAAGCAACCCTCCACACACACTAGGGAATGGAGAGGGATGGAGCAAAAAGATTTAAACAACTGCCTTGCTTGCTTCCTCTTGCTGTAACTCAGAGTTGACATACTTTGCCCAAGTCCAGAAGAGTCAGAATAACACTTGAAGGAAACACACCATTTTTACACAAATGCTTTCCTCCAGGCCTATGGATAACAGGAGGAAAACATGGCAATACAAGCTATATTGCTGTAACTAACTGCAGCTACTTTGATATATAATGAAACAAGAGGACTATTCTAGCCGAAATGGATCACCCAGTTAATACAGAGACAAGAAAAGCAGCTCCATATTATCACCACTAAGAGAAAGATTTAGTATTTCCAGCTCCTTGTTCCAAGTACTCCATAGAATGCAAAACACTCAACACTCCTGTCATGGAGTCAAGGCTCCAGGTCTGCAAAACTAACTTCAGTGGCACTGCATAGCAACAGTATTTATCTTCTCACTGTACTACATACTCTGATGCCTTGGGTGGGTGGTGACAACAAACAAAAATAAAAATCTCAAAACCAAAAAGCCCCAAAGCAACACAACCACCCTCCCCCACACAGGGCATACTATATCTCTTCTGATCCCCTTTCCCTCAGGAAGAAAGGTTTGGAGTCTGCCTTTGGCACTATGTGAGTGATCAGACTGACAAAGGGAGATCTCTGATGCACTTCCAATGTACCAAATCCTTTAACTGTCTCATCTCGATGACATGTTAATTATGCATTGAAAAAGAAAAATAATCAAATTTACTCAAACTTCCACAGTCATCAAAACAGATTTCTTCTGCACATCCTTCCATTTGTCCTTCTCCTCAAGCAAAGTCAACAGAAGATATACTAGAACTTTTTTTTTTGAAAACAAAACAAACCAAAAACAAACATACAAAATTAGCCACACCAAAAAAATCATGTTACTTGCGCTAGCTAGAGAAAGAGACATAAACTTTAAAATACCCAATCTCTTCAAGCACTAGCCATTCCCAAGAGATGCCAGTTGGATGCATTTGTTGCATAAATTTCAATAAATAATCTTGACATGTCCCATATTGTCACTTAAATACTTCCAATAAAAGTAGCCTAACAGTGTCATTCTTCTTATTCAAGAATTAGAATCAATTTCAAAAGAAGATGCAGTCACATACCAGTAACAGGGACAACCCACATACAGTTACTTTCAAAACTGTCCCTTAAGAGTATTTAAAGCACACAGATTGAAGAAGAGCAAAAATCATGTATTTTAAACTATTTTAAATTATTAAGTCTCTGTATATTTACCCAGTAACCTGGGTCGCAACTAGTACAATTGAACAGTGCACTACACTAATATGCAATTACTGATTCACCAACCTCACAAAAAATTATTTTTTGTCAGGAAAAAATGTATATGCCGAATAGTTTTTAAACACGCAAGTCACACTGCTAATTTTGAGGCACCCAAATGAAAGTTTATTTCTTGCCAAAGCACTAGCTAGAGAACAGATTTGTTTGACTAACTTCTAGAAGACAGATTTATCCTTATACCAGTATTTTAGTATGGCAGTAATGGCTTTTTCAGCACCGTGACCCAACTAACATTCCTTGCAATGGGTGCCAGTCCCAGTAGGTAGCCTAACAAGAGAGATTTTTGTTTCCATGGAATTCATGCTACTTTTGTTGCTCAGTACTCCAGTCTTCAAAGTTTTCATGCCATTACAGTATCAGAATTACAGCAGAAACTCTCAAAGTACTTATACAGCTTTACCACTACAAGTAATTAAATATTTATAGTTTATGGCTACAGCAGTAATTGCACAGTATGCACCACTTCTGAATTTCCATTCTGATTATGGAGCGTGAAACCCCATGAATCCCTCAAATACCCAAGAAGTCCAACGAAGAAATGGATATCCGTATATAAAAGGAATCATATTTAACATCTATTTAGAGAAGCTCACAAAAATCAAGCTACTACTGACCTTGGTAGTGTCACCTCTGACAGTTCCATAAACAAATGTCCTTGCAGACCTCACTCAATAGTTCTAACACAAGCACCTTATACTCAGCACCCTCCAGCATCAAGCAATCAGCCAAAGGAAAAGGACAAGTGAAAACCATCATGGAGTTTCTAGGATACACTGATGGCACCTCTACAACGACAAAACAACTGCCATCAAACTTGACCACTCAGAAGGGGGAAAGGGGGTGGAGAAAAATAAACCATCAAGTTCCAGGTATTTTAAGTAAGCCAATTGGACTACAATAGGTAACTTTTTGCCCCCAAGTACATTGAAAATTCCAAACACACTTCACCACACTAAATAGGAAATGATCAAAGAATGCCTGCAGACATGTCTTTGACACTATCCTTTCATAAACAAAATACTAATTGATAGCTTTTTCTTCCTCAGGGCTTAAACTCTGTAAACAATTAATTTTAAAACAAGACCCAAGTAATAGCAAAAATAAACCCATTTAGTGAGTCCAACAAAATTGAAACAGGAGGAGGATCCTGAAGTTGAGCTTAAATCGTCACTCTAACACCTTCACTTCTCTTACTATTTTAATATTTTAATTAACTACAGTTCATATTAATTGTAATTTTAAAGCTAATAATCTACAAATACCTTTAAAAATAAAAATTCCAACAGCCTTACACATCACAAGTCCTACCAGTTGCATTTCAGATTCACATTCACAAGAAAAACAGTATATCCAGGCAGAAAATGAAGGTAAAAGGCCACAATCAAATCACACTGCAGATTTCAGCTACGCCAGTCTGTCAGCCAAGATAGAACAATCTCACACCTACAACAGAGCATACAGCTGTACTCTTCTCTGTTGCTCTCTTCACCTACTGAAAATCCACAGAGCAAACTATCCAATGCAGAACCACAGGACACAGGTAGCTAAGTCAACTTCATTTACCAGAACTGATTCTGCATGGATCTTGGACATGCATCCTCACTTACATACATTTAAATGGGTAAATAACGCAAAAGGAGAAATATTATTTTTGCATTAGGTAAATAAACAAAAAATAACAAGAAAATTTTTGCATTACTACATTAATTCTTGTTTTTCAGACTTACCTGGTCTTTTTCATGGGGTAGAAGGCTGACAGGTGGAAGAGAAGCTGGGAAGGTGCTGGAGTATTTTGGAGCTCCTTTGCTTTCCAAACTGCCATAATTCACTCTATACTGAGGACCATCCTTCAGTAACCTCCCATTGTTCACAGCACGTTTGGCCCCCAGGCGCAACCTCTGCTGAAAGGCAGGATTGTTGAAAATATTTGCTAGATCATTTTGACTTCTCAAATACTTCTCTATGTTTTTTAGGGAGGAGCCATTAGGCTCTTGAAGCCCTTCTATTGCTCTTCTCAATAGTTTATTCCAATCCACATTACGAAGCTCATTACAAGCTCCTCTAGATCCCTTAACAGATTTAGGAATAGTGCCAGGTTTAACACATGAAAACCGTCCAGGATTATCTGGGTCCTTGTAGGATGCAAGACCTTTGTTAGTAACTTTAAGAATAGAACCATCTTGAACACTAAGTTCCAGCTGTTCCGAAACAGTCTTCTTATCTAATCCATGGGAAGCACAAACAGCATGACATATTCTCTCTTCAGAAGGCCTTTGCTTTTGCTTTTTAACTTTTTGTATAGCTTCTAGAATCCACTCCGTATAAAGAGGGTTGGCAAGTTTTACCATGGTTGACCAATAATTGTTTCCAGCCAAGAGTTACCCATAGAGGTTCCTCCTTATCCTTTTAGCAGACCTTTCAGATGTTTGTTCACACCTCAAACACAAATGAAAGGATTGCAGACTCTGCTTGGATGCATCGCAAAAATATCCACCCTGAGGAGTTGGAAAAGGCAGGGAAATACCTGCTGACTGAACCTTCCAATTACTTTACTGTCATGTAAAGGTAGAAAGTATTCATCTGTGATGATATAGGTTCGTCCTTACAAGAAAGTTTGTAGCAACCTTTAAAAAAGAAAAAACAAGAGGCAGGAGAGACTACAATTAATGTGAAGCATTAAAAAGAAACAGAATACATTCAGACCATGCATTCATACTGCAGATGCTGCAGTATGCAAAAATCTTTGTGGGATTATATGAAAGTCACCAATTCCCACCCAACAACAAACAAATCACCATGAAATCCTCCTACGTCTCATAACATTCAGTGGACTTAGCATTCTAAAACTCCATTACCCCAACACTTAACCTACTACTGACTTGTTGAACAATTTCCATTCAGCCAGGGATCTGAAAATATCCTCTAAATCAAACTGCCCACAAATCATTTCTGCATGGATTACACATGCACTAGAAAACCCAAACAAACAAAAAAAACAAACCCTCAACCAGTGAAAGATGAATTATTAACCACTGCCTTTTCTTACGTCATGCTGTCTCTAAGTGTCGTGCCATGTTGATTATACAACTCAAAAATCAAAACCGAAATATGAGAAACAAGTTACAAATATCACCTCCTTTATTAATACTTAGGCACCCTACAAAACCAAAAGGAATTACAAAAGCACTTCTCATTTAAGACATGCAGTACAGAGGCA